>CM073771.1:107357530-107957530 GCA_037158775.1 Hetaerina titia | reverse complement strand
GGAAATCTGTCAGCTTTTCTTAAGGCAATTATTTATTATATGAAAGCATTCATGCCGTAGCTATCATTCAAGAGTTGGCAAGTTTTTCAAGTGATCCTACTAGTAGTGATATCCAAGTTAGTCCGGCTAGTTGGATATCTAATAAAAATAACCGCAACAGAATTGATGAGGATATGAGCATTAACTGAAGTACGAAGTACTGAAGTACGCAAATCTAGTTGAATTTAAATAACGATTTTTCAGTTAAACAAAATTGAAATTGTAAGGGAGGAGGCAATTGTCGGTGAAGTAGAAAACAGGTGGGCTCGTACAATAAACGAGTTTTGGAATTTCATATGAGTCCACTCGGCCAATATGCATTTCAACCGATCAAAGGTCATTAAAAGTATGTCTTCGGTGAAGCCTACAGTCAAATTAAAATTAAAATAAATACTTCGGAATTTGATCGGATGATCTCCTTAGCTCTCACCAACTTTAAAGCTTGAAAAACTAGAAATGAATCGAGACAGAGCGCGTAAATTCTAAATGATAAACGTGACCAGTAAAATCCGCAATAAGTGGAGAGGTTACCAATGAGTCTAGCGGTTGGGATTAGGGTGTCAGTAAAAGAAAGAGATAGAGGAATGTATGGACGGGGGTAGGACATGAAATATTATATTATATTTTGGGAATATTAAATATTTACGGGTTCGGTCACCATTTTAAATAATGAGTCAAGGTTACATTTTTATCTAAGTTATTCTAAAATTAGTCGTAAAAAAATTCAAATAAAAATACCTTTTCAAAAGTCAATCTAATCAGTGCGTCATGAAATATACATACATTTTATTTACAGGATTTTCATTGGTTTTATTGAAGTGGAAAAAAATGACTGAGAATGTAAACAAATAATAATTCAATTGAAATTTACTTAGCATGCTATACTTAGGAGCTTTTGGATGGTTATCAACCTCACAAAAACTCTTGTCGAAATATAAATTTAAGATTTTGAGGATATCAACACATGAGATATGACATTTCCAAAATCTAAGGCTGACAAGCTTTTATATGTTTTCATACTCCTAAATTATATCAGACGAGGAAAGAAAATTCGTAGATTTACTTTCAATCAAATAAGTTTGCATATGATATAAAATAATGAGAAAAAGGAATAGCATATATTTGATCGATTCGAATAAACACGCGTAGGTGTGGTCAATTAGTGACAGCCTGATGGCCCGGAGGGCAACACCTCGTAGTTTTTGGAAAATCACCAGGGGTCAGAGGATGTAGTAAAAATGCTCTCGGTCGTCAATATTTTATGGTAAAAACCGGTATGAAGGCCGGAACTCATGCTCAAGAATTTATTTTTTGGGGAACTGATGAAGTGGACAAAGATTGGTCGGCTCTCTAAAAGCCGAAGTTTCACATTTTCAAAAGGGAAAGAAAATGAAGACCTAACGTGGAAGTGTTAGATTAATTAAATATAACACAGGGAGTGATATTCTGGTAAGAAATTAAATTGAGCAGAGCCAAATGGAAAATAGTAAAATCCTCGATAAGTAAACGAACACTCATAGTATTCAACACAGCGTCCAGGTAAGTGGCTCGTAACGATTTATCGACCTATGGAAACCTGAATTCGGACTCAATGGGAGATGAAAGAGAGAAAAACTGAGTTCAATGCTAAAGAACAGAATTTGCGATTCGGTAAATGCGGGGAGGAAAATGGAAGGAAAAACGAATGGAGGGAGAGAATATAACTAAGTTTTATATAACTTGTACGCGAAGGAGAATGAGAGTAGGGGCGAGACGAGTCGGGGAGGGAGTAGTCGGAGAATAAGGATGGGACGAGGGTAAAATTGTGATAAAGAGGAATAGTTTTCGGGGAGGTGAGCCTGGAGCACACAGCGAAAAAATAATAAAAAATACAGATTTACGAGGACAGGCGGAAAAATAAATCATCAACAATTTACGATCCATAAAGTCTTGCAAAATAGATGACCGCTGGATGAAGTGGTTCTAATAAATCATTTCTTATTTTATAAATATAATTTTTTTCTTTCTCGCGGGGATGGGTTCTGTGTGGTCGGGAGGGGGTGTGGGGAGGAGGAAGGGAGGGGGATTGGCGTGGCAGACAAGTGAAGTGAAGAGGGCGTGGGAGTTGGAAGGGGCACGGGGGGTAGGAAAGCTGGTTAAGGGAGTGAGGGGGCAGTTGGTCAAAAAGTGGCAGTTTCCGCGAATCGGAGTCGTAGGAATGTGATTGATACTAAATACATGGACGCGCGGTGGTTAGGCGGGATTGAAGTTTATGGCGCACTGGACAATAGAATTCCAAGGGGGTCTTTCCGTGCGTGATACGCTACGGTGGCGCCATCGATGCACGCGAGAGCGGAAGGGAGGGGAAGTTAAATAGGATTGAGAAGAGTGGCTGCAGAAAAAAACGAGGTAACGGCTAAATTTACATTAATCATGTGCTTTGGAACTTTTATATTCAATTGGAAACATGATTTAATGATAGCTATAAAAAGTTTAATAGTTCTAAAAACAAAAACGTAGTTCACAATGATATGTTTTTCATTTGTTCGAATATCTTTTTTTTCGATTTTCTAAGACAAGATTTTCTAAGAAAGAATGAAATATAAAATATATATTCCATAATCCTCCATCTTGCAATATATTGAAATAAAATCATAAGCACTTGTTGTCTATCGAGAAGAATGAACATAAATACCATTGGAACCTGTATGCCCTTTTTCGGTGCAATTATATCGGTGTTTTATGGGCCCTGTGTGTGATATGTAGGAGGATAGGCTAATATATATATATATATATATATATATACATATACATATATATATGTTTATACAAAACTTAGACAGCAACACACAATATGAGAACACATAAAAGGAACACACACACGTTATTTCTTGATAATTTCGACGGAAGTTTGCTCTGTCTTCATCGGAAGATTAGTAAGGAATCCTTACTAGTCCTAGAGTATTAAGCTAGTACTAATCATCCGAGGAAGATGGAGGAAAATTCCGTCGAAATTATCAAGAAATAATGTGTGAGTGTTCCTTTTATGTGTTCTCATATTGTGTATTGCTGTCTAAGTTTTGTATTTAACACTTCCGTGTTACCTCGAAGAAATCATATATATATATATATATATATATATATATATATATATATATATATATATATGCATATATATATATACATTTATATATTAAATATAAAAAGTGCATGTCTCTATCAATTCTCTGAAAACTATTTCAATCATTAAAAAAAAATATTCTTGGATCGGTAGCACCCGAGATCATGTCAAATAAAACCTCTTGTGCTATTCATTCAACTGCCCTGCCTTTATGACATGCACACACTGATAGAAGATCTAACATGTCCTTTTGGAGCTGAGAGAGACATAAATCACTTCATGTCGATCGCACTGATTAACGTTTTTTGATGAAATGAAATCACGGAAGAAATTTACAAAATAATGTACGATTTATTGCAAGCAAATCTGATCATACATTTGGTGGCCTATTTTGACTTGCAAAAATGGCAGTTTAGCTTACCGTGATGATAAAAATTGTCTTTGTTTTAAAATGGAATGTAAAGTTAATTGATGGTTTTTGCAACTACAATTCTCGAATTAATTTGACATATTTTTGCTCGGAGCTGCTTTTTATTTGTTCTTTTAATGTGCATGAAAACTCCACCGTGGAATAAACTATTTCAAATGAATCGAATATGGAAATTGGACGTTAATTATGCGTGAGGCCTCAACAATGCCGTTGATGCTGTGATTTTTTGCGTTACTTCGCAAAATGCCGGTTTGATATATTTATTCATCTCCAGGATTGGCTGTGTGGAATATAGTTTCAATCGTGTTTTATTCGTTTTATATCGGGAACAGGTACTCAATACCATAAAATATGTCCACAATTTTCAACAAAATTAATTGGAGCATGAAGAACGTGAAAACAATTAAATTTTGGGGTTAACATTGATTGTTCCCTGAACAACCGGAAAAAATGAATTCATGGCTTAAACTGATTTTGATGTGTAATTTCATCGGTTAATTTAAGTATCGATCGGTAAACCAAGTAATGGTCTCCTAATAAGTATACATGTATATTCATCCCAGAACTGTGCCTTTGATATTGATGAAGGACGGAGTGACGCCAGTCCAGTAAACATGCCACGTTGTTTTCAACTGAATGTTCAATCAATTAATATAGAATATATAATTTTTCAAGAGAAAATTTGGATGAAAAGATGATAACAGGTAATAAATTTATGCGCTGGAGAGTCTTTTCACTCCCAAGACTGATTCTCGCCGTTACACGAAACCAAAACTAGGGTCAAGTTAAAAGACTAACTATTTTTCAACTTTAATACAAACAAGTACCTCAAACGACACTATGAACTCCGACGACCCGCCCTCCTCCTCCTTTCGCGGTTTCCTCACTCCCGCACCCCTTAGCGGGTAGTGAAATTAATGACATGCTCATCCAAGCAGGGACTGTGCATGATAGTGACAGTTATTCCTTGTCGATTGATTCCTCACTGATCTGAACAATTCCATTGCATTAAAGTTTCGTGTAAAATATGAGTATTAAAAATATATTTGATTTATTGAAAGAGAAAAAAATGTCTTTTAATGGTTTATCAATACTTATATAAAGATTGATCAACCATATTTATTGGGTCACGATATTCCAGTGGTATAGCGTTGGACTATTGACCGGATGGCCCGTGTTTAATTTCCGGGCAAACCTCCCTGGCCACCTGAAGCTCCACCCAAGCTAAGTGATTTTTCGGGTACCAGATCATCCTGGGATACCATAACCGGCACAGGGAAAGAAACTGGCACCCCTACACTGATGTGTGAATTTCACAAGCCGTCGGGGGTAGTACTGGTTGAATTCTACCATCATTTACCAAACCGATCTTTGGGTTAATTTCTGTGATTATGGTAAATAAAATTCTGTATTAAGTGATCTACCGGTTAAGGTAAGTTTTGGATGGACAATACAACATCCTACTTGTACAACAAGTCCCTCTTCATCACTGCCTATTCCTTCCTCCCTTCATTCCGTCCAATATCTCTACCCTTTTTCCGCCCCATCCCTGCTTGCCTAACATTTTCCCCTCTATTAAAGTCTTGCACATCCCACTGCAGATCAGTACGTCAATCATCCATTTTATTCTGTCTTCCAATGCTTTCTCCCAAAAATCTACTCTCGTCGCTCATCAAAGGCACAGTTCTGGGATGAATATACATGTATACTTATTAGGAGACCATTACTTGGTTTACTTAGTTTTGACGTTTCGACGGCACATCAGTCCTTATCAGAATATGATGATGACGGTCGCCATGAAGAAAAATTTCTTTAATGGTTACCATTTAAGGAAATTTTGTTCTCTTTTAAGAAATTAAATATATTTTAATACAAATATTTTTTACGAAAATTTAATGCAATGGAGTTGTTCATATCGGTGAAGAATCAATCGTCAAGGAATCACTGTCACTAGCGTGCACCGTCCCTGCTTGAATGAGCAGGTCACCAATCTCTCCGCTCACGAAGGGGTGGGGAGGGTGGAAGCCGCGAAAAGAGGAGGAGGGCAAGGCGTGGAAAAGGAGCGAGTCTAATAAATGTCGAGGGAAAACGGAGAGATTAAAGAGAGGAACCGAGATCAAATGAAGAACAGAAACGGTTAAGTCGTATACGTTCGAGGCGCTAATCAAGGGGTTTGGTGGGCTTAGAGGCGTGTACTTTGGGGGCAGGGCGAGGGGGATGGGGATTTTGGTTAGAGGCGGTGAGGGCCAGAACCCTTGTCGGAAGGGAAGAGGTCGTAAAAGATCAGGCAATAGAGGGGGGTGGAGGAGGAGAAAGCGATGGCGCTGAGGGGTGGAAGAGAAGAACTCAGGGCAAATGGGGGGTGGGGGGTGCAGGCGCCGAGAGGTTTTCGCGATGCAGGACAGGGCGTGAAGTATGGATGAGAAGGGGTGAGAAGAGGATTGCCAGGGACCTAAAACTGGGTCTTAAGAAATCGGAGCTAAGAGATCACTTGCTCTATGAAGGAATAAAGGAACTCTATGCAGAACCAAAATGAAGAATGAAAAAAAATTCGTGATCGTAATGGGAAACACGTAGTCAATTGGATTCAGATCAAGAACTCTTGATGGCAAGTACATAAGAGTAATGAAAATATCTTTCATGAGGGAATGATACCTACGTTCCTGTAGAATTCTTAATGTACGAGTATATGACTGCTTTAGTCTGTCACAAGCAACAGTTACAGAATCGCGAATGGTCTCTTAGCATTGTAAAACGTTTGTGTGATTTTTACGATGTCACATGTCTTTTGGTATAGCCACTATAATTTGAACGAAATAAATTTTGAACTGAAGAATTTAGAAACTATTTCAATTTGATTAAATATACATATATATGGGTCGCGGTGGTCTAGTGGGTAGAGCATTGAACTACTGACCGGAGGGTCCCGGGTTCGATTCCCGGGCAAGGCACTTTGGGCACCTGCAGGTCCACCCAAGCTAGTTGATTTTTCGGGTACCAGGTCTTCCTGGGAAACCATAACCGGCACAGGGAAAGGAACTGGCCCCCCTACCCTGATGTGTGAATATTCACACGCCGTCGGGCTTGGTACATGGGTGAGCTCTACCATCACCTACTAAACCGACCTTCGGGTTGATTACTGTGTTTATGGTATTTAAAAGATATATATATATATATATATATATATATATATATATATATATATATATATATATATATATATATATATATCTTTTGGACGACACAATAGGACACAGAATAAAACAGATAACACGTAAAAGAACACTCACATTGTAGATTATTTGAGCTTTCGGCCTACTCTATAAGAGTGGATAAAAATTAAATTTGAATATAGAACTTGGAAAACCAAACGTGTTTCGTATTTTTCTGTGAATTCCTCCATCCATTACAGAGAGAGTGCGAAGAACTGGAAACTAAATGAAAAGTAATTTTTAATTCCACTAAAAAATCCTACTAATTTCCTAAATACTCATCATTTTTACTCTTTTTCTAAGCCGCAATTAGGTACCACCAGCAAGCCGTTACACGAGGCAAAATATTCTTAATGGTTACCACACTACTCATAAATTGAACAAAGGAGTACTAGACAATAAACTTACGTTTCATCCATTAAATGGTGAGGAAAAATGAATTCATTTGTCTCCGATAATTAGGTATAAAAAGAGTTGTAAGATTTCGGCCAATAATAAGAAGTCGTAGGCCTCACATTCGCTTCATTTTCTTGAGATGTTTTGTGACGGTATCGCCGGAGCGGAATGAGAGAGCGGTAGCTACGCACGGGACAGGAGGACCGGAATCGATGCTATCCGCCTGCCGCCCTTGGACTAAGAGAGTATGAAGTCGCTCTTGTCGGAAACTCGGTTTCCGGGTTCTTTCTTTGACAGAACAAGCGCTCTCCTCCCTCATGAATGAGAAAACTTGGTGGGGGGGATGATGTGGATGGTGTGACCGACTGCTGGTGCCCCTCGACCCGTCAATCACGGCCACAACTCGGCCGGTTACGCCATTGGTATATTACCTTATGAGCAGTAGATTCTAGACAGCTTCATTTGTAGAATGCTCTTACAACGAACAGATTTGAATGCACCTTAATGAGTTTATTTAGAGAAAAGACACACAATTATTGAGGAGTAGTTTCAATTATGGTCATATGCACAAGACGTTTTCTTTTTCAGTTGGCACCAAGGCCGCAGATGGTATGAACATACGGGACCTGAACCATGCAAACTTCATGAAACGAAGTGTATTACATTTTGTGTACACATACTAGAAATAAGTATTGATTAATTTACGGCAATTTTCGTTTCGTAGAAATTCCTATTGATCGCTGGCCCATTAATTTATAAAACAAAATTCGTGTCAGGAATTAGAGTGAGATGGAAAACATAATCTTAATCGACACCAATGCCATTTTCACTAATGGATGCCATGATTACGAGTATGTTTTTCATTTGATTCAGATGAAATGCTGGTGGATTCATGCTAAAGTTGAGAGAAGGAGCTCTCATTTTGGGTGAAACTGAAATTGTCATAAGTCAAATATTTCAGGACATATAGTATTTGTGAGCATGTGCGTCTTCATCAGTTGCTAAGAAGCATAAAATAATTATTTCCATTTTAAATTTATATAGAATTCAAAATATGAAATTTATTGTCACTCTGGTACTCTTTCTCTCCCTTCTCTTCAATTTCTCCATCTCAGTTCTCCCTTATCATCGACACAACCGTTCTATGCCACGGCCGTATCCAATTGGATTTCAAGCCATTTTGATGGAAACTTGTTGAGTTACACCTCTGAAAACTTCCTACTGAGCTACACACGAAATGACTCACAATTTATCTGGTTCACGTGGGTTAAATTACCAGGGCTCCATAGTGGGAAGCTCTTTAAATGTTCTCAATAATTCAGGATAAAAGAAAGGAGGGACATTACCCAGCAATTTACGAGATTAGCATTGACATATTCATGCGCATGCGCACATCTTGTCATGCGTCGAGATTTAACCGAGGTTTGAATGCATTGGAAAACAATACACGAATTCAAGTAAACGATTGGTCAGGATCAGACTCACAATTGCACGGTCGTAATTTATCAATTTGTCCTCCGAGTGAATTGCTAAAAATATGCGAAAACAATGATATTAATTTGATCCCGCGCTTAATTAATCACTCCTCGTGATCGATAATCTTGGTATTACCGTCAGATGGAGTCGGATCTACCGTGCCCATCGTGGTCATAAAATTATAATTTAATAGTGAATCAAATTTTGATGCATTACCACACGAGGCAAGATTGAAAGAGGATTTAGGAAGAGATATTCCAAAGGGATCACATTAATTAAGCCTTATTGTCAGTGCACGATTTTTAATCTGAAATTAAAAATGGACATTCAAATTGATCGTCGCCATTAAACGCAAATATTAACTGGTATTTTAAACCGAGGAGTGCAAACCAATGAGCGACGATATCAAGCCACACCAACAAATTATGGAGCTTGGTGATAAAAAAGCAGAGACACCTGGACAGTATCATTCATGTGATACTACTAATTCTAATAGACATAAATTACCGGAAAAATGAAAACAACGTAATCTGGTTTCGTCGAAATTATTGACCTTTTTATTCGGAATTCAGCTCACGGTGAGGAAGAATGATAACGCTTGTTTTTTATATGCATTAATAACTACTTTTCTCAATTTCCCACCACTCCGTTTTATAACTGCTCGCTTCTTTCTAAAACTGATGTTAATGATTTACTACCCATGGGCCCAAACATATAGCATTATTCGCATATAAACTAATTCCTATTAAGGTTAACGTTAATTGGAAAAACCAACTGCTCTTATTCTATTGATTTAAGGCTATTTATTAGACAATACGTTGCAATTTGTACATTTCTTTCATTGAAAAGTGGTACCTATCGTTAATATTACCAGAGCTATAAATTAACTTAAGGTCATTCTCTTATTCCTATTCATAAAATCAAGGATGGCTAATTTTTGAGTGATTTTTTGATGAAATGAAACCTTCGTTCAATGAGAACCGTGCTAGCTAAACAAGTTTGATACCGTATAATTACACTGTGGAACAGGATTTTAGACGGATTAAAATCAGACATTTGACCTCGAGGGACTAACGTAAGGTTTCATTTGACATAGTGAAAACTCCAAATACGCCTTCAAGTATCAGATGACATGTTAGCACTTCCAAGTTTTTTTGCAATGCCTATAATGTGAAGGAAAATCAGAGCTGACTCCATCGACACGTAGGGATTGAATGTGGACGAATGAATGTCGCCGATAGGAACTGATTACCCGAGACGCTCTAGTCGTCGATACGAAAAGCCACGAACTCCATAGTCAGCCTCTCAGAAGCAAACCTTTTCCAATCACCTCACCCTCCAACCACCTCCAGGGAGGGTGGGTGGAGGAGTAAAGGAGGGTAAGATGTAAGAAGCGTACTAGATTACTGTTCAGAAGGGTTAAGGAACGCTAACGGCTTCCAAGTGCCGGTATAAAAACGTCAAAACTCACGATTGTGAAAGAAAAAGAGGCCAATACTTTAATGTAAATGCGATGCTCGACTCTTCATCTTGAGGCATCTAAATAAAGATCTAAAAATAGCAGGTTAATAGGTAATAATTAGTTAATATAGCGGTTTAGGCAGGTTTTGGATGGACAAAACTGCCAAATGAATATTTTATTTCTACTAAAAAACACAACCTAACATCCTAATCCACAGCAAGTCCCTCTTCATCTCGGTGTACTTCCTTCCTCACTTCGTCCCTTCCAATATCCCTAACCTACTCTTCCCATTTCCTCATTTGCCTAATATTCTCCCCTCTATCACAGTCTTCAACATCCCACTGCCGATCAATATTCCCTTCATTCATTTTTCCTGTCTCCTTATGACCTCTCCAAACATTTCCCACTCCTCGCCATCCATTCCAAGTACTTTATCATTTGTTTTCCTTTCGATCCATTTCAACTTCTCCATCCTTCTCCACACCCACATTTCAAATGCCTCCAATCTCCGTCAATCCTCTTGCTTCAATGACCGCGTTTCCGCAACGTGGTCATTGAAGTACATAATTACGTTCCACATAAAAGTGCATTTTAGCCGTTAGCCATTTTTGAATATCCTTGCTCAGCACCCCTGTCATATATTCCCTCCTTTTTGTAAAAGCCTCTTTGCCTAGTATAATTCTTCTCCTTAGGCCCACACTACTTTGAGCATTTTGGTCCAAAACACTTCTGAGAACAAAACGCTACACTTCACGAGCACTAAATTGTTATTAGAGGGCACAGTCGCTCCTGGAAAACTTTGCGTATTGGATCACGCTGTTCCTTAATACGTACCTAACAATAAAATAATCTGATACATATTTGAACCAAATGGCAATTTTCATGAATACCTACGCCTTCTGTGGAGTCTAAACCAAGTGTTGGTGGTTGGTGATGGCTACACCCTGTCTCATGCTGAAGTCATTTGCTTTCTCTCGGCGGTCATTCCTTGTTCCTAAACCGTAGTCCACCACCTCATCACCATCTCTTCCTACTCCTATCGTCGCATTTCCATCAGTATCAAATGCTTCCCATCAGAAATACCCGCGATTATGTCCTCTAACTGATTGTATATTCAGTCGACTTCTTCCTCCTTATGATTGCTTGGTGGAGTATATACTCATACAACGATCCGGTGTTCAAGCCCCGGTCAAGGAAATATTTTTGCGCTTGTGATCTGCTCAATTCCGCCTTCCCCACCTCTCCAGTTTTCGTCCTTTATGTATGTTCCTATCCATTTTCCTTATATCTATTTCCATGTGAATATAAATATTATATATATATATATATATATATATATATATATATCGTGGTTTGGAAAACGTTTGTGTGATTTTTACGATGTCACATGTCTTTTGGTATAGCCACTATAATTTGAACGAAATAAATTTTGAACTGAAGAATTTAGAAACTATTTCAATTTGATTAAATATACATATATATGGGTCGCGGTGGTCTAGTGGGTAGAGCGTTGGACTACTGACCGGAGGGTCCCGGGTTCGATTCCCGGGAAAGGCACTTTGGGCACCTGCAGCTCCACCCAAGCTAGTTGATTTTTCGGGTACCAGGTCTTCCTGGGAAACCATAACCGGCACAGGGAAAGGAACTGGCCCCCCTACCCTGATGTGTGGATATTCACACGCCGTCGGGCTTGGTACATGGGTGAAGCTCTACCATCACCTACTAAACCGACCTTCAGGTTGATTACTGTTTTTATGGTTTATATATATATATATATATATATATAAACCATAAAAACAGTAATCAATCAATATATATATATATATTGCGGTAGCCCAGGGGTAGAGCGTTGGACTAGTAAACAGAGGGCCCGGGTTCAATTCCTGGATGAGCCTCCCTGGGCACCATCTGCAGAACCTGAGCTGTGTGATTTTTCGGGCACCACACCTACCTGGGAAACCATAAATGACACAGGGAAAGGGACTGGCGCCCCTGCCCTGATGTATGATTGCTGTGTTTATGGTTTATATATATATATAAATAAACATATGTGTGCATATCTATTATGTAAAACGTTTTGATCTAAAATATACTTGATAGGATTATTTAACCCCATTTAATAGGACAATTAAAGTAAATCTCGTCATCAATTCTGAAAAGGTCTCTCGGAAGATTTCTCCATTGCCATGGGGGAATCAGTTGAGCAAAGCTTGGCTGTCATATTGGATTAGATCGAGGAGAAGACAGGCAAGCGTGAGGTGACGGGGCCTGCAGAAGGAGGTGAATAGGGGTCCAGTGGGGAGGATGGATATAGGGTTAGGTGCAGCCGAAATCCAGAGTAAGAGCTAGCTGATCGAGGAAGAGAGAAGGGAAGGAATAGAGTTCCAGAGGCAAGCGGGTAAAAAATATCGAGGGATATCACTCCGTCAGCGGTTCTCTTCATGAGTGATCAGACACCTTGTTCTCTACGCTGTGATCGCCGGTCCTGAGTGAGATGGACTCGAAAGAAAAATTGAGAAAATGAACGCACAATATGATTAGCTAAAAACTGCCGCGTTATGTCTTTCCATTTCAAGCCCGGTCTGGCGGAGAAACCAAGATTAAGGATAATCTTGTAAGCCAGGTACGAAGAAAGTGAGCAAAAAAAATATTGGACTTCTTCAGAAAGAATTTTCACTCCTACACACGCATGCTATTGGAACATTGAAACCCATTCTACTTTTTTCGTTCCATTTCGAAAAGTTTTAACAGAAATCATGCACATTGTTATCATTGATAGACTCACATGCGTACCAGTATCTTTCGCATAAAAACTTACCCATGTAAGACAGACACATAAGAATGCCACTTAATTTGAAAATAATAGGCTTAACTAATGATTAAAAAAGCATTTCATGCCATCATAAAAGATAGCAAAAGAAGAAGAGAACTTTTTCATCCTCAGATCTCCAGTAATGCTACCTCAGCCGTCGATGTTCCTCAGGCAGCTCTTTCATAACCAAATCCAAAAAATAATATTAGAAAAGCTTATCAATGAAAATATGTTCCATTGTTAAAGAAGAGTCGTGGTACATTCAGTATTACGATATCATCTAATCGTGTTCGAAAAAGGTGTAGTTATGGCGCGCAGAACCCTCACTATCATTCCTCACAACCGTCCTCTCACGAAGGAGACCATTCTAATTCCTTAGTCCTTGCTATTATTAATAAAACGGCATTCTTCCAGAACCCATTAGATCAGCAAGCCTCTGAGCAAACGTTTTATACACTCTGCCAGCATCCGTAATCATGTCGACAAGCAGTGTATATACTTCCTAGTTCTTGGCCATTGCATTCCTTAAAATAAAATTTGCATAAAACTTTAGGACAATAGCTATGGCTAAACGTATTTTGCCTCATAAAAATCTGGAATTCCGAATAAACCGTTAGAGCTTAACGGCAACAAATATTGGATTGGCTCATATCTGAAATTTATCTTTGGGGTACCGGAACATAAAAACCACAGTGCACCAAAACCATTACTGACAGTAGCAAATCATTAGCTTCCAGATGAGTAAAATATTTGAAATAACTACGGAATAATCCACCGAGATACTTTAAATGAAATTGGGAGAGATCAGAATATGCTGAGAATCCAATTTAGAAGGAAAACGGGAGAGCATCACGATAGCTGCAATATACGCAAGTAACAAAAACTGGAAGCAGCACTATCGCAGTGGTTTTAATACTCTCCGATCGATGAGGAGAGCTCTCGTCCCGTCATCCCACCCCAACGGTGCTCCACACAACCAACCCATCTCCACCACTCCCTCCCCCTGCCTCGCCCCCGCACCCATTATCCCTCCCTCCTCCGCTCCCCCATCTATTTTTAAACCGGCCTCCTTCCCTATCCCACCTCTCCTCCCCGACAGAGCTCCTCGCGGCCGCTCCATTCCGAACCTCAAACACAATCCCGCAGGATTCCCTATCAATTTCTTCCCAAAGAGCGTCTTTTTTTGCAGAGGAAAAAAAGCCGGAAAAATTCGAGAGAGAGAGAGAGAGGGTATATGGTGTGAGGGATGAGGGGGTTGGATGGGATGTGTGTTGGCGGAGACGGAAGAATCAAGAAAGTCTTCCCCATTTCCTTCCTCTTCCTTCTCATGTATATATACGATATACCACAACCTAGTTCCTCCTCATCCGTTGCCGTATCAATCAGAAATGTTACTCCCAATAGAGTCGGCCTTTCTTGAACCATTGCTTTGCCTGTGAGCGGGCGGCAGAGGGAATTTCCTCGAGGAGCATAGAGCGAACGTAGAAGAGCGAGGGAAGCATTTGTGGATTCTTCATTCATTACATGTTTTTCGGTAACCTTCAGTCGGCAAGTGCAAGAGGTCAATGCGTGAGGTCCATTTACGCTTTCCAGGTGTGGTCCAACTGAAGTAAGCTGAGATGCTACCATATTTCAAAGCCTACCGAATTTCGAGAAGAAAGTGAGTGCTAGTTTGTATTTCATTGAATTATTATAACATTATGGCTGAGTGTGTAATTCGATATATTTGGATTACGCGTTAAAAGGTGCTCACGTATAAGGTTAATTGTAGCAGTAAATTCAAGGGTAAATCAACTTAATTTATAAGTGAATATTTATTTGGTTATTCCAGAGGTGACTTTATGGAATCGATTCATTTTATAATGAAGAGTTATAACTATGAAATTCCAAAATTTTATTTAGACACGAACCGTTTTTCGATGTTCAACGTCATCATAAGGTTAAATGTCGAAACTCGGGTCTTCTCTAAACGCAATTTCGTGGCATTGCAAAGTTAAGATTCTTCATTTTAAAATTCATATTTAAGTGAGAATTGTATACTTTTAACCAAAGATCCTGAGTGGATTCAATTAAATTGGGAAGGATAAATTATGCTGAAATAAAAAGTCATAAATCGTACATGTTGGGTACTGAAAATAATCAATTAATTTTGATTCCATAGAAATGCAGAACAGATTTTTATATTTTTAACCGTACTCGTCAGAATAAAATTCTGGTATATAGTACATGTATCACACAATAATCTGTATTAAATCAGAATCAATGATTCCTACTCATATTTTCTGTTATTTCCATAATTTCTTATCCGTGAAATAAGATACAGAATTTCCATTACCAATGCATTGGTGAGGACTACGAATAACTGAAATTTTATTGTGAAATATTAGTTATTACCAACTATTTCTTCAATGACGTGTTTACTCTTCTTAGAAAATTTCCTAAAAAGGACGTATAGAATGCCACTTAGTGCAACTTAGAGGAGCAAGAGAGTAGTCAAGAATGAGAGAGGTTCCTTTACGCTAGACGCAGCTACATTGGCTTCCTGCTCGAGTAACTTTCTTGTTACTCTCGAACTAATTGAAGACACGAAGGGAACTACCTCAATAGAAAAGGAAGATCTGATCACCGACGTTATTGATGCGGGGTTCACGAGCAAACTGGTTCACATGTGTACGTTTCTGGTTATTCTCCAACTTATTGAAATGCATTGGATTTTGTGCGTCGGTGGAATGGGGAATTGGCGTGTGCACTGAGGAGCTCCTAGCCGTAGCTCGTGAAGAGTTATGTGGACTCCAAGGCGTCTGGCCGGGTTGCAGAATGGAGCAAGAGAATCAAACCGCATGCGCATTAATGGAAATTCTCTCTCAAATCGGATTTAAAAGGCAAGATAAAACAGTAACCAGGAAACGATATGTAGCCGGGGTTCAAACATGAGCTGTGTGAACTACAAATTACGTCAAGCTGTATACGTACGTACTTCAATATTTTATGTCCAAAATTTTACGAGACAAATATGGGGTCTCATAAAATTTTGGATATTTGCAATACACTTTGCATTACTAGTACATATAATTCGATTGAACGGACGGTGTCACCGTAGAGAATATAATTTAAAAGAATTCTCTCGTATGATAATGTAATACTACCCAACCGATATTAGTTTTCCGCGCAAAGTAATTTCCTTCCTCGCTGAAATAATTGACTGGTCAGATTTTTCAAACCTCGGCTCGAGACTTAGTCGAGGGGGAGGCGCTCTCCGGCTCCGATTTCCGCCCACTGCATCCAGAGGCCCTTCAAAAGCAGGTCATCTGAGAAAAGAAGGAAGCCCCACTGCTCCACTCCATTATTCTCCCAATCCCGCCCTCCACTCTTCCCCTCTGACCTCCCCCCCAGGCCCACTCCACCACCATACCCGCCTTCACGTAGCCGAGCGCCCAGGTTTATTAAGAAAATTCGTTCCGCTTTCCCACCCTTTCGAATATATTCCCAATTTCCCAACCACTCAGCATCCCTCCTACCAGCCAAAGCCAGCCTCTCGCACCATTCCTTAATCATGAAGGCGAGTTAAAATATTCATGGGAGCGATCCCACTTCCGTGATTCCCGGACGATTTCCTTCAACCCCTCCCCCCATCAACACGTGATGCATGCTCATATCGATACCCTTAAGGCAATATACTTCCGCCGCCCACTTCCAACTTCCGAATACATACTCTTCTCGTTCGGGGGAGGAGAGGAGAGGGGGACGGAAGGGTTGGAGGGTGTAAAAGGATGGGCTCTGGGGAGGGCGTGCACCCGTAGATGGGAGTCAAAGGTTCAAGAAGGCGTTGAAATAACAGCAGTGATGAGTGTCATCTTTTCGCGAAGCAAATATTAGCAGAGGTTCGGTTCCCTCCCTCGGGAGAGCGGCGAAGGATGGGAATCGGATGATGGAGGGGGTGATGGGGGGGAGGCGAGAGGGTGGGATACCACCCTTACTCTCTCTCTTCCCTCTGAGCGCTTTACCTTCCCACACCCTCGCCCGCCCTTCTCACTCCTCCCTCGCTTGTGGCTAAAGAGACAGACGAAGCCCTGATTTCCAAACATTGTTTGAGTGCCGTATCTCGGCTGAAAGATCGAAGACGAGCGGACTTTTTTCTGCTCCGGGCCCTTACCTCTCACGCCCCCTCCCCTCCTACCCACGGCCCGCCTCCCAAATACATGGAAATTTTTCGATCCTAACCAATATATCCACTTGGCGGAATAGTGTACACATTTGTTCAGATCTTCGACCAACATCGGATGCGAATACAAAATCGCGCGGAGCCTTGCCAAGGAATATTCCCTCATTTATTCACAAGCTTTTAAGCCAATGCTCACAAATCGGTGAACGGCCGAGCGAGGCGAAACTTTCCAACTACCTTTCCCGTAGCGATCATCAACCCACATCACGACGCAAATCATCTCATAATTTCATAATTATGACATGATGGGCCAGCAAAACGTACAAATGGCCATCCCGTCCATTTAATTTTTTTGATTGCCTGGCGCTTTGATCCAAGGAAAGGGGAAAATTCCGGAAATGAGAATCGGTCCAACTGAGACTCCGTGCAATTTCCCTTTCATCTCGCAGACTGTATATACGCTCGCTGAATTATGAAACTTAATTAAAACATGTATGAAATTTGGTCGTGAAAATATCACTTGAACTTTGAAAAAAATTTTCTTTGGGTAAAACTAACATTTTCACCTTTTCTGCTGCTAAGGAAAACACCCCACTTCGATAATTTCACTCATCTATTACTAATGATTCAAATTACGTTCTCCTGCAAAAGACTACATTTGAGATGGGAGATATTCTTCAAATAACGGCATAGATGACTTCAGTTTGTGTAATGAAGTGGTCAATTTTCATATTCACTGATATATTCGAAAAAAACTACTCATCTTACCGTAAAATCAACTTCAACTACAGCCAAACCTGCACACGACAGCCTTGTTGTTAAGGCAAGAGCCAACTTGGAACTCACCACGCAAAAACAAGTCAAATTTCTTTCATCAACATCTGGGTGGAGCCTAATTAAATTTTTGATAGTGCTCTTAACCTTATTTTACGATATTTTCTCACAATGGCAGCAGAGGTATTAAATTTTACTACCTTGTGAGCAGTAACTGGATTTGCGGGCCCACTTGTGAAATTGATTGCCTCCCATCTTTAAACATTTCAATCGTCTTATGTTCTGCTTGCTCTAGGAAGCATTAAGCTTTCCATAAGCACGCTGTAGAAGTATTAAGACATCGACTGACGCCCTGTGCAGGTGAAAACAAAATTTAAAAGCAAATTATCGTCGTGGCCGAAGGTAAACTAAACGTATTTTAACTTGCAAAGCCAACCACTTACGCCATACGGTCAATTAGTGAAAGCATTCACTTCAACTCACGCATTAAAAGCAACCTTAGATTATTTGCAGACGCCAGCCGGTGGTAGAGAGGGAAATAAGGATTCAACAGATTTCGAGCTACTCCCTAGCGATTTGGTGCGAAGAATGGGGATTTGAACTAAACATGAGCAAATGCGCAGTATACAAATTTTGGAGCAAAAGAAGTGATGAGTAGGAAATAAAATATACGATAGAGGGTTGAGTTCAGTACTAAGCTTGTTCAAGTTAAACATTTCGGGATTCCTATCACCAAGGTTTTAATGGGGTGCACATATTAGGAGAATATGCGGATCTACCTTAAAGAAACTCGGTTTTATAAAACGGCTGGTAGGGAAATATAATGCAATCCCTAAAAATAGGTGTTTTTTCGTTCTAGTTAGACCACAAAAGGAATACGCCGCAAGTATTTGGGATCCTTGGGAGAAATAGACTATAAAAAAAATTAAAACATCATTAGATTTGTCAAAATTTGTTACGACAAAAAGACGAGAGTGACAGGGCTTTTAGAGGAATTAGGCTGGAACAAACGAGTTTAACTGTGACAAAAAGGGAATTATTATTATGGCCCCACATCGTTATGGGCAGATTAGTGCTAGTGTATATTATCTGCTTGCGTATGTATATGCATGAGTGTAAATTAAAACAAGTTTTCCATGAATACATACGTCTGTTTGGGTGTGCACAAGCATGTATTTTGTTTATTTTACTCGTAATTAAATATTTTTTTACAGGTGGTGTCCTAAAACCACCCGCTACAAGCCCTTTCGGTGGCTGGTGGTAGATAGAGTAATAGTACCGTCCAAATTATTGAAAATATATTTCTCTCCAAACCTTGCAGATTATTTTCAAATCCGAGAAAGCGTGTCGTCCCATTGCGTTCCAGGGAGAGAAATCATGGGAAGAAATGGGAACTAAATCGAGACCTCATAACAACCACCCATTTGATTGACTCGGACGTGTGCACACGCGATGAATGTCTTGTTTTCCCCTCGGTAGCGCCCTGAATCACTCTCCAACGTGACTCAAGGGGGAGAGGTTGAAAGTGCCGGACGGGACCCCGTGCGAGTGGCGTAGGAAGGAAGGAAGGCGTCTCTCCGATCGAAGGAGGGTCGGAGACATCACCTTCCGCCCCTTTGTCCTCTCACGTCCCTGTCTCGCCTCGCGGATATCAATCCCGTGTCAGTCAGATGGACGACGCCCCCGAGGTGTGGACCGACACCCTCCCGCTCACTTCCGCGTCGGCGTCGGGACGACCCCCGCCTCCTCCCTGCGATCCCGTCCCCATTCCCACCCGCCCTCTCGCGGTCCGCACCAGGTCAATGGAACAGACTTGCCGGCGATGGACTCGAGTACAGTCGCCGTGGAGGAGACCGCCTTCGCCTTCGTGATGGCGGCGCTTCGAAAGCCGTGCAGGGTTCATGACGAATTGATTCACAGGAGGTTGTTCTCCATAAATTATTCATCACATTGCAGATGCTCTCGTTAAAATGGGTCAGTTCGAAACGATGGCATTCATTTGCTAATTCAATGATTAATTTTCATACGTCCTTGGTAAATCCATTCATTTTGTAGATGTTTGAAATAACGTTGTTAGCAAACTTAAATTTACTTTTTCTGTAGCGGCAAATTTTTGCAAAAATAAATCAGTAGAAAACAGTAAGATAATTTCCGCTGAGGTGATGTTTATTACTCGCGCGTGAGTAATATACCAGTATATTTTAGAAATTAGTGTAGAGACACGTTTCACCAAACGTTTTCCTGGTGGAAAAAATATAGAAATCGGGTGTATGAAAGATCGGGCCTCATTCGGACGGGCTTATAGTCTTCAGTAAGGTTGAGTAGCCGGTCATCGAAAGGTCATTGGAGATGTCGAGCCAGATCTATGGGGTGAATTTCATTGCTTGGCGGTGTATTTACGTATTTAACTCGACCCTGTCGTTCAATTCGTCAGAATGAATGAATAATTATTTCTGTTAATCATCACTATGATGATAAAATTATTCGAAGATTTCTTCAACCAATTTCTCCTAGCATACTTGATTTTCGGATGGAAATCACGAAAAAATTGAAAAAATCAAACAAATTTCAGAATTAAGAAAGATGTCTGTGTATCATAAAAAAATTGATTTTCCCGTGGAATTAATGGTTATGAAAAGACAGAGAAAGCTGCACTCATGTCACGTGACCATTGATAAAGGCTGAATGAAAATCGAAAGAAATATTTTTGCAGTGGCCTGGGCACTAATATTACAACTGAAGATCGCAGCATTGATTTAAAAAAATATTTTTGTGGGTCAAATTAATTATTTTTTATCTAAAATGTAACTAAATTATTCTTGTAGCTTACATTAACGCTTACTATTTCATCTTTTTTCTTCTAATAAAACAAATTTCTCTAGGGCAGAGAGTGGTCTACTATATCATAATTTCCATAAAAACTTTCTGATATAATGCCACTGCCTATGTAACGTCCAAGAAAGTTCTGTTCTGTAAAAGTTCTGTAAAGAAAGCCAGGTGATGTTTGCGAGAATAAAACTTTGGACCAATGTAATTTTGTTAATTTAAAATTTAAAAAATGAATGTAGAAACATTTTAAATGAAAACGAGTCGATCGTGTCATAAAATAAAATTGACCTGCGCCCTTCTTGTATTCCATGAAACTAAGTTTGACTTATTTTCAGAAAACAAATTAGACCAGCATTTAGATAAGAAAAGTGAAATCTGAAACTCAAACTAAAACTGAAATGCGCAGAATCTGGATGCAGTTAAGCTGACCGTCAGTATCGCCAAAGTCCTTTATTTCAGTCGATTCGGATACTATTTTGGAAATGAAAGTACATATATATTGCAATGGAAATAAACAAATGGGAGGGTAGGAAGTGGAGACAAAGCAGTATTATTAAGGCAAAACAAAAGAACGGTGTCGGATGACGTCTAGTTTCCTCATATTACATTGGCTAAAAATAATTGGGGTCCATATTGATAAAGAATACTTAATTCAAACATAATACTATGTGATTCAATTTTCAGCTGCTGTTCTGAGATTCAACTGCGAAATATTTCCTCCAGATAAGTTATTAATGGGGTGGAAAAACGGCCCATCATTTGTCAGGCTGTATTGAATAAGTAATAAGTTATACACTTCCAACAAGGGAGGACTCAAGAACAAAGCAATCAATCAACCCATACAGGCCATTTTAGCTGGTCAGTGAAGATAAGAAACATAAATTTAGCTTCTAGCTGAAAAAACTTCCATCAGAATACAATATACATATTTTTCAATATGATTTAGCACTTTCGCAGTTTTGAAAATGTTACCGTAAGAAATGATTATGTTTGAATTTTCAATATTTATCAAATCGTTAAATTTAAGTTTCGGGTATATTATGCCTAGAATTTGTCACATTTATTAACCGTCAAGTTTATGTCATATTTATTAATTAATTTGTAATATTTTACAAAACGTCTGATCTCGCTTTATATGCATGGGTAGACGTTTTCCAAATCAGCGGGAAGATTTAAAGGTAGCGTATTTTTCAAACGCAAATTTGAGTAAAAATTACATTTTAACTGTTAGTGGCCATTTCTGCAATGTGGGTCAAATGCTCCTACAGTGAATGACTCGGATACAAGTGCTCATTATCAAGCGTTACACATACTCCGTAATGTACTTTTACGTTATTTTCCTCATACACTTGGGCAATACGATCCAATATTTTTAGAATGCAAGATGTAATTTTTGACTGAGGACAATATCAAGTCGTAACCATTTATACAACATGCAAGACAACTAAATTTCGCACAATGAGTCAGATCGGCATTCACCAGTAATTCAATTTACCAACGGTAAGAAAAGCGAAGGAAAACTCCGCCCCATTCAGCCGAGGGTGGATATTGAGTCACTTCATGTATGAAAAGATTTCTCCACTCCTCTCTCCGGGATGTCCACACGGGATGGGGCTGAATGGAGGGGCGGGAGCGGTCGTTAAGGAAGAGGCTGGCGAAGGGGGAGGACGGCCCAAGTGACAGGGGCCGTTCTTATCGCCGCTGCTTCCGTCCCCATAATCCATCATTTGAGAGTGCCAGGCGAGACGCCGGCGCTAAGGGTTTTCCAAAGTGCAACTCGTATCCGCACGTACCCCCAGCCCCCGTTCGCACTCTTCGCCGTCACCCTGTGCCCCCGCCCCCGAGGGCCCCTCGAAGAGAGAGGGCCCTCGGGGGTCAATCCATCGGAAGTCGGAAAATGGATTACCCAACGTGCGCACGGTCGTGCAGCTCTTGCCCCCTCCCCCGCAGGGTGCAGACTTGACCCCAATCTGAAACGGGAAGGAATTAAGGGCTCCTCGTCGATGAGATTTCCGGTCATTTTTTATGCCGCTGTCTCGCCTTATCTTCGCCCCAATCCCTCAATTTCCAGCGCGCCCCGTGCCCGGCCGACTTCCAGTCGCTAGCCCCTCCTCACCCTCGCCGCTGCTGCGTGGTCCGTATTACTGTGCGGCTAAGCTCGGTAAGCGCGTCGTAAAAACAACACCTCGGATCGCATTATTTCAGCGCAACTCAGCCGGGAGGCAAATAGCCCGGCAAGAGGTTGATGCTATGATAATACGTGGACTGAAATTTATTAATACCGAGATCAAACTGGTCCTTCGAGTGATGTAATGCATTGCGCTCACATTGCATAGAAATTCTAGAGTTTTATTGCACTTAGATTCTGTCTAATCATAAAAGTCCCATAAACGCAGTACTAATTAATACTAACTAACTAACTAATTAAACTCTGAAATCCGAGTTAAATACTTTGAAAGTACTGATTGGTATCTTCAGGTATATTTTCTTTAACAAGATAGTTAAAATACGTATGGCATCATTGTGGATAAAATTCGGGATATCCGAAAATCGGGAGTCTGTTGCCCCCATGGCGTTTCTTCGCCTTCTTCAAAGAGTCTTCCACTGGAACATATGTTATTAAATCTGGATAAATGTCATGCGTTTTCTAAACAGCCATATTTCCATCCTCGTTTCATCTTCCACTTTTCACTCTTTCTCCCGCAACTGGAAATCCAAGACTTTGTCTCCACCTTTTTTTTAGAATTCTTGCCTTTGACACGCTCAGCCATGGACGGAATCATGGAGGAGATTATCTCTCGAATAGACGGGCTGTTCAATCACTCCGGAATTGGAAGGAAGGGAGGGAAAGGATTGTGACGAAAGGTGGGAGGATGATGTGAAAGACGGAATGATAGCTATCTTTGAGAGAGGAATGAGAAGAGGGTGATACAATCTTTTTAGGAAGACCACGAAGTGAAATAATGATAGCGGTATTATTGAAAAAAGGTCTTAAAATATAGATCAGCATAATCCTTCATCGCGTTGCTTCCTTGAAGGAATATTACAATCCGTCTTTTTGGAGACTTCCTCCAACTCTTTTACTTTTACTCCCTCAACAGTTTCATATTTGCAGTCATTCTTTAAATTACTAATCCAAAAACTGCCTTTATTAAGTGATTCTAAAATTTAGATTCGTGTAGAGTAAAGCATACACAATTCAGTGCACTGTGACTCGAGAGAACTTGAAAGCTGAAATATGCCTGTAATGTCCGCGTATCGGGAATGCAGTGGCCAAGGAGTATCAGGCTATGTTCTATTATAGATTATCTGGGATAATAGTACTTTCCCAATAAGGGTTATTTTTGTACCCATTCTGGTTGCAATTTCATTTTGTAAAAAAGGAATTAAAACATACCGTGCATAAACATATCGTATATTCGATAAAATTGAACACAATGATATCGGACTATTAGCCAAAGGCTCTTATCAGCATATCAGAGATAATGATATTGATCCCCGTGCTCAGAATATTATTAAGCAAATTGGTCGACATAAATCAATTATCGAAATGGTTTTAGGTACCATAACGCACAACCCTACTTCGGGTTTCGACTGCTGAGGTCATTCGAACTATCTTATTTGGCAAGAGTCTGAAAATAAATTTGTTCATAAATAATACGGAGGATGCTAATAGCGGTACTGAATAAAAGAGCCGGATGGTAAATCATAACGCACTAATCAATGGAATGAAAATGGTTAAAATATGAAATCAGAGTAAAAATATTTTAGGGTCTCATTAGATAACCCTATCAACAATAGTTATTCTTGAGGAGAGAGGGATGTTCAGAGAGATTCACCGAACACAAAAAAAATCGGAAAAGATTCATAAAAACAAAATCGAAAGTGTGCAGACATTGCAAAACACATATGTCACATCATTAAAATAGAGATATTTTATCAGGCATTGTTAATTCTATTGCATCTGTTAGTTATGACTACATGAAATCTAAAACTTACATTTGTTGAAAAGTGTATTCCTACAACGTTTTCTTAGGCTTAGTAATAGAAAATTATACCCAACTGACCTCGACGGATGTCCTTCCGTTTGAAAAGAGACTTAAAAAAATTAGGATTGAGCCAATAGTAAAAAAAAATATAAGAACTAATGAAAAATATGGAATGAGATAAATCCGAAACTTCGATCACCCAAACTCACTCTCACCAATGAGAGGAGCTGGAGAGGAACCCCTAGCCGCATTACGAACAAAGGCATCTCCCAGAAAGAGCGCAGAGGGCGGCGGGCGGTAGCTTCATTTATCAATAGCGCTTGTAGTCAGCGGGAAGAAGTTCGAGCGAGCGATCAGCAGCCTCGGCTCCATTTCCATCCGCCCCCGCTGCCTTAATGCACAAACCTCGCCCAATCCGCCTCTTTCTGCGCCTCGTTCCTCCGCACTCTTTCAATCAACCGTCTCCCTTATCACCTCCCCCGATCTCCACTCCGCACAAAATGGGCGAAAATTACTTCCCGATATTACAACCCTCATCCTTGTTTTCAGAGCCCTTTTAAACCGACCTCGCTATCCCTTCCTCGAAACCTTTATACACCAACCTCAAAAAATAAATAAAATAACGAAAATCTCTTACGACTTCCGATTGAGAATTTCTTTGCCTCCACTCAGGGAGGGAACTGCGGCATCTTGACTACTGCCTCCCGCACTCCCTTAGCAATACACGTCCTCTCCAAAGGCCCCCAACCCATCGGAGAGGAAGGAGTGGGGGAAAGATCCACCCCTCCCCAAGACCCGTATTCAATAATTTCATTCTTACTTCTATCATCAATCTCCACTCTCGGAGCGTTTCTTCCCCCACGGCCCTCTCACTTCCCAAAAAAGCATCCCTCTTCCAACTCTTAACACGACTCTCCTTCCCCCCCCGCCTGACACTTGCCACTCCTTCCAACCCTCACCCCACCGACCACCACCCCCTGACCTCTTGACGCGCTTAGAATCCATAATTTCTGGGTTAGACGTCTCGGGCATGCCCAATAAAAAGAAGAAAACTGGTCGGCTGAATGAGGGAATGAGTCTCAACTTTTCTCTCACGCTCATCTTCTCTCCCCACCACGTTCCCCGCTCTCCCCACCACGCCCCCTCCTCCTCCCACCACGCCCGACACCAATTTGCCGCTCCCGCCTCATCTATTGTGCGAAACGCCGAATTCACCCACTCTTTTAAGGACTCATTTCCTCATCACTTTCAAAATTTAGCAACGACCCTCTACAATTAGGAAATAAATCTTCAAATGCGTAGCAAAATATTATACACGTAAATAACTGGCTGGTTCTTTCTAACTATCACTCTTGAATTTATAACAATTCTTTATTCAAAGTTTATTTTCGCTTATTTGAAAAATTACCGTTTCTCATGTGATGGTCTAAATGGGTTATAAAGTTTATTAAGCTAATTGTTCATATATCTGCTGATTTGTCACCTTCCAAATTGTTAAAGCATATGATAACAGTTTCCGATCTGTAATGTTTAATAATTAAAAATGTATAAATCCAATAATCAGTTACTATTTACAAACTTCTTAAAAGGCTGAGATTGTTGAGAGAAATCAAAAAGGAAGCAGGAAAGATTGATGCAGAGCATTTTGATTGCCAATGGGATGTTTAAGACAGTGATAGAGGGGAAATGTGGAAGAAATAGGATAGGCATGTTGAACGAGATGAATATAGGCTGTGTCTATTCATAACCAATCTCAACCAGTAAAATACCATTAATAACATTTTTTTGTTGATTCATTAAAAAAATTAGGTCCTTGTGAGATTTCGGTCTCATCAGAAACAATTACACTTCTTCCATCACCTACTACACACCATGAGCACTGTCCCGGTGCCCCCCTCCCCTTCCACCACCCTCGGCGATCGTTATTGTCCTTTGAACTTGTCCGACCGGTGGTTGCATTCATCTTCTCCGGTGCCTTTCGGTTATGATACACCTCCCTCTCAGAACGCCTTTTGACCTAGTTACTGCACTTTCAAATCTCAGACAGAAGAACTGCTCCACTACAAGGCTTATAGGCGCCCGTCCCTCATAAAGTACACGTAGAGAGTCGTAGACCTGAATATAATTATAGAGCAAATTAACATTCCAAGTTATTGAATCGCCTCAATAAATAAAAGGTTTTAGAAAAACAATTTCCGACATTTATGCTATTCATACAATACTGATAGTGTTTTCAATTTATTTCAACGATCGATTAATAATCTAACAAAAAAAGCAATATCTATTCACCTGAAATATATCTCTCCTGTGAATCCATTGATTTAGTTCCGATATCGGGAATACTTTTTCATTTATAATCGTTTAATTCTCTACAATACTATAGCTTCAACTTTGTTGCCACTCTACGTGGATCGTGGATGCCGGTTTGAAATAACTTGATGAGAGATACAATGAATGCCGTTAGTCATATGAAAATTCAATTTTCATTCGTCATTCACCACCATTCACCACCGCGGTAGATGCATGAGAAACTTTGCCAAAGAATACAATCCTGTTCAATAAAGTCTTTTAATTGCTCTCTCGTCTGAATCTTTGTACTCCCATTACGTTTCAAAAAGAGAGACATATCTCGCTGCCTCGACCATCTCCCATTCTCTCACTCATCCCTCGTGGCACATCGCGTCACCTACCCCAATCTTCGTCCTCTCCAGATCCAAGAAACCGAAGTCATTTTAGACATATTAAAAACATTTAATTTACAGGTCGGAACAAAATTTAACATTACAAAGACATCAGGAATACTTGTAGATGCATGTGTATGTTTGTTGGTAGTTTGAGAGTTTGCATGTGTGTGGGTTGTAAGGGTTTTTGCATGAATGCACACCATGTTTTGTTTGTGGATTGTATAAATTTGTGGCTTTTGCCTGCGGATTTTTTATTAATCACGGGTGGTGCCCTAGGACCCCCCGCCACACGCCCCTGCGGCGACTTGCGGGGCATTAAGTAGATGTAGATATCGCTCCCGTTCCTATAGCACACAAAACCCGAACTGCACGCGCGCTCTATGGCTGCATGTTGTTGTTGTTGTCAATGAAAGCATCGATTGACACCTCTTTCTCTCGCCCCGCAACGTATCTGAGTGTATACGCCGTAGGGAGGAAAAGGAGTGAGGGGCAAGGAAAGAGACGAGGAGGTAGAGAAAGACAGACTGCTCCCTAACTACGCCACCGAACTAATGCCCTTCGCCCTAATATCCTGCCGGAAAACTTTCTGAACCAAGGGAGGAAAAAATAATCCTCTGGTGATTGCTTTTCTCCCTCATGCGGTCGATATCTTTCAATTCCGCCTCAATCCTCGGAGAAGAATTTGTCGTTTTAACCTGGTTAGTATCCCCACATTTGTGAATAAAGAAGCCCCATTTGGGGTTATCTGCGAATTATTTTTATAAAAGAGTTACTCACGCAAAGCAAATCGAAAGATTAAGTTCCACTCTTCGAAGATTTTGATTAAAGTTAATCCAGGTCGTGTAACTAACTGGAATTATGAATAAAAGGATCAGGAATTTGAATTTTGGAATTAAATTATTCTAGCAGAACCACCAACCAGTGCCGGCTGATTTCAAGAAACTGCGAGAGATGCCACGACGGTAACTTTTAACTGAGTCATCCGCTGGATGTGCATTACAATGCAACGATTTCAGAGTATAAAAATTATCCCTCTGGATTCCGATCAATCTATATCCGGGTTCGATTCTCGGTAAAGGTGAATGACTTTTACGCTCTGAAATTGTTGCATAAATATTAAGTTCTTCCTGAACGGAACACGATGACAACATTTATATCGATCGTCGGTAACTATATTATGGGCAACTACTGAGTAAACTGTAACCAAATTTTTAGGAATTTGTCACACTTCATCGCATTTAGATGGATAAACAAAATATAAGGATTTAAACTAGAAAATACCCTGTTTATGCCTTCATGTCACACTTATCTCTCTGTAGTTAAGGAAAATACACCATCATGAATCCAAGATAAGAATACAGCTGCATTAGTTCAAAATTCAAGATAACTTTTAACTCGGTTATGAGAACGCAGAGGTAAATTCGTAGTTCATAGAATATACGCTTCCACTTTAGGGACTTAGAGAAGAGATGAGAGCCGAGAAATCTAGATAACCGCGCCACGCAACTGAACCTCCTTCTCTAGTCATTATACAAACTCTCGCCGAGCAAATAGATGCGTAAAGTGACATATAAATATTCTGAATACAATCTACACCATATAAAAATCCAATTACCCTATGAATTACAGCGGGACCTCTCATCTCTATAAACCGCAACGAAAGCAATACCAATTATGTCCGCCGCTAATACCATCGATGGAAGAGCCTCGCACATTGACCGAAGGGAGGAGCGGCGAGGCGAGTAGGGGTGGCGCGGGCGGCTGGAGGCAAATTGTGAGCCGGACCGCGAGAAATAAAAAGGTATGGTGTGCAGTGCGTCGAAAACTCAAAAACCTCATCACCCAATTCTTCCGTTTAAAAGGGTTTGCCACCGTGTGTTAGCACACGCCACGAGAGGGAGAAAAATGTGCGATTCAGTTTTAGAAATGAAAGAGAATAAACCTTTGCTGGAGGTAGGCAATAAAAAAGGCTCCGCCAACCATACGGTCTGCGGTTTTTGTGTGGCGTGCCCCGGTTAGCCGTGCGGAATCGGAGAGATGATTCTGGGCGGAGAGTTGGCCGGCGGCAATGGGGGGCGCACCCCTCGTGAACGGCTCATCGGGAAAGGTGGCTGATGGAGTGAGTGCGGGAGGGGAGGGATAGAGACGGAGATGATGGAAGGAATGGGGGAAGGCAGAGGCAGGGGATGAAACAGGTGCGAAAATGAGGTGTGACTTGAGTGGGAAGCTCTGGGGGCGAACGCGACGATAGTCTACGAAAAATTTCCTCATTACAATATCCTACTTTCAAACCCAATCATCCGAGAAACTTGTAGAGCAACTAAAAACACCCTATTCAGGTCATTACATTACAGTACAACGCTGCCAGACAATCCAGCGACAACCTGAAGTGTCACTATTGTGATACTTTTGGATCTGCTATTTTACGACTCAAAACCAATAATAAATGACATATTCAATCTATCTACCTAGTTTTCATGATTTTCATATTCATTTACACACAATATTTGCACATTATATTTCATGTAGGTAATAATTCATTGCTTATATTAAAGAAATGTCAGACAATGTACAATACATTGGTTCACTAAACCAGAGTTTTTAGGAGTTGTTTTGATTCTGTATCCTGTCAAGTGGAAAATAAGAACCTCTTACCAGGAAATAAAACTAACTTTATTCAGATCGATCAATTTAAACTGGATAATGAACTGGAAAAGTTAAACGCCAAGAAAAATCAACTGGAAATCCGACGAAGGGTGAATGGTAGAGCTGCAAAGCGGGAGATTGATGAGGGAACTCAAAACAACTGTACGTGAATCTTAGTAAATAATAAATTAAATAGGCTTTCATCGCGACGATCCATTATCCCCACAAACATTATTTTCGTCTCTTCCTAGATTGACCGAAATTTCTGTTACCTTCTGGGCCCTGGTTTCTCGAAATCTTCACTATCCTATTGTCTTCCATTCAATGTGAACACACTCTACTTATATGTTCGCTCTTTAGTCTCCGTTGTTTATTGGTTCCGTAAATATATTCCTCTTTCATATAAATTTAGCTGATTTTTTCTCTTCTAGATCATTAAACAAATTATTCGTAATTTTTGTTGTTTCTACTGACCTAGCTTTAACTAACTGTAAGTAACTTTAACTGTAACTTCCAACCTACCGTTAGATTCTGGATAGCCCCTTAGGGCACCCTCAGCTCCACCCAAGCTATGTGGTTTTCCGGGTACCAGATCTTCCAGGGAAACCATTGGCGGAATAGGGAAAAGAGCTGGTCCCCTATCCTGGGGTGTAAATTCCATCCGTTTTTAGATTTAGTGTTGAGTTAACTCTACCATCACTCACCAAACCGATCTTCGGGTTGAAAAATGTGGTTTTGCAGGTATGTTTCCATATTATTTCTTATAGGGGACCTGGTACTCTGATGGCATAATGCATTTATGTTTTCACTTCTTGTTGTAACATAACATAGCGTGTAAATATCCACCCAAGTGTGTAATTTTTGCCACTTGCTCCATAGTAATCTTATCATTGAGTACGAGTTTAAATCTCACAGCGCTCTTGGTTGCTTTTAAAGATTTTTTAATATCAGATATCCCCATATTACATTACTCTGACATTTCAATAGGTACTACAACTTTTATAGACCGTTATCAGCGAATATTCACGAAGAGAGCAGTCAGGCGTACAATTTTAGAAATATATAGTATAGGGCACCTGTGCTACCTTGTGACCCGAAATTATTATAATACCATATTATATCGGTAGGTTCGACCACCGGGAGAGATAGGCACATGAAGCAAAAGGAATGCACGTGTGTAGGTGCACGAGTGTTTTTGTACATGAGGTTATTATTTTACGTTCATGCATGGACTAATATTTGAATACGAGCTAAAATATATTCGAGTGAAGGCAAATATAAATATTTCTACAAGTATATCGTGCTCAAATACCCCGCCATACGCCCTTGTAGAGACTTGTGGGGCATTTTGTTAATGTAGATGTAGTATTGTCGATCAGCATCGAAAAATCAACTCAACACAATATCCTAATTTGATTAGGATGTCAGTACACCTATATCCCTTCCTCACATTGAGACTCCAGAATTTCACCCACAACAATGTTGAATAAGGTAAATTTCTTAGAATGTATTCAACAGATTCAGGCGAGATGTAGTGGAAGCTCGTCATTATGAGAAAAACACATTAAAAATTTTCCACAGGTCAATTTGTAACGTACAACGCGTTTCATGAACTGAAGCGTGTTGTACGTCACAAATAAATCTGTGGAAAAGTGCAAATTTGTTTTTCTCATAAGTTTCTTGGAGCTTATAAAAATGCTAGTTATACGATTGGACCGAATTACAACAGGGGTGGTGGGCGTGATGTGGGTGAATAGGGGGAGAGCGATCATTGGCGTAAAAAATTGAAATAGCGGGATTGACGCGCGGGAAATGCCCCCGAGGGCAACGAAGCAGACGGTGGGCGACACGCGAACAGCGGGGCCGGCAGCAGGAGAGCATTTTCGGCAACATCCCACCGTGCACCACGCGCAAGCCCGAGGAGGCGGTCAGTCTGAACGTCTCCTCTCCGAGATGAGGGAGATGCGTGCACGGCCACTCATTCGCACGCTTGTGCGTGGGTTGGGTGGGGGTGGGGAGAGAGAGGGGGAACGGGCGTTGGCGACCGTGGAAGGGGGAATGTGAGACGGAGGGGTTTGCAATATACACCCCGCGGTGGAAGCACCTTTTGCGGAGATGGGGGTCGAGGGGGGGGAGAGGAGATGAAGGGGGGCGAGGGGGGATGTGCGGATCCGAGGAGGGATGTGCGGATCCGAGGAGAGGATGGGGGGACTGGGGCGAGCCCACGGCCCTCCCGTGCCATGAGGGGCAGAGCGCGTCGGGGGGCGGACGAATATCCTTCGCCCCCGGGGTCGCGGCGCGGGGTCCTATCGGGGGGGGGAGGGGAGTGAGGGAACAAAGGGAAGTAAAAAAGTAAAAAAAACTTCGATGGGGTGGCGCGGGAAGAGAGGAAAAACCTAATTTCAATGCAGCAAATGAATTCCACTCACTCGATCGAACATAATTCGTCGTCTGTTACAAACGCTGGCTAATAGACGTGTTTAGCACACACCACAGGGGAGGGGGACGTTTTCGAAAAATTCTTTAACACATTCCGTAGTTTTTGAATTCAATCTAAGACAAAATCCAAGTTCCCATCCCGAAAAATCACAATGTATTTTTAACAATCTCCTGCGTCTTAATTCTCGTAATTAATAAATTAGATTTGAATGAAAGATCTGGTGCTCTCTTTTATACCGCCACAGGAGCAGAAACGCAACCTCATGGTGATAATGGAATACGAGCCTTGTCTAGAGAGATATTTGACGCCAAGACAGTGGGTTTCCATTTCGATGATTGGAAAGTAAAATAATTGAGATTTTATGTTGGAAGGGAAATATATGTATTTTCCCTCAGTGCTTGTTTCTTTCTTTCAACAGTATGACTAATGAATACATTTACTGTGCAAAAAAATAGGGTCTAAATTGCGTTACTCTCTCGTCATCACGACACTTAGTTGTCTTATTATACACTAAAAAATTATTAATAACATTTTGTGCTTTCACGTTTTCTCTTTCGCCAAAATGAAATCTTACGATGAAGAATTATAATAGACTTGCGGTTCAAAATATTAAAAGATCATAGTTTCCTTTGGTAAGAATTTAAAACAGGTATGCATCTGTTCTATGATCCACACCAGAGTAGCAATCGCTGATGAATGAATTAATAATCAACTATCTAGGTATATTACAACCACTACCACTAAACCACTAAATTCAAATAATGAAAGAATGTCATTAGATTAACTATAAAGGTTCTCATATTATTCACCAGCATGTTCATAAATATATTTAAGAACTTACAGAAGAAAGAAAATAGGCATTGACATGCCTAAATTTGCACCAGAAAAGAAAATAACCAATTTACGAGGACTGTCCAGAAAGTAACGTCCGTAACGTTAACTTCGTATTTGGTGTAACAAAACACTGACAAAGAACAGACCACGAGTATTTCCAGAAATTTCAAAATATTACTTCTATTTTTTATTTCATTTTTTAAAGGTGTCTATACAGTAAAAAGGGAAATAAAGTTGATCCCATCTAATATTCAACTCACTAAAATATCTCTAGGTACGAAATATTACAGAGGTGCATTCATTTTGCGGTAATTGAAAGGCATACGTAACGATTGAGATTCCATTAAATGGCAAGAGCTTATGTGGCAGCACAAACAAAGTAGAGAGAGTCATTGCACTCAATCTGAGAGACTTACTGGATCCCTTCAAACCCTCCCACTCAGCATTTAAAGATCTTGATGTCGATTAGCCCTTTAGGGATTAGGGCAGAAATCGTTCGAAAAGATAAACCTTCCTGTCATTGGTCACTTGTCACAGGCATTGAAAGATAACCAGGATTTACAAAAGCAATACACGGTCTTTGGGAAATTGAGTGACGCAAGCTGAAAGGACTCCTTTCTCTTTTAACACTCTACTAAAGGATATTGAGCGTAAAATTAAATTATCACAAGACAGTTCCTCAACTGTCAAATTTTGCAGATTTGGTTTGGAAGAAACGTCTTTATTTTAGGTAGTATTATTAGGTGAGATAGGCATTAAGTGCCATTACTATTAAAATATTTGAGAACATAATAATGCTAATGAAATTAATTTCACTTGCCTGTAAATGAATTTTAAGAGTTGAATACTTTTTTGTTATTAATACTCGATCAGGAGAGTGACCGTATATCATAAGCGACCCCAACAAAATGATTCACAAACTAAGGGATGGAACTTTAGGGAAATTTGCCGGGATAGATGTTCTGAGATACAGTATAAAGTGCGATTAGAATGCTATTATGGTGATACCGTAGCAGTTTAACTATAAAAATGTTACATAGCCCAAAAACTTTCTCGACCCGTTCAGAAGTGAAAGCAACAAAATACTTTCATATCTTTATCTAAACCCTAATATATATTACATGTAATTTAATACTTAACCTGATATATAATTTCAAAGAAAATATGGCATTTGAAATTATCGGTGCTTTAAAGAGTTAAATTAGTTTCAAATTAAAGGACAGAGTCGTTCTACGTGAGCAAACTTTGAATAATTAACTAAAGATTGCGTCAGGAGCCACTGCATTACGCATCCTAGGACAATTAGCGTCTGGCATTAATGTAGCGCTTAATCTCGGAATTGGGAGCAGATTGGGACTTGGATCCTCAATAATTCAATAGCATCATAAACAAATCATTTGCTGCGTGATTTCTGCCGTAATGGCAGTTTTCTCACATGCTTCGCTGGCTGAAACAGGGATCCAATTAAGGCTCTACGGGTGATCGGTGAAACTCTTGACGATGTCAGAAGTTTGAGGGCGGTATAATAATGGATTGCACGGTTCGTAGTTGGAAAAGTTTGGAATCGAAAGGCAGTCGAGATGGACTCAAAACTTAAACAGCGCACATCCAACTCTTTCAATTTCCAACTTAAGCAATGGGATTAACCTGTTTACCTTATTCTACGGGGAGATGAGAATAGGAGCAGAATTATTTCCTTGCAATACGATTTGATGGATCGGGGTTGGGATGATGAGTCATTAGCATATAGGATGGGTCTTTAAATACTTTATTGGAAACGAGAGTATAGTTTTTTGGATCCTGAATATTATTATTATTAATTAGTTTTACGGATTTTACAGGCTTAGAGTATTTGAACAATATTTAAAACAGTTATATAAGTTTTTGGGAGCTATTGCAGTTAGAAAAACTATTATCCTAGCTTCCTTAGACGTCGATCTAGTAATTTTTAATCTAAGAAAGAAAAAAGTGGTAAAAATACGTCGTCGAAATACACTATTACTTCTTATATAAATAAAAATGAGATCGGGATGGAAGCGGTGGTTAACGTACTTGCTTCCCACCCAAAGAGCCCTGGGTTCAAATTCCGGGTGCGGCAGATATTTTTCAGTAATATCGCAATCCCTACTTGAGGTGCTTTGTGGGGGGGGGGGGCACTTTGAGTGAGTGCGCCGTCCGTCGGATGGGACGTTTAGATGTGGATCCCTTGGCGCCTTTCGTTAAGAGTACGCTAATGCCCGACTTGGATTTCTCTCCACCCTTCATCCTTTCCATAATGGCCCAAATGAACTCAGCTGTCGGTCGCCTCCCCGAAAACTACTACTATTAAATAAAAAACGAGAGTTTAGAGATCAATTAAATATAAAACAGGTAGTTTATTGTAAATTTGATGAAAAATACAGAAAGTGTGAGAATATATACGATCCATTACAAAAGTATGGGTGAATTAAAAGCGTAAATTAAAATCATACAAATAAAAAGTATCAGATGGAAAAATAAAAAATCGCATTGTGTATCAAGATAAAAAAATATTTTCAATGTAAATGTGCAAAGAATAAGGTCAATCAAAATCTGTTTTAAGACCAAGAGATCAAACTGTACCTCTAAAATATGAGTAACAGACAGCGTTTATAGAAATTTCATAAAATAAAAATATAAAATATAATTTTAGGATGCTTGCGTCATAATCCTGTAGACTAGCTCGGAGGTAACTACAACTAACAGTAATCTTTGGATAATTCAATCCCATGTATGTTTAATAGCAGATAAACAATACTTATGCACATTTTTAGCATATCAACTGGTATACTTCATGTATTTTTGAATATTAATATTATTTTAGAAGGAAATGTTAACATTTTCCTCTGAAATTTTTCTTAGTAATTTGAAGCAGATTTTACAGGTAGTCCTACAACATTTTAAGGAATTTAACATTTTTAAACCATTATTATTGCACAACATTTCTGTTACTGCTATAAAAATTCTTTACGATAAGACTTTCTGAGGCGGTTGCCAACAGGCTAATCAATAAGACACGAGGGTACTCAGCTACACGTGGAGTTCATATGGGACAGGAGCCACGGCCAATGACAAACATAAGTACGCTTAAAAATGGAAGAAATATTTCCTTGCATTTCCCAGGTAAATACTTCGGATGGGAAACAAACACTTGGCTTAAGTGCATTTAATTTGTGATAGTCGAATGCCCACATGGTTTAACGGTCGACCCCTTATTCCGATGCCATGTTCGAAAGGTAGTTCACTGCCTTCTCCCACCGCATCACACCAGCCAATATTTCCTCCAACATTTCGTCCTATCCCTCGTCTTTTCCCCTCCTGTCCCCAACTTTTCCACTTACCCCGTCTACCTCCTCCTTTTTCTCGATCGCTTCGTCCCCCTCCTCAATATCTAACTTCGGCCACACCCTAGAGAAGAATTCTCTCTCTTTTCCAACCCTCTGCATTCCATCTCCACGCATATCTCTCTCTCTCTGTTCCTCCTCCCTCACCACCATTCCCAAAGCTATCCTCACCCCACAACATAAACCCCCCTTCTCGATCCTATGGTCTCACTTCTACACCGTCTGAAGGTTCTCACTGACTCTTCACACTTGCCTCCCCTGCGGACAGTTTTTTTGTTCCAAGAAATTTTTTAACTTTACGCAAGGAAGTATATATAATATATTCTTGACTTTCATTTTGAGACTGAAACGTTTAACGACTATTGGAAATGCATTCATCGGAGATTTTTCCTTCCTGTATCAGGATATTTTCGACTGTTATCTTATCTTGTCGCTCCTCGTGAATGTTAGAGTACCTAGTGGCAATAGTAGTAGTTGTAGGGGAGGTGAGTGGCAGCTGAGGTGATTTTCGCCATTAGGGATGGACGGGAAAGAAGAAAGAGAGGAGAGAAGAGGGAGAGAGAGTCGGCATTAGCCTACTCTAACGAAAGGCCCAAAAAGGCCTCAAATGTTGTGGAACGGCTTAAAGCAGTGTCCCCATAAGCCTGCTTGATCATATCGAGGGTCTCAGTTGCCGTCTTCCCGAGTTACGCACAAAACTTCACGGAATAACGTTGCTCTAAATTCAGATTCATTTTGTTTTTCGATGCGGACAAAAAACTTGCTTCACTAAAAACGGGGTCCTCACTTAACGACAGCCCGCAGGCGACTGAGTTTGGTGTCAGTCTGTTGCTAAGAGCCCCCTCCACCGCTCCACAGTCCACAGGCAGATCTCCCTCTACCGCTCCGTTCGCGCCAAAGAAAATCAGTTTTACCACTTTTGGGTGCGACCCTGTATATATGCTTGCATATAAATATTTATGTATGCATTTTAAATATATATATATATATATATATACATACACATGTATGTATACATATATATACATATATATACATATATATATATATATATATATATATATATATATATATATATATATATTCAAAATGCATACATAAGTATGTATGTGCATATTTTTTTTGTATATCATACATATACATAAAAAATGAATTTTTGCTCAACATCACTTAAAATTTACTCAAATAGAGCTCCCAAAAACAGCGACCGAGCATGATTTGAAATTTAAGTGGGCGGCACGTCAGTGAGTACTTTGTCATTTATGATTGAGGTAAATGTTTAATTGGATAGTTAAAATCAGAGCAGAATCAGTAGAAACCTTTCTCTGGTATGTTAAGGATAATATTGCTTCTCATTTCTCAAAAAAGGATTACCAGTATATATGTATTTTTTTCCATTATTGCACTAGGAAATTCACGCGGTGAATTTTATTTGAAGATTTCAAGTTTTCTTAGAAATGTTCAAAAGAATCATTTTAAGAGATCATGGCTTAATACATTTTCTCGATTATCCTCACCAAAGAATAAGTAATGAAAGATCACTAGCTCTAAAAGTATAATTTCTGTGAATTTTCCTAGCATTTGCGTATTGGAATGACCGTTGTCTCTTTGAACGGGGAATAGCGTACATTTTATATGAACTTCGTTTCTAGGCCATCCGCCCTCCTCAATTCCTCCATTCCCTCTTTCTGTCTCTCCTTCCTTCCTCAATCCTTGCACATCTCCTTCCCCCGGAAACCAATCGAAATTCTCTCCTGCTCTTTATTTCTTCAATCCTCCTTTTCTCCCCATCCCCCTTCATTCCTGCCCTCTTGCCTTGGCCCAACTTTTTTCCACCAACCCGCCCTCTCCTTCAAAGCCCCTTCCTCTCCCCCTGGCTCCATCCTCAACCCCACTCCCGAACGCCACTCTCGAACACGACCAGCCGCCGCATTCGTCCGAACCTCTCTTTCCGCCGCACGCCCCTTGCACAACCCCTCCCCACCCCCGCTCGGGTTCCCAGGGCCCACCCGTATCCCCCCTCGGCACCCTACCTCCCCAATCGCCCCGCCCGTTCCTCCACTCCGTCTCTCCGTCTTCCGGGTGCTTACACAGCGGCAGAATCGCCCGGCTCCTCTCTGGGTGCTGGGGGCGAGGGTGGGGGCTAGGGATGGATGGGAGGCGGCGGAGATGGTTTCTGGAAGAGTACTGGGAGGTGGTGCTGAAATTAATTCGGTCCTTTAGCAATAGATGGAGAGCCGATCGAGAGGGAGCGAGGGAGAAATAAATAGCGGGAGAGAGAGAGAGAGAGCTGGGATGGGAAGGCGAGCGGAGAATCCCTTCCGCTCCGCCAGGCATTCACTTACCACTTCTCCGCGGGTTGATTCGCAATCGGTGGTGGAAGGGATGGAGTGTGTGTGCTCTTGCGTTCGATATCGAAACCAATTTTCGGGTTTTGACACTCGAATAATTTTAAAACTTAAAACAACGCAGCTCCTCAATTGTTTCTTTTCACGAAAGGTACGTGGAACGGTCCCATTGAAAGACTCGACCCAAGACGATTAACGAGGGCAACAAGAATATAGCTGGCGAGAACGATGAAGCTATATTTGAACTTGGTACTCATTAGCTTGTATCTAAAATGAAGCGAATGCATTTATGAATTTGAGAATTTATATACCGAATAAAATTACTTGCATGATTATTTTCAGCCTACATTCATGATGTCCTTGCCATTTTTTTTAAAGAATGTGTTTCACCTATTTATGTTGTCGCCTTTTCTATAGAAACTCGCGCACTGTCAATCTGAGATAAATTATTGTAGAATGTCAATCAACATCGACTTTCAGGAAACATTTGCTTTCTTTCTTTACTACAGCTGTCATTCGATAGTTATGGTGCTCTAATGATCAAATCTCAAATCGCTCAACAAATAGCAATCTAGCATTTAAATAGTAAAAGAGCTCGAATATGTGACGCTCGAATAAAAATCTGAAGGAACAAATCATTAGTAACCAAGAATTTTGTTTGAAAGGATAGTTGCAATTCTAAGAAATTGATGAAATCACGGTTAATTGTGGTCATACTTCTGTGCGGACGCTATCAGATTTTGTGAAATTTTAATTAAGGATCACTGAATTCCATGTTCAAAGAAGTGAATCAATTAATTTAGTATTTGATGATGTATATTCAGAGGGAGGAAAGAGAAATATCGCAAGTTCATCATCATCAGTCCTTCAATATGAATAATGACAGAGGTAAGCCCTTTCCTCCCTCTACCATAAACCGAGTCTTTGAAATCCCCAGGTAGTTAACTCTTCCGTCCTACACCCCGCTTTATTTGACACATGTGTTTTTGACCCTACTTCATAAGACTTTAAAAATTATGAGTAATTCTCGCTAAAATTCCATGTGATAAAGGCAGAAATATTTTACTAGCAAAGAATAGTTAATAAAATATTCGTATCACTATCTAAGTGAAAAGCTTTTATTTTTTAATTCAAGTAATTGCCTTTCAAAATGGTATGTAAAATCAAGATCTAAAACTCCATACATTTGTTTGCATAATTTCAGCATTGGTACTTTAAACAAATATATGCTTCGAAAATCCACGCGTAGGGAAAACATAATTGGGCAATAATAGGTATTTAAACTATGCCACCATCCTTGAGCTTAGTTATGTGTGTTATTGAGGTACTATCGGTAATAAAGCTTGCATCTTCCGAAGATTTGTGAATGAACAAATTTCTGTGATATTCAGCGACACATTCGACATATTTTTTTTTGGTTTAATGTACTTGCTGTAAGCAATTAACAAAGTAAATTTAAAAAACCGTCTTCTTTGAATCAACGTCGCGTATGCATATACCCTGGCACGATTTCCCTTCGTTCATCGGTAAAAAAATTTCCCTGTTTTCACTGAATCGTTTGATATTTTAATTTAAAATTGTCTTAATCAGCTCTTTTGAGATTTTTCGTAGTAAAACTAACCCTAAAAATCGTGGAATTGGGCTTCAAGTTTATCAGCCAAGAAAAAAAGCCTCTTAAATCAACATATTTCCTGCTCCATCCATTCACCAACTGTATTATAGAATGTTTTTTTGGTCACCAAAATGAAAAGTGAAAGTGATATAGATTGATAGTAATCCACGCCTAAACACTTACACATGACGACGCCATCAAATAAAAGAAATGCATCATAAATGAACACAACACTCAGTAAGGCGATGGTGTGCAAATTGCGAGAGAAATGCATCGGGCCGGTTGACGAATGATAAGTAAAATAAGAAGAGGAAGGAAATAAAGAAGAGGAAGGAAAGACAGGAAGCGAAATTTCCGTCCTTGACAGTAACGAAGGAATTTCGTGGGAGATGTATGTTGCATGAAAGATAGATGACGACCAAGATGGAAGGAGCGTCCAAGGAGAGTTGGCTTCCGAAGCAAGGTTACGGGAGACGGATGGTGAGGGGACGGGATCGAGGGAGGGGGACAGAGCGAGAATAAATGGAGAGAGGAGAGCGGGCAGGAAGAAGAGGATAGGGATGCAGTGACAAGGATGAAGCTGGAGCCTAGGTTAGGTGTCAATGAGTCGATAAGGAAGAGTGCCAGACTCCTTAAGGCAAGTTATTTATTTCTCGGGAAGTCCGAGGCGGCTGGGATCTCTTGAGGGGGCAAGTTGGAACGGAAGTTCTCGGTGTTTGGGACGAGGGAGGGACCTGAGTGCTAGGGGGGCGTGAAGGTTTGGTGTGGGAGGAGGAGGGCCGGGGAATAGAGCCAAAAGACAGATTGAAAAGGGGGCAAGTGGGTCATAATAGGAGATATAGGGTAATTTATTTTACACCAGGAGTTAGTGCAAGGATTGCAGACGAATCTTCATGAAATTAAAATGATTCATATCGGCAAGGCGGATTAATTAATGCTACGAATATATTCCCCACCAAAGGATGGAGGTAAGTCAATAAATCGGGAACGGGTGGGTATTTGATTCAAGGAAATAAGTTAAGCTTTCATACGCCGCAATGATATAATTGCTGAGTAATAGCAGCAATTGCTTCGGATAAATCGCGCGTTGAGCAAGTTGCATGAAATCATAGGTTGCAGAATTGTTTGATGCATAACAAATTGGGTTTCTGCAGATGATTACAACAAGAAATATCAAGGGAAACAAAGATGTAGAGGGCTTTCTGAAAATATTGATCATATTGTATTCATTTATAAAACTATGTGAATCCATTTAAGAGTTATTTAGTTACAAAATTGGAACATTTTTCCTAACTTGAAAAACTCCACGTTAACAGGCATAATTTAATCAAATACACTTCAAAAGTAAAGTGTTAAGGAATATGGGAATAGACCATAACATAAAGAAAATTTAATTCGCCTTTTTAATTTTTGAAGAAGGTACGGAATATGCGTACGCAAATTTAAACCTAAAAGATCTTCAACATGCCATGAGAGATTAAACAATTAGGAGAGATATTCATACAATGTTGGAAACAAATTACACGCGAGTGGTGCTGAACGAAACACTACGACCCTCCCTAAAAGGGAAATTATTAAACATAAGATAACGAGGATCTCACAAACAGTCTCGAGTAAATACCTCAGCGTTAAATATTCATGAGGAAACTTCGTCAAAGTTGCAGCTCACGCGGCACGCCGGAGGGATGTAAGGCAATGGGGTGAGCAAAGCACAGGGAGAGGAGGGGGGTAGATCACTGAAAGTAGGAATGAAATTGGAAACAAAGGCGCGCCCGGCATGAGGGTGGACGTGGGGGACACGCACGGGAGGTCAGCGGAGACGGCCTCGAAGTGGGGGCTGCGTTTGTCGATGGTGTGACCTTCGGTCGGGGGGAGGGACGACGGGGCAGGGCGATCGCCCGAGGGGGGGGTCGGGAGACTAGGGCACCATCCGGGGTTCCTGAGAGAAGGGATAAAGAGAGGGGAGTGGGCTTCGGAGTGAGAATGGATGGCGGAGGGAGGAGGAAGAGGGATGGGAGCGAGATGAATAAGTAGTAGGGAAAGCCGTTGGGAAAGCGGCGTCTTGAAAGGGAGGGAGGGTCAGAAGGGAGCAGGAGCTTAAAAAGGAGGCTAGAGGCTCTCTTGAAAGGGGAAATAAATTGAGCGTGGGAATGCGAAGGAAATAAGGAAATACTGAATAAGAAAGGAAGCGGAGTGAAAGAGGGAGGGGCACAAAGGGAAGGGGAGGGAAAGGGAGTGGACGGGGGGGGAAGGGAGGTGGACTGTCGAGAGCGTCCCCGTGGAGATAGGGACAGACGTGACAGACGGAACCCTAAGAATACAAAAAGTCAATTGAGAGGCTATTGCATTAATTCAACCAAACAAATCGCTTTTTAAATTGCAAGGCAAGAAGGAAAAATCTATGCGGGCATACGATATATAATTCAATAAAATACGTACATCATAGAACTTGCTCTACCCGTGAGGTGAAACACGGTGGTGTAGGCAAATGCGCTTGGATGGGAATTACGAATAAACACGATTAATCCGAATTTCCAAAGTTTCATATCGATTCATAATATACCTTCCAAATTATTTAACGGTAAACTCTTTTGCAAACAATTTTCTCCAGGAAATTCCAAGTTGAAATCATGCCAAAAAAAATACAATTATTATGAGGTAATCTTAAAATGCCTCATTCGAAATTATTACCAAATATGTTTCAAGTTCCTGCGCGTAGTGTATATATACTTACATATGTTTATATTTAACTCCATATTCTTTTGGACAACCTCCTCTTATCGAGATCAATAGGTTATTACATGTCTCAATCAATGCCATGATCAATGTGTTGTATACTCGTGTGCATACATATATATACTATATGTCTCACGGAAGTGAATGACAATGTATAACAAGTTAGGACTAGCGAACTAAAATAAAAACACAGAAACATACAAAAAGAAAAGAAATGCGCTTTCGAATTTTCGCCGAAACTTTTCTCTTTGTGTTTTCGTTTTTGTTCGCTAGTGCTAAACTTAATATACATTATATATATCATTTAATAACCTATTGACCTCGAGGAGAGAGGATAGTCCCAAAGAATAGGAATTTATACGTAATTAGGTAACCTTACGAATTACAGGGAAGAAGGTATTACGGATACTCAACGGGGGATGGTGTTGAATTTGGGGCGGGTCGTGCAAGGAGAAAAGGAAGGGATGCTGTGGCGTTTAAAAAGGGAAGGCGGAAAACTACGTTTCCTGAAGAGAGGAGCTTTGAGATTTTTGAAATGATGATCGAGTGATGAAAGACCATTGTAAATGCAAGCAAGGGCAAGGATCAAGAGTGAATGCGGGATTACGAGTTCAAAGGGCGGCTACTATAGAAATGGGGACACTGGTGGTGATTGGTGGGCTTGATGTGAGCCGAGGTGAGAACTCGTGTGTGGGTGGGAAAGGGGTGCCGGAGGTAAAAGAGGCAAACATGATGAATAAAGAGGCTTTAGAGTTAGGAATTAAATTTGGAGGGCAAATTGGCGCCATGCATTCACATAAAAATATGTTCTCAATAAAGTGGGCTGAAAAAAATAATTTCGTCCCTTCTGAGAAGAGAAACCCTTCCTCTTGAAGGTTTCCCTAGCGGAGGCACAGGTGAGGTCTGCACCGAATCAAGAAGGATCGGCATGCCGCAGAAAACGGCAGCATACTCCAATTAATTTAAAAGACCCGCCAAAATATGTCCTTTGAAAACATGCGAAGGAAATAAAACAAGAAATATGAATTGAAAATTCGGAAAATTGTATATTTGGTCAACTAGTTCAACGCATTAAAACAGATTTTGCAATGTGTACTTGGTTTATTGAAGTTACTAACGGGAGATTTATTTTTAAAATTCTTCTAGGTATCAATTTTTAAGAGTGTTCTTTATGCCCTTACAGCTGTTTTCCTCCAAATGTAAGGCGTAATTATAATTCTAATTCAAATTCGTATTTCATCGGCTTAGGCATCCCATATTTATTTTAAAAAAATTGTTTTCTTTCATTTTACTTTCATCCTAATTTGTCAGTGTCGAATATGATTTATGGAATAACGGGTCGATAAATATTGCTATTTATTTGATAACATTAGATTTTGTCATTAATGAATGACGCAGGCATAAAAATTGAAAGGAGAAATGATTGTATGACTGCATTATTCATAAAAGATGAAATAAACAGCCAATTAAATTCATAAAGTTTACAAAATAATATGAGAATTTTTAGGCCATCGAGTATATTTTAAGGGACGGAAATAAAATGTATGAGAGAAAAAGGGGTGCTTACCCAAAAGGGCACGGGGAAGTGTAACGAGTAAAAATACAATAATCTGTAACACAAGCGAAACGCATGAAGAGAGAGAAGAGAGCAGAGCGAACGGGAAAATAGGTCACCCTTTATAGCTCCGCCAAATTTCAAAGTTTTTCAAGCATTTCAATAACAAGATGAAGGGTTGATTTCTGTAGATACAAGTGTGTCCATCCTGCATGCTGACCCCCAAATTCAATGAAATAAAGTGAGTCACCTGGGACTGACTTAAAAATAAAACATTCATAGGAACTCAATCTAATACACAGTGGAATTATTTGTCACAAATAGTATCATTTTCATTGTTATATTAAGTAATGACACATTTTACGATTTCTCATTTTTGACAGTTGAGGAAGAGCACATGATATCCGTTCGAAATAGCTAGCAGGTGATGCAAAGGAAATGCTGTTAAGTGCTAAAAGGAGAAGTGACACCTAAGGAATAAAACGACGTACAAAGACATTGAAGCTATTGCTAAATAAATGAGAATACATGATAGTACCTGACACGCATGAGTAGGATAAACACTCTGAACCGTTACCAAATTAAATGTATTTGTATGTTCAAAGCATATCAGCGTGTTTAGTCACTACATTGCCTACAGTCTAAATAACGGAACGCGAGTAACGGAAGTTTCAGCCAGCAAAGTGAATCCCTTAAGAATATATATTTACATGCATTGAACTGTAAAAGCGGACCAGTTACTTATTTTTGCTTGCAATACTTTGGTTTTGCTTGCAATATTCATTAAAAAATGAGCCTCAAAGGATAGGTAGGGTACTGCATGTGTAAGAAGGGAATGCTGTGTGTGGCAATAGCACTGCATAATCTGGCAACATTGCGCTCCATTTTTAATTAGGCTCTGAAATAGTTGAAATTATTTCCCCCTATTACGACCACGAATTCTAAAAAAATATATTCAATAAGGGATAGCGGAATTTTCAATTCAACTCTGATGATATTCTACATGCTAAGCACCATGTAATTCAATTACTCCTTTTTAAGAGGACAAGTACCTGCAATGTAAAGTAGCCCCTTTGCTGAAAAATTAGCATCTAAAAAATTATTGAACGATATCATTAACTTTTCTCTCATGGAACCATCTTGAAAATAAAATTATGAGCGACGTCACTTTTTAGGTAGTCAGTGTGTTTTCACAAACACAGACACAGTTTCCGATAAAGTAGATCTAATCAATATTAAAGCTTTTTGTTTTGTCTGTAATATAATCTGCAAAAAATATGAATTTCCAGGGAATAAATCCATTCAACCTTGCATTTATAAATTCGGAGGGGAACACATGTAAGCAATCGGATCAAATGAAATACTTGGAAGTCACGCTACCATCGGACACAGGGAGATAACATTCGGAACATTTCCGGAGCTGGGTTAAAAAAATACTAGACCACATCAAATAAATAGTGGAGATTGTGTCAAATAAAAATTTAGGATGTGCTATTTTGAGATGCTTGAAAATGACTGTAAATTCCAAGAAACTGTGGGAGATGCCGCAACAGTAACTTTTAACGGAATTATCCGTTAGTGTGCATTTCAATGCAACAATTTCAGAAAGTAAAAAATTCGCGTTGATCCGGATCACCCCGGTCAAGGCGAATGAATTTTACACTCCGAAATTGTTGCATTCACATTAACTTGTCGAGTCCCTGCTCCGAAGGGCGTCATTTTGGAATGAAACAGGATGTAGAAAAAGTTATCCATTTTATGAACAAAAATTGAGAACAAAGAGAGCTACCAGCAGGCCCATTGTGGTCCAAAGATAGAAATAAGACCAAGAAGAAGTAATAATATGGTGAGAAAAAACAGCAAAGGAAAAAAAATACGAATTGGCACGTGCCCGGGTAGATGAAGAAAGAGACCGAAAAACGGAGAAAAAGGAGACAATATCCTACCTTACGATTCTGGACCAATAAAAAAAATCACATAGGCAATTGAAATTCCTTCAATATAAAACTTAATAAAAGCACCAATTACACTACTTTATTACGGTTTGCCCCACGCTCGTTGTCTCACAGTCTTGTGGCTGCTTGCGGGATAATATGTTGATGTTGATCACATGCAAGGTCTGCCACAAAACTAAGGAGAAAGTTTTTTTCCCACCGACGCCAACGACAGGAATACGGCAATCCGTGGTGGGAAAGGAGGTCTTAGGAAAGCTATACGACTCGGGCCGATTTTTGTGAGCCGTTACAGTGTGCGGACCGCTGCTGGATTTGACCCCTGTTCGAGGGTCGTGTCACGAATTCACGATGCCACATTCCATGGAGCAACGACACGCGATATAACTTCGGTTTAAGCTCAAAAACAAAGTTTCGAAGATTAAAATAATGTCCCAAGGAATGGTTTTCCACTGGCACAAGATGGTCCGGGAGGGGAGAGAGGAGTTGGACGCCGAGGAACGCCTGGACGTCCATCAATAACACAATTCTAGGCAAGTGTGCAAAACTGAGGGACATGCTCAATTTCGATCAATGCCTTCGGGTCAGATACAATATCCCGAAGAACACAGTGCATTGAATTCTTTTAGAAGATTTAGCGATGAGAAAGGTGTGTGCCAAGTAATTCCCTAAGTTTCGGTTGGAAAATCATAAGGGTCCTCGTGTGACAATCTCGCGTGTTCCCTTGAATCCTTCTGAAAGTGACCCGAATATTTGAATAGCGTGGCTGATGGCGATATTTGTTCCAAAAAATAAAAAAAACTTGAAAGGCAACCATTTTGGAACGCTGGCAAACGTCAAGATGCCGTGACGAGGTGACTGAACGAGGATCCCATGGACGACTTCCTGGAAGCGTACCGCGACCGGCAGTGGTGCTGACATCGACGTGCTGTTTTGAAGACTCAGTAATTTGTATTATAATCTATAATGCATTTTTTCCGAATCTATGCTACGTATTTTTGGAACAGGCTATAGGGAATGTGAAATATAAAACTTCATGTCAAAAGAATACGGCCATAGTTGGCAATATTTGTTTGCCCCGGTAGAGACGAGTTAACGTCTATGCTTGCCTACCCAGAGATCGTGGATTCGATTCCCGCCTAGGTTGGTCTTCTCCCACCTAGGGGTTGGATCTTGTCCTCAATGTAACGTATAAGTGGAAGAAAGCCAACGTTAGGTGGAAGAAAGTACTATAAAGTCTCAATCTCACCCCAATAAAATCGTTAAATTAAATAAAGAGCTCCGAAGCAAGACATGTGTGGAGAAGTACTTTAAATACATCACTGTATTTGAAAGTATTTTGGTCGTTCCAGTTATTTACTTTTTAATATCAGTCAGAGTGGTTCAGTTGAAGCATTCAATTGACCAGTTTTCAGTACCTTTAAGCCACAGCGTGTCGATAAATGCAGTGATTGACGTGAGAACAACGTAAATAAGTGGAATGTTGGTTGACAATCAAAACGATGACACCACTTTGAGGTCAACCACCATCTCACGAGGGACAAGAGACTCACGAGGAGAATGAAATTGCGCAAATAAACGTTCGAATAAATAAAACAAATATCTCTTCCCGGGAAGCGGTCGTCCCTGTGTATGTACAACCTCTTGGATCAAAAGGAAAAGAGCGGAGGGAGGCGGAGGGAGGTGGTGGGGGACCGCTCAAGAAAGTTGATTAACTCCGAATCGAACGGAAGGATATTTTTTTCCCTTTCACTCCCCACTCTTTTTGCTCTTGGGCTCCTCCGAAAGCTCTTCCATCTTATTTCCCCTCTCTCTCCCCCTCTCTTCCCTCTTTCCCCCTTCTCTCCTCTTCTCTCCCAAACCCCTTCTTCTCCGATGTCTTAATTAATAACTCCCGCTCCTGGGGCGCATTTTTATCCCCGACCGCCTTCTTCCTGGAAATCCTCGCCACTCCCGACCCGCATCCATCTCTCCCCACCCCGCTCCTCCCCCACCTTTAGACCGACTCCTCGTGACCACGCCTACCGCCTTCCTATCCAGTCGCTTATGCTCCATCCACCACCATTCATGTTTACCTCCCTGCGGAGTACATGGAGGGATAGGTGAACGGAAATGCCCATTGCAAATTTTTAAGCACAGATTTTCTAGCGCACGGAAGAATGTGGGCTGACTGATCTCCAAGAGTTGTCTAGGGAATGAAAAATAGATATATCATGACGCGTTACTAAGTTCCTCAATAGAAATCACATTTCATTATCATTTTGAATGAGTACTTACTCCAATCGGGTTAAAAATGGGCAATATGAAAATTGACTCACGTTTTTCATAAAGGGTGTGAGTGTACGTAAAACTGAGCTGTTTCCCTCACTTTTAATTTTAATCATCTTTTAAACGAAGATTGAAATAAATAAGATTAGACGCTTTTTCGGATTACTTAATCCCCCGTCGGTGAAATTTAAATCAACGAATTTAAAAGCAAACATTGCGTATTCCGAGCTTACTACTCACGGTTCCTGATAATTTCCAATCTCAAGGGACATTTAATATTTGAGCCGCGGTAGTTTTATTTGCAACCTATGCGTTTGCATTGATGTTTTAAGCCCGATTATTTAATGCGGGATTTGACAACTGCCATTCCTACTTATCTTTCGAATTGAATTGCTCCGAGACGCTTACCCCCTCCCCCGTATTTGTTTTACAAGTGCGCGATCCAAGGGGGGTGGGGGGAGGATCCCCTCCCGAATCCGTCAAATTCTACTGCTAAGTTCTCTCCTGTCAGCAGTGCCCCTCTCACATCACCTGATTTTTTTCCTCCCCAATAGATCCCTTAAGAGAACCACACGTCATTCCTCCACCCTCCCCCCGCGTGATGAACTTTCAGTGGCTTATTTTGTCGTCCTAAGATATTCTCTTTGTTTAAATCATTGCGTTCATTTGATTTAAATGTTATTCAAATTTAAATGAAGATTGCTTGATTCAATTAAGAAATTGTCTGTGGCAACTTGTATAATTTTTCCATTTTGACATTTCCGTGCCTTTCTTTCAAAGACTACACCCCAGAGCATTCATACCATTTTCTGAATCTAGTGTACTGGAGTTTTCCTAATGGAGGGACGCATTGGAGTAGTTTCTTGTCGTAAAAGTCAGTCCAGTTCCTCAATCATCCATTGAAGAAAAGAGATAAATGGATGGTGGATTTACAATGACGACTAATAATTTCGCCTTTGAAATGTCGTAAGTGGAAAGGAAAATTAATTTAAATAAAAGCAAGAAATTTCAATTAGAAAAAAAATCAAATAGTAAAATGTATAAATGATCCCAAAAATATGGTAATAAAGTTAAGAAATAACGCTGGGGAAAAATCGATAAGATAATAATCGATAAAATCAAAATTTTCATGATATTAAATAATTTTACAAAAAAGTCATTCCATGTGCCAGGAAAAAAAATTTACAGCCGATCAAGAAAATCTGGAAAAACAATACGGTGGGGTTTCGAATTGCCAAAAATTACATCAATTTTAACTTTTTAACCAAAAACCATTTGGATTTAAAGCTTTATCCGAGTATGACTGATGGGCAAGGGCTTGATTCCAGACTGACCCCATTCACGAGTGCCTTCCCAACTTCAATGTGTTATATGATGTGCCGTGTCACATTTTTCGTCGAGCATTCACATTAAAAGAAGGGTGAAGGACTGTTTGTCGATTCGCAAATAATTTACTAAGGGTAAGGAACAAAAAATTATCGAAATACCAATAATTCATCATGCGACGAATAAATGCGTCGATCAAGAGAAAACAGCTTGCCAATTGATTAATCCACAGCATTACAAATGAGAGAGGCTATTAATTTTGTTTTGAACAATATGAATTTTGAAAATGCTGTAAATTACTCAGGAAAGATGAAGTGGAAAATGAAGCCTCAAAATTTTAGCATATATTGGACTTGGTACGAAAATAAATACATTTACTCTGGCCATAAATCGGTGACACTTTGTTACCTTTCCGAAAGTAATGACAAAAGTAGGTGAATACAATGAAATAGTTATATATTATATATATCTCAATTGTATATAGGACATGTATAGATATATCTCAATTGTATATTGTACAAAACCATAAACACAGTAATCAACCCGAAGGTCGGTTTAGTAGGTGATGGTAGAGCTCACCCATGTACCAAGCCCGACGGCGTGTGAATATTCACACATCAGGGTAGGGGGGCCAGTTCCTTTCCCTGTGCCGGTTATGGTTTCCCAGGAAGATCTGGTACCCGAAAAATCAACTAGCTTGACTAACTAGAGTGCCTTGCCCGGGAATCGAACCCGGGACCCTCCGGTCAGTAGCCCAACGCTCTACCCACTGGACCACCGCGACCCGCATATATATATATATATATATATATATATATATATATATATATATACTCAAATACGAAACCTTCCACCTGGCGAACACATATTCATTCACATGAAAACAGATATAAGGAAAAGCGAATGGGGTCCCTTCTCCTTGTTTCTGTATCCATGTGAATATATATATATATATATATACACACACGAATATATGCCTATATATGCATATACTTATATACATGCACAAGTATCTGTGTGTGTGAGTTTTCCTTTCTTCCCCTTCTGGACATTGACGACGGCTAACTGCCGAAATATTTCCATGCAATTTTACTAGGCGAGGATTGACTCCTTGAGTGAGGCTGAAGTCTATTTAGTCCATGCGTAAAAATAATGTTGGCAATACAAAAAAATTGCTTCCGTATTTTTAAGTACAAATTATGCAATACAAGTAATAAATCAATCTAAGGATCGATGCATTTTATTTTCTGAGAAAAAAATCCTGCTCGTAAGCAATATGGAAAATTCAAATGATTATCCAAAATATGTCAATTTGAAGTAAAGTGAATGTACTTCTAGCAATAGTATTCTTGCATTTAAAGTGTCCAAATCTATCGCAGTGCATTATTTTAGTGGTGAAAAAAGTAAAGGGAAAACTTTGTTTAAAAAGTTGAGAGGGGAAATATAGTAAGTCGGGCATGATGGTCGGAATGAGAGGAAACAGGAGGCATCAACCAGACCAATAAAGACTCATCATTGTTTTAGCAGTACGTCTCTACTTATCTTCTTATTTTAATGGACCTACTCGAAGCAGCATAAATTGGATCCAATACACTTTTTTCGTCTTTATTTTCAGTAATCATGTATAAAAGCAATTACTGAACTAAAGGAGGGTGAGGATCATATTTTCCATTGATTTTTGCACGATATTCAGCACCAATATTATCGAGGAGTGGCCCCTAGACTTCTCTCAGGTTCTCTCCTCGCTTCAAAATGTACCCTCTAGCGACTGGTTTGGCCCTGGATAATTTTTAGTGAATCCCACTTGAATTCTCCATTTCCAATCGTGTTTGCTGGGATTGTTTTCTGAGCATAGAAATCACCCCGGCAGCATTCACAACTGGCGTTGGTGATGTCGGATATTTCTACAAAGAGCTTATCTGTTTGCTCTCCGGATCCAAATGGTGTAGCAAAATCTCATCTGTTGTGATATCTTAAGAAAACAACTCCTTAACTTCCGGTCATATCAACACCTCGCACAGGTATTCCATTTTTCAATTTGTCTATTAACAATTGTGGGCGGAAGTTTCTTAAATTCTCGATAGTTTTCTCTGACTTTATTTGACGATTTCCTTTCACAGTAGCTTACTTCCGTAAGTACGTAAAGTGGCTGGGGGTCCCGTTTCACCTTTAAAAATGATTGTATCCCATTTCAATAATTTTTAAATACGATATAGGTAATATCACACGCTATTCCATATATATCCTGTAGGGTGGAATAACTCTCCGCTAACGATTTCTTCAGGCAAAGGCAACATTTTAAATCGGATTCTCCTGTTAGCTCCATTGGTTATGCAGGTAAAATAAACATACCTCCGCTGAAATGGAATAGCGCAATAGGAAAATTTTGGCTTCTGCATGTGGTTTTGTTTTCCTAATTTACGGGTGGTGCCCTAACACCCCTCGCCACACGCCATTACGGCGGCTTGCGGGGTATTGAGTAGATGTAGAAATGGTTTCCACTGATGTAACACTGGATCAAATTATTGAAACTTAACTCACAAATTAGAATATAAAATTAACTTTTTGCACACAATATATCACGCAAATAATATTGGATGGTCATTAATTATCGAACACACCATGTATAACCAGTCGTATATTACTCGTATAATTTGCGCTCCTTGCATAAAACTCCTTCGACAACGTCGAATGGAACAAAATGTTTAAGGTTCTAGAAGCACTTGGATTTAACTACAACCACGGAAGAATTATCCATAACCTCTACAAGAATCACGTTACAAAAATGAAAAAGAAAAATGGAAGAAAAACAGAAGTCAAAAAAACAAAGGAATAAGACAAGGATGCAACCTCTCGCCAGCAAAATTCAACGTATACCTGGAAGAGGCAATGAAAGTAACAAGAATTGGGTATCAAAAGTGTCAAGGTAAATGGAGAAGAAATCAACCCGCTCCGGTTTGCACATGACATTGCAGTAGTGGCGGAAACGCGACATGACCTGCAAGCAACTCTAAGTGCTATGGGCCCAGTACAGGGGGAATATAATATGAACATCAGCAAGAAGAAAACTAAAATCATTGTGTGTGGAAGAAAGAATCTGAATGCTGATATCACAACGAGAGGTGAAACTAGAGCAAGTGGAATCCTTCATCTACCTGGGCAGCAGCATAACATGGGATGGAAGAAGTTCGACCGACATCAAGCGAAAATTAGCTCCGGCAAAGAGCGAATTCATGAAGAAGAGACAATGACTATGTTCAAAGAATGGCTGGAAGGGCTGGAATGGCAGAAGGCTGGAAACAAGGAAGCATTTCGTCAAGACTTTCATGTGCAGAATGGCGCTCTAAGGTAGCGAGACTTGGAACATTGGAAAAGTGGACCAGCGAAGTAGAAGCATTTGAAACATGGTGCTGGAGGAGAATTCTGAAGAATAAATGGCGGACAAAAAAAGCATATAGGAGAACAGAAGAGGATAGGACCATATGGAGAAATCTACGGCAAAGGACAAATAGATGGATTGGACATTCACTAAGACACAATAGATTGATTAGGAATATAATAGAATGAAATATTCCACGAGGAAAAGCAAGACACTTGTACATAGAGATAATTAAAAAGGATGTAAAACAGAGTTTATCAGGGATTGAGGGGTATAGTACATACACTGGGTTAGGACAGAAAAAATCCACCCTTGAAGGAAGACCCATTATATAGCCGTGGTAAAACTATTTTCCCTAATCCCAAAATCTCAATATTTAACAGTTCCATTTAATCTGCAATGATATGGTGAGCTTTTAAAAATTTTTGCACCAGCGCAAAAATAATATCTCTCTCTGCTTCACTTGCTTTATATATGATAAAAATGTATTTTTTTCACTGCTCACCTTTTCACAGCATGGTTCATTGAATTTTGGGATTCAGAATTGCCGGCCAAGGACGGTTAATTTTGCCAGCTTAACAGGCTGATTTGTTGAAAAAAATGAAAACATTTTGCAAATTCTGCTCTTTAAAAGAAAAACGCATTAGTTTCATTTGTCATTTTCGCATGACTTTACATTGAAAGGCATTAAAGCAGTACTTATAGTTACATTAAAAAAATTGTGTCTAAAAATTGAGCGGTTTAAATATTTTACAACATTCGATTCCTGAGATATTGTAAGAGAAGAGACTCTGCAGTCATTCAACTGCTGAAAAAGTTTAATAGAGGTAGAAGTTTTTATATTATTGCCATAATTCTCAGCTGTGCTTTCACAACCACGTCATTCAGACAGGATGCCTCTCTGCACGCTCTACTTGATGTAAACTACCGCTTATATACACTATAGTACGATGAAGATGCCTGGGTAAGTAGGGATGAGGAAGAATTTGGGTTGATATCTACTTATGTATTACATTAGTATGTACTAATTCTTTGTGAAAACGGGATCCTCCGGGGCGAAGGCTCGCGCTGATGCGCCACTCGAAAAAGGTGCAAATAGCGCTCTTTGGCGTAGGGTTAGGGTCAGACACAAATTCCGTCATTTTGGGAAATAATTTGCTCGAATTAGCTCTGGATAGCTTACGAAGTACACATCAACTTCCTACCATTTTAATTTGCCTGACATCTTTTATCAATATCCGCAATGAAAAGACGACGCTTAAATCAGGACTTACCGCACACAGAAACCAACACCTACCTGACATTATCCTATGTTCTCGAAAAAAAATTGGATCGTACAGTCCATATTTAAAACAACTTTATAGCATTACGTGCTTCAAATTCCTTTCCAGTCTTCAGGTATCCAATGCAATCAAGTTTTTTGTGATACCTTATAGCGATTCCGCCAATAGGGGGTGTTTGGATGAAGGGATGTAAAAAAGGAGGGGTGAGCAAAAACCTGCCTCACGGAGAATATTCTTGCGAAAATCCCGGGAAGGAGATGGGGATTGGGTAGGGGTGGAAATTGGAGAGGGAAGGGGAAGGAAAGGTTTAAAAGCGAAGCTATGGCAATGCCTCGCGAACAGGAGCGCGGGAGAGGGGGTGACTTTTGGGGTTCATCATTGAACGCCCTTGGTCAATTTAATTATTTACCTATGTCAAATCACCAAATCGTGTTTAACATTATATCTTTCTCCTCAGTATGATTTTCTCATTGCCGAGTCGTGGATGCGATGTTCAGAGTAGCTGTTTTGCTAAAAGGGAGGAAATTATGTGCTTTCCCGGCTTGTTTGTTGCTCTTTAATGGTAACTGTGAAATTCCTCCGTATTTATCCAAAATAGTGCATGTTATACCCCCTGCATTTTTTCAGATAAACATCAAAATGAGAGTGGTGTCAATGCCGTGCTCGGATTTACTGAATACTATGATAAGATCTCTCATAGTGCAAAAAGAATCCTAAATTTGAATATCCTGGCTTATTTTATTCGATTATTCCATAATATTAGGGGATAATAATAATAACTTTTTTTCGGAACATGCTACAATGAGCAAACGTGGAAGGGTTTTACACGAAGAAGCCGAACTTACAAGTACACCAAATGTTTGTTACCAGAACTTGATGCCTCGTAACTGGACTATAACCCTTCAAACGAGGCAGAATTGAAGGAAGGGAGAGGTGAGAGAGCAGGGCAGTTAAGGGAGAGGAGAGGGCGGCGCCTTCCCGAAGTCACGTCACCCAACTCCCTATTCATATCCCTGCCCGAGAACGCCCGATCTCGTGCGAGGGAGGAAGAAAGGAAAAGGAAGAGGGAGATCATAGGCGACGCAGCGCAGTGGTCGAAACAGAAGAGAGAGGGGGGGGACGCGAGGGAGACAAAACTTTTGCTCCCGCGAGATAAATAAAGGGAGGAAGATAAAAAAAAATACGATCGGTTCCGAGACTTCATTCCCCTTTTCCCTTCCCACGAGCCTCGCACACTTCCCCACTAGGCATGGCATGCCCCTTTCCCTAGGCCTCTCCGGAAAACTTCGCCGTGGTTAAGATTTCGGGACGAGGGTGGTGGGTTGTGGACGAAGGGGTTAGGGGGGCCGGGGTGGAGGCGAGCCTTATCGACTTATTGAATTTCGATATCGGGATCGAGGGAAATTAAAATACGCCGTCTTGAAAGAGTGGTAAACGTGGGTGGTTTGAATGCAAGAGGGAGGAGGTAGAGAAAGAAAAGGGGAGGCGGGGATTGGGAGGGGTGCATGAAGAGGAGGGGGGCGGGGATGAGTGAAAGGGGCGCAGGGGGTCGAGATGAGGCGGAGAAGGAAGATGCGACAAACTTGGACCGCCGAGCTGGGGCGGAGGTGGGGAGTGGGTAGGGAGGGATTGGGAGAGAGAGAGAGAGAGAGAGAGAGAGGGAGGGGCAGGTTGGAAACGAGGGCCCTTTTAGTAGAAAGCATTTGTGGTAAGGGGGTGCGGGAATGGGAAAATCCATGGCTGAGCATAAAAGACGTCAAAATGGGTTTTCCCTCTTATCTCACGAACTTCTCCTCCCACCCCCCCCTCGGAGCACCTACAACCCCCTGTCCCCTCTCCACCCCCCTCGCACGTCCATTAACTCTGGAAGAAAGGGGTGAGGGGCGAAAGAGAATAAACGCGAAAGACAGATTCATTCTCCTCCCTCTCCCAGCCATGACACTGAATCCTCCTTGTACTCCCCTGTCCCGGCGTCTCTCACTCCCATTGGATGATGCTACATTTATCAACACATATCTATTCATTCATCATCCACGGAATCTTCTTTTATTTCCCCTCGGGCGCTCAACCCTCCCCCGTCCGCGACTGACCCAACCCACGCCTCTCCAAACGGATGCAAAACGTGTGCAGTCTCGCTCGCCCCTCCCACACCCGCAGCCTCCGGCACCCTGGACCTCCTCTGCTCCCACAAGAGGGCCTTTTTACCTGCCTCCCCCCCTGCCACTCGTTTCCTCGCGACCGAAGTGGCTCGCGGCTCCCTCGGACTCGAAATTGAATTGTATTGGTGAGAAATGCCGTGGAGTGAACCCTTCTTTCTCCGCTACTCTCTCCCTCCAAATCTTTTACGCAAGTTGCGTTGCACAAGCTTTAGTTTGAGAAGATTATTCTCTAACTAATTCTACATCTCACTGCCCCCTATTATAACGATTTTGGAGCATATACTCATTGTCTATCATTTCTCTCTCATTCATGTCATTAGATGAAGAATAATGCTAGAAAACCTACACCCGCAATTAAATGTCTAATATTGAGGCTTTCCTTTTCGGCAGCAGGAGATTAAGCAAGGTCGATCTAAAATTCACAGAATAATAAAAAATACCTTCTTTTGTTTGGTCAACATGGTCTTGGCAAGAGTGTTGAAATGCCAAAAAGTACGACGTCAGCATTCCGGAACCATATCTAGTTCTGATTAGGCCGGTGGCTGGCTTCTAATAGCCAAAATTCAATCATCAAAATTTTCTATCTTTAATCGCAAATGAATGCATAAATTAAAGCAGGACACTGAAAAAAGTTGATAAAATTCAATTTTAATTTCAAAGTATAAATCATAAAGCATTCAAGACTATTATTATTCTCAGTTTCATAGGGAATAAACTTAACGATGGAGAATTCAATGAGTAAGAGATAGGAAAAATGGCTCACCAATTCCTAATGGGCATAAAAAATAATGGAAAGTTCTACTTATTTAATAAAAATAACGAATTCTGAGTTTGCTGACTCATTATCGCTTTGTGAAGAACCCAATTTCTAATAATTTCTCATAACAGAGAGAGGGAAATAACCCATTTTGAAACTTTCAATACGATATGGCAAAAAAACTAAAGCGGCGCTGCTGCTCTTTTAGAGAAATCTCCTCTCCGTGGTCATTTGCGTGGTGGCGACGTTCATAAGAGTGGAATCCCACCTCCCCACGGAGCATCCCCGGCCAGCCCTCCGTCCCCTTCCACTCTCTCCCTCTGCCTCCTCTCACCATCCCAAACCAAAAGCACGTGGCCACCACCCCCGACCGCGTACTTATGGTATTGTCTCCAGCCATCGTTCTTCCCTTTCACCCTCCCCTCATCCACATCTCTCCAACCGCCACCCCTGCTCAATTTCCCACACTCCAATTCCGCTACCCCTCGCATACGCCCCCTCTACCCACCTATTTGCACCATCCCAACTCCTCGAGAGCACCCCAGTCACATAACCGAAGCCCAGCCACCCCTCCCTCCCGGTCACCATCATCTAAACTGGGCTCAGCTCGCCTAGTCGATTGCTACTCCTACTCTCCGAGTTGGCGAGGATATCCCTCAAAGTCGGACGAGGTAACCTTTTATTTTTTAAGTTCGAGGAATTCTTGGTTCTTCACCCCGGATCCCGCTTAAAATTTCTCCGGGATGTCACCGACGACATGCTCCCCCGCCTCTCCCCTCCCACTTTCGGACCTCCTACCGTCCCTCCTACCGAACCTCAACTCTCCTCCGACCCCTTTCCTCGCCGCGACAAAAGACAGACTTCTCCCAGTAGAATTCCCATGTACTTCATTCATCGGCTACCATTTTCCCACGTCTGCACACAGCCATCTTTCTAAAGGTCCGTTGCCTCCTTCCTTCCTGCCTTCATTGCTTCCTCAGCCTGCGGTACCTCTTATTCCACGCCGGAGAGCTAATTTCTTCGCCAGTGAAATGTAGAGAGAGAACGTCAGTTAATTGGTTATAAGCTCCAAATTTTCGCAGAGGATAGAGTATATTTTTTATCCAACTTTGGAGAATGCAGCTGCTCGAAAGAGATTTTTGGCTGCGATAATGATAACCGAAGATTTCTTAACTTCTAATTGGACGAAACCACTTGAAAATCCTCGGTTTATTTTAACTGATGTACGCACCCTAACTTTCTGGATCAATTGACCACCAATAACATTGGCTATAAGATTTTTTCAGCCATTATGAACCTCATTTGCTAAATTTGTCTTACGTAAAATAAAAAGAGTTAAAAATTAAAGGAGGGGTAGCTGGGGCTTGCTATTATTCTAAGATGGCATGTACATGCATCGGCAGAAGCTTTCCTCACCTACTCTTCCAAGATTCCGCGTGTCATGGACGGATTTTCATATCGAGAATTCAGCGAATCTGTGAAGTCACAGAACTGTTACGCTGTTACACAGAAGTTACCCTGCTTTGCAGGAAATTCTCCGTATTTTTCAGATATTCTTCGCAAAAAATCGATAGAAATCGTCCGCCCAAACAATAAAACTATGTTTCAGTAATTAAATGGGCAATGAACTCCGTAGAGTTCGCGAAATTTTGAGAAATAGATTTAGTCCAACGAAGACTAATGAAGACGGGAGAAAGGAACACTACCACAGAGTTATGCTATAATCTAAGGACAACTCGGCAGGGTGATATCTCCCAAAATAGCTTCTTGAATTGTTCGACGACTCCCCTTTCTCATTCTTCCTCGTCGAGGGTGGGAACTTCAATCGGAGAGATTAATAGCAAATTCTGGATTAGTACCTTTGGGCTCGCTTTTGCGCAGCTCCTCCCTTTTTGTTTCCACCGAGGTGGATTGGATATGAGGGGAGGAGTCGATGGGAAGAGCTAGTCGGAGAGATTAACGTAAAGGGGAGTGATAAAAAGTAAAGGAAGAAAGCTAAATCTCCGATGCGGGGGAAGAAGACGAAGCGAGAAAGAGAGCGAGAGAGAACCACACGACAAGTCCTGAAAGATTCTCCAAGATGGGTGACAAAAAAAGTAGCAGCAAGACGCGTGTTTTTCTCGCTTGGGAGGGTAGGGGACGCCGCCGGACTGTGTTTTGTTTTTTGGCTGGCTCGGCGAGAGATGGCAGCAGCAGAGGGGGATGGAGGATTCTGCAGAAAGTCCCCACCATCTCACTTCCCGCGCCCCACTCTCATTTCATCGCCACACCAACTAACGCCCCCCTCGCCTACATCCACGCCGACACGCCTTCTTCTTCAGACGAGGAAAGAACAAGGAGGGTGGGGAAAAAAGACGATTCATTTGGAAGGGCGCCACGGTGAACATGACCAAAAGAGTCTTGAGTGGCAGGCACCGAGTTCCTCCTCCCTCCCTGAAGGAAGAAAAAAAATCTCATCATTCCCCCTCCGACCCGCCTCTCCAGAATTCTCCTTCCCCTCCTCTGTCCATTTTAACGAACTATCCCCCCTCCCTCCCCGAAAGCGTGATCCGACGCTTGGCCCGCGCAAGAAAGTGTCAGTCGCACCAATTTTCCCATTTCGCGGACCGCTTTTTCGTCTTTTTCGAGATTTCTGACTGCCTACGTGTTCAAAAGCAGCTCGTCACCAACTTATCACGTGCGAACAGGCGATGAGTTTTATCACTGCCCCTAAGCAAAGTCACGTGATTTGTTCATTGAATACAATTGACGAGCTTCATTGAATAATCTCTTTTCGAAAGCCATTCGTCGAATTAAGAGGATGTAGCCAATGTTCAAAGTCAAATTTCAAATCAAATAACCTCGAAAATTCTCCATTTGACGGCATTTAGAGTCTAAAACGCTGAGATCTTTGCTTTCCTCATTTGATAAAACTAGAGATTTCCTCATTTGATAAAACTAGAGAACGATGGTAAGAATTTTGTAGGAGTATCTTACAGAAATAGATTAGTTACTGTGTTTAAAACATCGGCGGTATGTTTAATCAGTGGGGAAGAAAAATACTTTTATTAATTTATTTTATTCTTGCAATTAGAAAATATGAGATAATAAAATGTTTAACCTAAGAGTAAACATAAATAAAAATTTCAAATGAATGAATTACTAAAGATGCTGACAAAGAAATACCCAACACATCTAACTACTGAAAACAATAAATGCAGTAAGTGTCTTGGAAAACAGATTTGCATTATATTTCCTAAGAAAAGATCAGGCAGATGAATCATCCGTACTATTTGGACTATATGCATTCATACATACACATTCAAACACGAAAACCCACCATATGTTGAAAAAATATTCATTTACATGGATGCATTCAATCGTATGTAAGGAATAAAAGAGATAGAAACACACATAAAAGAAAACATAGGAGATGTGGGGAAGCTGGAATCGAACAGATCACAAGTGCAAATTTTTCCTTGACCGTGACTTGGACCACCTATCTTTCGACTTGCCTCTAACAACTTGAGGCTTCGAGGAAACGTGATTTACACTGAAAAATCTTATCACATGGATCCAGATATATGGAAAAGGGGTAGGAACACAAAGAAAGACAATCTTAGGTATGTTGGGGAAGGTATAATCGAGCAGATCACAAGCGTAAAAAGTTCCCAAGACCGGGACTGGAACCATGGCTCACTCGAACGATGAGGATATAAAACACGTTTTGTTCGAGTTTTGTTTACTAATTAAATGAAAATAAAATATCTTTGATGTTTGCATGCGGAGAGCCTTCACATTTTATACTCCTTGTTCCACAACATCGAGAGTTAATTTTAATCTTCGAAATCGTACCTATTTCTTCAAATTTAAATTTATTCATAAAGATATTTAGACCTAAAAATACTCAAAGAATAACCATGGTCGGAAACATATTATCAGTGTTCTCCCATCGGTTTTTGCCTCTTATTTTCTGTTTAAGAACATTGACGCCCTAATACAGAGATAATGTACGTCAGGCGATAAGAAATAAAGTAATAATAGGTCGGAAAACCAATTAAAATTGAATGTGTAAAAAACGGAAGCCAATATAAAGATATTCCATTAGGGCTGTCCTGGGTGAAGGTTTATGTTCAAGCCAGTTCATTTAAGCAGAAGTAAAATTGCCTCTGTATCGACTGAATAAAATAAGTCCTCTTTAATTGGTGAGCCGATGAGATAGATTAAAGGAAAATGCGATAAGAAAATTGAGGTACTCCTTGCAATTGAAGGAGCTTGCAAAATATATGGCATCAAAGAGTTGAGCAAATAATTCTCCAATCCCGTGAAAATATGGCGATTCTCATCACCTTCATATCTCCAGCTCCCTTTCTCGAAAGCCTCCGTCCCCTTCCCGCCGTCCACTCACTCTGCCTGTCGCTTCATTCAGTAACTACTCACGCCGCATCATATATATTTTTTTAAATATTCTTCGTCGGAAATGTTGAGGGTACATTCCTTTTCCTGCACAATCCCCTAGTTTTACTATTTCCCCTTCAATTTGAACCTGCAATCATTATGCTCCAATTGCATCTCATAAAAGTATCTCTTGGCCTTATTTGTGCTGATTTACGTTATTATTCTGGCATCCAGATTCCTCTATTCCTAGAACACATACTCGGGTATTTGAACCACCCGCGTACATATGAAAAACTTGAAAATTTGGCTAAAATATGGATCGATATTATATCTATCATTTTGCAGATTTATGGCCTTAATTACAGGTCTGCATAAAAATTTACGAAATAATTTACAAATTGTATTTACTTAAAGAAATAATAAATAGTAGCAAATGTAAATATGATTCTACACTCAATAGTTAATGTCTCTAAAATAACTCCCGTAGCTGAATCCAAGAAACCTTAAATTTCTAATGAATTAATTAAAATCGAATTCTTTTGTGTCAAATTGTAGTCATATTTGTCACAATGACATCGAAATAAAAAAAAATCACAGTTATTAGCACGATATGGCTACATTTATAGAAGAGTAACAAGGCTTGAAATACCAACATATTTAATTGACACATTCATGCGGAGAATAATCCTTTACGGGCGAGAGACTTGCACGTTGGAAGTTAGAAAGAGAAAAAGAAGGGAAGATAAATTCATCAAGTGCTACGATAAAACATAAGAGCGAAAAGAACGGATCCTTGGGACTAAAGAAGACATTATACAAGGAAAAAAATTCTACATGCAAGGAAACAGATAAAAAAGTACCCGAATTAGACGAATATATTTTGCACTAGGCAATATTAACGAACAAAATATGAATAGCGGAGTAAACAGGGAAGATAACGTACATAATGGAATTTATGCAACAGCACATTATGGTATATTATATAGCTTACAAAGATACAAGACATTTTTTATGAAATTTTCTGGGTCGGAAACTTTTCAGACCACCCTTGTAAATTCAACTAGATTTTATTGAAGGTAGTAGAATTATATGGATAAATGAAAATCTTCAATATATGGATGAAGATTTTATGATATACAAGTATGATATGATATGATATATTCGTAATGAGCTGTTAACAAATAGATTATCCCATGAGAGCTTTTACTTTCATTCTTGTGATCATCATGGTGGAAATTAATTATTCAAAATTTCATGATATAATGAGTTAAAATAATACAATTAAATTTCAGTCATATTAAAAATACTCCTTGCTGAATTTCTAGGGCTAGATGGCTATTTTATCATAAGTTAAAAGCTAGGAAATGTACTTATTGTGAATTAATTTTATTTAACATAAACTTTTAAAAATTATGAAGACAAATTACATGATATAAAATTATTAAAATATTAATGCAAAGGGAAAGCTAGCCTATAAATTTGGAAAAAATGAATTATTTTGGACCATATTTGGAAATGATTTCATTATCGTTATTTACCTACAGGCATTCTGAGTTTCTACATCCCATCACTGGAATATGGTGTACTAGGATGTGGAGATAAAAGGGAATAAGAGGAAAATGTTCTGAAAAAACTGGTTATATTATTTTGTTTGCAAATTTGGAGTCTCCATACAGTTCTCAAATTTCAATAATGTCGTTACATGTGTGCATCCAGCATTTAAAATCTATGAGAGTATCTAGGATCTCCCGGGCTTTAGATATTTTGACTTATTTTTCGGCAGGCTACTCTTTAGATTCTGACGATACGTCTTCCCCAGCCAAAACATTAGCAGTTTTTTCTCCTTCTGTAAATGTTTGTCAACCTGGATCACCTTTATCTTTATCATTAGCCTACATGTATGTGTGTGTGCACATATATCTATGCACACTCGTGTATGTATATATGTATATGTATATATATATATATATATATATATTCATCATATATATAATATATGAATGTATATACATATATATATATATGTAAATATACATATATATAATATATGTATAAAAATATTTAAATGTATATATACATTTTATATATATGTATATATATATATACATTTTATATCTATATAAAAATAAAAATACATACATTAATGTACCATATGATTGCATACAATATTCATATCATTATTTATAAATAAATAATGATATGGATTTTTAAAATATAGAAACACAAAGCTGGACACTCACATATGTAGTTTTTCTGGTGATGATGGCCGTACCGTCGAATCGTAAAAACTACAAAAAGTATGTTCTTTCTTTGTGTTTCTATTCTTTTAAAATCTATATAATTTTTTATAAATTTGTGGGTCGCTGAAGGATGTTCTTTTTTGAAGATTATATATATATATATATATATATATATATATATATATATATATATATATATATATATATATATATATTCCGGTTCACTAAAAAGTGAAGAAATATGGAGACACGAAGAAGTTTACTAGGACTGGAGTCGATTGGACAGATAGTTAGACCAACCCTGGATTGATTTATATTGATGCAATGGAATACCCTGATCATAATGATTAAGGACCTCATGATTTGTCTGACAATTAGTTCAAAAAGGTATTGTCGTGTTAGGTACCGTGCAGCGTTGCACAATGCAGACTTCTGGAGCAATCACTTCATACACAGCATTCAGTGTCTGCGCAAGAACTCTAACCGACTGGAAACCCAAGGATTACTTTTTCATTGTACATAAACTTGAAAACTTTTCATCTAACATATAATTCGAGGGATTGATATTCTTAAGCGCAAGAACGACGATTGTTTAGTAGGAAATATCGTAAAGAAAAAGGCTAAATTTTTTAATTGATCTGGATATAATAAAACTTCCGTTAAAGTAAACTTTCGAAAAAATAAAAGTCAATTCCCTGGATTGAAATTGAAAATCAAGTCATTCAAAAAGAACAAAGAAATATTAACACCGAAGCAAAATTCTCGCCGCCGCAGCCAAATAAAACGAAGGTTATGAGGCGTCGCATTTTTGAGGGAAAAAACAAGGTCCAAAAAGATGAGGCAATGAATCACGCTAGACGGGACGATAAAGCTACTTTGTGCTCCTCTTCGACCAAGATCGTAAACAGATTGTGACGGATATGAACAAGCGCATAAATATGTCTAGAAGAGTTTTAGGGTGTACATAAAGAAGCTCTGCACAGCACCCTTAAAGGTAAGATCAAGGAGTGCTGTTCCGAGCGATGGAAACGGCTCCCGAGGGAAAAGATAGAGAAGGAGGTATCCTTGTAACAACTGGGGGTCGGGTGGTTTAAGTGCTGCGATCGGGGGGATGGATTTGATGCCCTCGGAGCATTCGACCGCTCACTGACTCAAGGAGGGGGAACGAAGGAATATAGGGCTGTGGGGAAGGGTGACTGGCGGGACAATGGTGGGGAAAAGGAATTCAGACGCAGGGGTGGAAGCGTGCGAAATGGCGTTGGCTCCGGGGAGGCACTCGATGGCTCGCCGGCCTAGCCGGACTCCCTCCGCGGCATGTCCGTGGGAACGGAGATCGGGGTGAAGTAATTGAACATATTTATTCGTTAAAAGTCCTCAATTGTCTTGATGACAAATGTCTAGGTAAATTAATCAGAATATAGAGCCACTGAAGTGTTTCACTGGCAGTTAAAGCGTTTTAATATATATTAAACAAACGCTTTGAACGCCATTTTTAAAAATCACTATTTAAAATAATTATAACACCTCATTCCAAACGACATGAACTATGCCATCAGAATAATGGAAGTCATTGGATATTAAACAATAATTCAAACATGGCATTACACTGGTGGACGAAAGCATAACGAGAATTAATGGGAAATTGACTGCCGAAGAGATGGACATTTACCTGCGTAATAATATTTCAATAACAAAATTAATGGCTACGACAACAGGAATCATAACTTACGAAACTTACCGAATATAAAGAAGTAACAATGGTGGGCGATGACACAATGTGACGATTTGTAGGACTATATGCATGATATCGTGATGCAACGAGACATATTTTAACGTGATTGCACACTATTTACAATTTCTAACCAGTTTGAGGATCACGCTGTCTAATTTTCTAAAATATGGTATTATAGAAAGGTATGGTATTATCGAATAGTCAAATACTAATGTTTCAACGAAGAAAATTTTTGTCCAATTTTTGGATTTCATCAAAATTCATTTTGATAACGTTTTGGGGTGGCTCCTATTAGAGTTCAATTAATTTTACCGATTATGGGTACCTTCGTGAAAGCATGGATAGTATATTGCACCTCACTTAATCGTCAGAATAGACGTGGAGCATCTCTTCGACATTCGAGACAATATCAGCCTCGGGAGGAGCAGCCGAGGTGTGCAAGCAGTATAGTGTGTTGCATACGTAGCGGGGTGAAAAGAAATGACAGGGGGGATGGGTGCGAGGAAGGGACTGAGCGCAACCAGCAATGAAGCGGTAAGAGGCACGGGGGATTGGATTGGATTGGAGGATGGGGGATCCTTGGGGCGGGAAGGAACGGCCCTACTCTCAAGAGTTGTGTGTCTTGTGCTCCAGTGGCTGTCACTTGGGCCAAGAATCACACTTTTTCAAACGGTGGCCGGTAAAGACGCTTATATTTTTTTCACAGAAAGTTGTCCTAATGGTGGGCATTAAATCCAGTTGATAAGAGACGTCTTCAAAGTTTAGACCATTATTTTTGTTTTTGGTCACGCAATTCAAGGGGGTAGTTCGTTTAATTGCTTCAGAGCAGGAGAAAACGTTCCTCTTCAAAACCCTGCTTGCCTTGCTGAGTGGGTTTGAAATTTCGGCGAACATTTTAGAGACAAACTCAGCCTCACACTCCCCCTGAAACTTTCTTAGCGGACTCCTTCATTTTAAAACCAATCCAAATATTTGGATAAAAACGTGCGATTTTGATAAATGCACGTAAGTAGACATTTTATTTTTTGTTCCACAATATTATTCTAAAATACATGTGAGTTCTCTCCCTTCGGGCCCTTAATTTTATGAAAGCCCACCATTTTGGTCTTTGGGCTCCACTTATAGTATTTCTTATAAAGGACTCATGATATCTGATTAGAGATTCAGATTTATATCCAGAAGAGTTTTACCGGTGCGAACGTACGTACAGCCGTAGCAATTAAACGTCTCAAATCGTCAATAGAACTCCTACTCACGCGGTTTCGACCAAGAACGGGTCACGAGGGCGGGCGGAGGAGGCGGTAAATACTAACAAGCGATATACAATGCATCGCCGCCACCCCCAGGGGAGGAAGCCCATCTATTCCTTCCCCCCACACCAGCTTGGCCCGAAATCCCGCCTCCCCGGACTAAGCGGGCACTTTGAATGCCGGGCCGACCCAACCGATCCCCCCTCGGCCCTTTGTACTTTGGGGAACCCATCCCCCAGCACACTTTCGCCAACTCCACCGTGTGCCCCATGGATGAGAATTTATATCCCTCGTGTGTGTGGTAGGGGAGGGCGCGCATCCCGCGTATCCCGCAAAGCGCCTTTCCCTCCGGACGAAGGCGGGAGGGAGCTGGATGGGTGATGCGTGGAGACAATGCGGCTCCCGGTGGAGACATCGCCGCTCGCCGAGGTCCTCTCACACTGATCTCGGCCAGGGACACTCCCTGCACGGGACTCCCTCACGATCCCTTCAAAGGCCTGTTGCGGGGACGGCGTTAAGGCTCTCAAAGGGGCGCTCAAACTCCGTGATAGTCGACGGAGCATGTTTGGAGGAGAGAAGCAGGAAGCGCGTGGTTCTTGGTTTTAATTCCAGGCCATGTCGTCACTTTTCTCCAAAAAGGATTCCGTTGGAATCTTTTGGAAAGTATTATTTGTAAATCAAATATAATTTATATCAAATATTTAAAACACTTCTCGAATGAAATAGCGGGTGAATTCCCGTTAGGCAGGTGGTAGGTTAAAATCACAGATATACGGAGCTTTGCACATGTCTTGTGGGTTGTAAGTAGGATTGGTTAGCTGTGGGAGGTGCTTTTTAGGTATGGTTATAATTTTTTTGTAACCGGAAATAGAATATTTTAGCGAGTGACTCGATCATCGTCTTACTCCAAAGTTGTGGCTTTCCAATGCCACTCGTGGAACTGGGGTTATATCCGGACGATGCTATTTATTTACCATCTTTATTATTGAGATTTTACTCTTGACTATACCTTACCAATGTGGAGAATAACATTATTTTGGCTGCGGTTCAGTGATATTAGAACAATTCAAATGTTTTTTCATATTAAATTTTATTCAGTTCGCCTGAAGTTAATTGGAAAAAGTACTCTCGTAAGAGATTATGCCGTAGGATATAGATATGCAACATAAACCATGATACTAATGGACGTCCAAATAATTGGTAGGATGACATTGCCCTCATTATTCTGAAACATATTCTATTCTAACGAGGAAAATATTTGAAATTAGGTCAGTGTTAGCAGGTGTATTTCAAATGTTAATCCATCGTGCCTTAAACTAAGGTGACAATTTAGGTGAAATGAACTGTATTTCCGTGACCACATATTTCACTTTGCACACGTGACCTATTTATAAATGTTAAACTTTCAGTTTGTTTAGCAGCTTAGAGAAGGCTCCAGACTCAATTGCACGTAATTGAGCTTTGCGAGAGTTCTTTTGGGATCTCTTTCCGCACCCCACTTTGCTTCCGCTTTGCAAAAAATCCTCGGAGAGCACATTCGCACGCTTCGGGCTGAAATCGGAGGGAATGGGACTTGGAGTAGTGAGGCTACGAGTTCACGGGGGTCGCATCAAGAAAGGGTATAAAAGCTGAAGAGAATACGCTGTAAAGGACTTTCAGAATACCGTCAAAGATACTTTATCCTGTTCTGTACTGAAGACGGTTTCCACGGCTTCTTTCACTGTTTGCATGAGTGTTAATAAGTAATAGCACCTGTGAAATTTCATCAAATAATGACGTTAATGCAAATCAAGGCCCATATTAGTTAAATAGTACAGAAACCTATAAGAAAACGTACCCGTCAATAAAGCAATTCATTCATGGTCAATTGTTCAAGATGGAATAATATAGGGAACTATTAATCAAAACTATTAGGACAAGAATTTGTTCCTAGCGGTTAAAAAACTGTAGAGTAGAATAGTTACGTCAACTAGACCCTGTCTTCCCAAACAGGCCTTATTTCTATTGATTCTTCATACTAAACGGTAAAATATGACTTCATCCTGCAGCACAAGCATTCTATTTCATTGAAAATGAAATAGATTTTCTCAACTAATCATGACCAAATTGTAAAATTCAGAATCCTCTCATTCGAGTCATTAAAAGAGAAATTAAAAATGTATTCTTACTGTCAGCCCCTATAAAATCAATGAAGATGGCCAGAATAGGTTTTTTGAAAGATGATGGGTGTCTGAGTACTGCCTGTTGTCAACATGAAATGCAAACCAAAGAAGGTCATGCCTATAATTTTCCTCGGTAGAAAAGAAAAAAAATGGAGTCTTTCCAGAGATGAAAAAAAAAGGAATTTCCGATATTTTTCAGAAGAGAGAGCTTACTTTTGAAGACATTGAAAAGTAAGGAGAATGAGTGAAGGACGAAGACGTGAAGAGAAAGACTCCCGATAGTAGTGATCCGTCCATTCTCTACATCGTCGGTAAAGAAGGACAAAGAGACGAGGGGAAATGGCTGCAAATTAAAGCGAGGACAAGAGCGGTGGATAATTCGCGCGAGAAACAGAATGCAAAGCGAAATGACGGGGGCTGGGAAGAGGGAGGGACGGGAGGGAAGGATAACCGTTTCCCGGGGAGGAAAATATGGACACGATAGGCACGAAAAAAGAGAAAGAAAACAAAAGGGAAAATAGGGATGCGGGGTGGAATCTGTTGAAACGTAAACGGAAGGAGGAGACGCTTGTCATATTTCCCAGGGAGAGAGACATGGACCCTCCCCCCCCCCCTGGCCGCCACGCCGGGTGAGTGAGAGAATTTAAGGGACGCTTGGGAGAAGTGGAAATGAATGGAGACTCGAGAGGGGAGGGTGGGTGATGGGGGCGCAAATAAAGAAGAAATAAGATGAGAAAAGGAGAGAGAGAGGGGGTGGAAGGAGGAAAGTGAAAGGAAGATTACTGCCGCTGGTAGGGTGGGGAAGGAGGGACATCTCCACGGAGTGTGTCAGGGGGCAAGGGGGTGTGTCGGATGAACGGGGGGTGGAATTGGCGTCTTGTGTAATTGTTTTTATGCGTGGAGGTGGGAGGAGAACAGACACGCACGCAAACAAATACTAATGGGCTGAATTAGAGGGTATCTGAAATCATCAAGTTCCCGGCCAGAGATCTACCCTCCACAAGAGCTTAATTATGCGAGTAAGAGGTTCAAAAAGATAATTCGTGGAATTTTGAGTCCTTCACGGTCGTATGTTTTTCTGTAGTCCCCTCCACGACATTAGCGACAGTCCCATCGTATGGTCACCTGCCACTACCCACTTTTTGCCGATGTGGGTCAGCGTTGCATCGCTTCTCTCCCCCCCCCCCAATCTCTCTTCCGTCCAATTTTTGCCCTCGATTAGTCTGCAAATTGAACTCCCGAAAGTCGTTTGCGAAATTTCAAAACACTCGGACAAAATGTTTTCAGCCAGTCGAGTCGGGGACTCGAGTTGTTAAAGGGACCAATTCAACGGGTCACATTTAAAGCGTTGTAATCGTTTTACATCCAAAGATAAAAACAAATTTGGTACCTCCACTTAATTTGGTTCTCGTGACTGGAGGGAAATGCATTCATTCCTACCGGATTTTTCAGAGCTGTGCATTTAATAAAGTAAAACTGCAAAGAGATTGGAAATTATTTACAATGAAAGACCAAGCGATAAAATTAGAATTAGTGGTTAAAGGAACTCACCGTCGAGCCATAACTCCAGAGGAAGAAAAAAAAGGCAAATTTTACTCACTCAAACAGCCTTTTACAAAGAATAATTTATGTTCCTTTCTGAATTTGAGAACATTTCATCGCGGCATCCGGTACCGTGGGGTACGTAAAGGGTACAATTGTTGCCTATGGAGTGGGAAAGGGGTTGTGAGAGGTTTGGAAGAAAAGGGGATAGAGGAAGGGTGGGAGGGGAGAAATACCGCCGAGAAACAGTCAATTTCCACTTGGTAACATTTTATTGCTATCGTTCAGATGTTCAATTGAAGGATATGATGCACTGCACTTAATTTCAATAAAATGTTTCCCATCGCAAAGGAATGGTTCCACCACATCCTATTTGACGATCTTCGCACCATAAATACCCTGAAGACAAGACGACTTGTATCAGACGACATGTCACTAATTTTTTCAATGTAGAAATGTGTGGACAACTGGGATGGTCAATTTTTCGGTTACTTTTATTGAACAATAATGACTGAGACTGCAGTTAATTAATCTGAAAATCTAAACGGCATGGTGAAAGGGTCAACAAAATCAGAAATAAAAAGAGATAGTGTGTGTGCGTGAGACAGTGAAATGAATGTTTCCCACTCTTGATATAAATTCTACGATGAGAGCATTTCCACTAGATATTTTTTTAATGAGAGAACATATTTTGGAGAAAGATATCTTTAAATGCAGCCGAAAAAACATTGTTGTAAATATTCCGTGAGTGGAGAAAGTTTTATAATATTCACTTTCAACTTGCAACAAGAATGCACAATAATGCATTGAGTTGATAAATTAAACAACGACCTAGAAAAAAGGGAAATATCGAATAGTCATCTTTATTCCATTTGTCTTTACATATGTGTCCTTTGATTACTTGATGCTGTTGCTTAGTTCGAGAGTGCCAGGAGAGAGCGAGTATTTCAGGAAGGCGAGGGAAACGGGGTGAGGAGGAGATGGCGCTGAGTGAGGGGGAGGAGCTGTCCTGTGGCCTGAGGTGGAAGGGGAGGGTGTAGGGGGAAGATTAGTGGATGTACTGGAACCGTGCTGCGAGGGGTGGAAGGAGTGAAAGAGGAAGAAGGAGGGAAGATTTCCTTCCGTATCCATTCCGGGAGGAGGCTGTTAGTGTTAATCTCGCCGAATGGAAAGAGGGATGAGATTGGAGAGCGAGGGGGTATGGAGTGGGGGTGCGGGGGCGGAGTTGTCGCATTGGGCCGGGGATGGTCGGGGGCGGTGGTGGGGGGCAATGGGAGGGGGAATGACACGGGGCGAGAGGGGAAAGGAGACCGGACGGGGAGGAGCATATAAAATCCGCCGGAAGAATGGGAGTGGAAGGAATGGAAAAAATATCTAAAGAGGGAGGAAGTTTAGAGGGTTATCGAAATGGAAGGGAATCGGAGATAAAAATAAAGAAAGGAGTACTGCGAGGATGTGGAAGAGGAAAGGAGGGGAGGAGTGAAGGGAGGATTTAGGGTTCGACGGTTATTGGGGGCGCAACACAGCCGTGGAGGGAGACCACCGGAGTTCAACCACCAACAGTGGGGAGTATTCAAATTCTTTAAATGGTGCACATTCCGATATTGGACTGGGAGACAGTTTGACAGAAAAGGAAACCATTTGGAGTACAAAATACATCGAGCTCCCATCGTTGATAATGTTATGGAAAAATGTGAGAGGCATTTGATGTACTGCCCCTTAGAACTTAACTCTCCATACATTTTTACTCATTCAGAGAGGAGTTTGAAAGTTACAACGAGTGGCAAAGGGGTCACAGGAAATGCTCACCTCGGTGAACGACAGCAGATGCGTATGGGAAATAGCATTTATAATAGGAATAGCGTTTGTCTCAAATGCACTCTTTCAAAAATATACTAAAATCAAAGTTGTTCTAGATTTAGGTCTTCTCAAAAGCCTGCGAGCCTCCGTAAAATTGGACGGATAAATACAAAATAAAACATAAAAGATACCATAAAATAATATTACCATAACTATACTATCATAACTAAATTCCATGTTATTATTTAGACTTATTGCGTCTCGGATTTTGTGGCAAAAATCGATCGCGTGTAACACATAATAGACAAATGCGTAGAGCTCACTCATGAAAAATAACTATTATGAAGAAAATGACTGTCACAAATAAAGTACATATAGAAGAAGTAATCGCTATTTAGTGACACTTCTGTATGGAATTGTATAAAATATTTAAATGCTTGTGAATCGTATATAGGTTTATTCATTTCTAAGCGATGGCTGAATAATGTCTCTAGCAAACGCTCAAAGGATTCTGATTTTTTCAGCCTGAATAATTCACCTTATCAATTTATCATCAATGTCATTCCGTTTATAATATTTTTTCAATTAAAAGATAAAGGCTTTATTTTAGAAAAACGTATGCGTAATTTCAAGCTTAATGACATGAAAATAAATGAAATAATTAACCAAAGTATTTTAAAAAACAAAATAAGAACCTATGTGCTTTATTTAAAAAAATTAGTTAAGCAAAATGTTTAGGAAAGGATGAACAGATTGTTACCCGCAATTAGTCAATCAAGCAATTTAAAAATAACACAATGTAGCCAATTTCAACATCATTTTTTGCAATAAGCGGAAAATATGTTGTAGTGGCTCACTCAGAGCAAACGATTCAGCATTTTGAATGGGCTAATACGGATTCAAAATTAATTCCTTTTTGTATGAATCCTCAATTACCCTCCAATGACGTGAGAAATTAATGATTCACGCATACATCAGACTTCAGCATATATTTTCACCCGAAAATATCTCTGATTTGTAATGCCATAGAAATGTTTACAGAAAAGGAGAAAATAGTGCCTTGGTGTGGCGTAATTCAATGAGTCGGAAGCATGGCAACTCGTATTAACATGCATCAAGTTCAATTCTCTTTGAATTGATCTTTCGTAAAAAAACAGAAATATAGTTGATATTATGAATAGTCCTTATAGTTTTCCAATCTTAAGAGTCCAAACCAGCTCGAAAATCTAGTCTGCTGACCAATAAGGTATGCCTTTCAGTCGGTGACCTGTTCAGGATATCCTTTGTGTTGATTTGCGATTATGACATTTTGATCTACTGATTTAAAATACATTATTGACGAGAGTAAAATCGATTTAAATTATGCTACGATTAATCATGAAAGAAATGCTTTCACCAAAAGGTTTGGTGGTTTGGGGCAACATGTATAACTTTGTAAGAATTAATTATATAACACAGGAGCTCATTATATTAAACCCGACAAAAATTCGACGAATACAATTTCCTCTACATTCTAGACATGCTAAGTGATTTTCTGCCAAAGTAGTCCATCATTACCATTTCAAGTTATTGAAAAATCTACGAAAAAAAGGATCGGTATCTCGGTTTATTGAAGGCTGAAGCTAAATACTTGGGCATGAAATTACAGAGTAGTAAATGACCCTAAGTGTGTGCTCTCTTGACGCATACGGCGTGAAGCTATAGAGGGTATTTTACCTAGTGTAATTATAGCTAATATAAATTTCAATGCAACAATTTCAGTGTAAAAATCATTCGGAATTTTTATATCCTTTATTTATATTGAATATAAGTTGTCCTAATACTAATATTTTTGCTTTTATTCTTAAAAAATAAGAAAAATTACGTTTTTCATAACTTTTTTCTGTAGGGGATAACAAAAATTCAAAATGTTTGCACCATAGATGGAGCAAGATGAAGGCTACTTTTCGTCATATTTAACAAAATGAGTGTCTAGGAAGAAGTGGTTCCCGAAGGATTACTCTGCCCGAGTGTAGTTGAGAACGCCTGGAAGTATCACCGGGAATTACATCTGGGCTCTCCGGGCAGTATCCTACCCCTGCAGTCACTAGACTATCACGCCTCGGAACAGGGAAAGAAACTGGCTCCCTTGCCCTGATCGGTGCATTAAGCCTGCCTTTGGGTCGAGCTCTACCCTCACATATCAAACTGACCTTCGGGATGATCACCACACTTTACTGTGTGACAGAATGGTGAATACTGTACTGTTGATTGTGATCTCATTGTCAAATAAAGGAAATTAAGATTGTGTTGGTGATGTCACTATTATTTGATTGAAATTTGTGGAAGGCACCTGGGGAGTCAAACACCTCCAAATGACTTAATTTGCTTGGGAGATAATGGTCGCAGGGATACTTAAAGGCCATGCACTCGGATTCCCACGCAAGAATGGGTCTCAGTCATGCAAAGGATATGATGAACATAATGATTAAGTTTAGGTGCTTTCAAATACGTATCATGATAACCATTGGTATTCCAATAAAACTATTTTCACATTTATTAATGCTGGGACGTTATGAATAGAGAAAAATCTTTAATGTAGACTCATCTAATTTTTTCATCTCATTCAATTATCAATATCCTCCCAAAACAACCAGCATTGGGCTTTCTAATTGCTGGTGTGTTTCAGTGTTGGTCTAAGTTTGATAAAAGCACTGCTGTGGCAACTAAAAACTACAATTATCCAGGCGATATCGTTATATTGTCTTGAAATATTGTTTATTCGTCATGTTTCCATGGTTATATTCATACTAAGAGCTGAAATAATCCCTCTCCGTAGCACGAGGCTTCTCACAAGCTCCCTTCCGATATCATCGTGTTCATTTTGAGTCCTCGAATAACCTGGTCGATTATCATCTCCGTCATCCTCATCGGGGCCATATTGAAACTTAGTGCCTGGTAAAGGAAGGCATCTGTACTCTTGTTATTTGCATTCCAACCTCTGAAAAGTATCTCAAAGCAATGCAGAAGATTGCCCTTCTGAATTGATATTGACTTTTTGGTCCCTAGGAAAGTTTTGAATTTTATATGATAATTACAACATACGAGGGTCATCCGGAAAGTAGTACCCGTTCGTGCCGCATGAAGTGCTGACGACGCGAGTAGCCGCTGGACGAGGTCAGATAGCTTCAGTGGCTTGTCTGCCTTCTCTGAGCCAAGTTGCGTGACGCTAGCATTGCCTGTGTTGTTTCTGTGATTGTTTACAATGTTTAAAAAAATTGAGAACGCCGCCAGTTGTGAAGTGAGGGCAGTGATTAAATTCCTCAATGCAAGAAACGTTCGCCCATGTGATATTCATCGCCAATTAAAGGAGGTGTATGGAGACAATGTAATGGACGAGTCGTCTGTTCGGCGGTGGTGTCGCAACTTCAACATGGGGAGGGGGAACACACACGACGATGAGCGTTCGGGGAGACCGTCTGTCATTACAGACCAACTGGTGAGCTCAGTTGACGAATTCGTGAGGAACGATCGGCGCGTCACAATTGATGACATCTGTGTGCATTTTCCCAATGTTTCTCGAACAATTGTTCATGAAATTGTTAAACACCATCTGCATTATGCAAAAATTTGTGCAAGATGGGTCCTTCGCATACTTACAGATGAGCACAAAACCAAGCGTATGGCTGCAGCACTGACGTTTTTGGGACACAAAAACTTTTGCAGCAATTCAAATGGGAAACTTTCGACCATCCACCGTATAGCCCGGACTTGGCCCCTTCAGATTTTCATCTCTTTACAAAGCTTAAAGACTTTTTGGCAGGAAAAAGATTTGACAGCGATGAAGAACTTAAAGAAGGAGTGACCCTGTATCTCAATGAGCTGGCGGCGAAGGACTATGCAGCAGGAATACAGAAACTTGTCACACGTTATGACAAATGCCTTAATTTGCTTGGAGATTATGTTGAGAAGTAGTTTAAAGTATCCTCTTTCAAATAAATTTTTTTATGTTTGTTAATATTTACTTTTGTGTCTTTATTTCACTAACGGGTACTACTTTCCGGATGACCCTCGTAGTATATCCCATTTTTTCTCATAAATTAATTGCAATATATTTCATAGCATATTTTAAGAGGAAACGTTGATTGCATTCATCTGTTTACCATTGTCGTCAGTATTTCGTTCTGAAGACTGATTTGCTACAACCTTCCGCTCTTTCCTTTATCTAATGCCATCTCTATTCTCTGCCCCCTTCCAAGGCTTTATCCATCGAATCACCCCCCGTCTCCACTCGGTGCATGCCTACGATTTTGTCCCATGGCGTGAGTTGAGGCGCGCCTACTTCCCTCACATCTTTCCTTCGAGCGACCTCATCTAGAAAGAGTCCAATTAGTATTTCCAACTAGTATTTCCCCAACTACTATTTCCAATCAACCCATCCTCTCTTTTTCTATCGTACTCCATATTGTCTTTCTCTCGTCAAATCTTCGTATGTCTCTTCATTTTCTATTTTAGCTGTCCATTTATCTTCAGCATCTGCCTTCATCGCCACTTTTTCGTGGACTCATTTTCTTCCTGGCCTACTCAACCACTTTTTTATATCCTCGATTTGTAGATAATCATATTCCGCACGAATATTCGAACACATTGGTATCTTGCAACTGTTTTTGCTAGGAGAAAAATATATATTTAAAATCCTTGTGCGCCATTTTAGGTAACGCTTCTCAAACTGCTATAACATTTTTAGCAAATAAAGTTTAAATATTACTGAATGAAATCTTTCACGAAAATAATTTATGAATCGTTTTGGTTAGTCTTGGTGAATCTAATGCTTAGGTGTGGGATATCTAAGTCTAGATTAATACGCGTACCTCCTTGACCGACCGGGAAGTCCAAACAGCTTGCGGTAAACTTCAATAGACGGAATATAAAATTTGTATTCTTTAGACAACTACTTTGTGCAGCGAAAAGAAACTCCAGTCGCACCGCGGAATCAGCGTCACCTAACGTGGAAATCCGCAACCCCGCGGAGCACTGTTCACCGGATACGTCATCAACGTCGTGTTTTGGCGTGGAAGAGGACACGTTGACGCTCGCCGGCCCTCCAGGGACGCCGCTTCTCGAATTTCATGCCACGACCGCCCCCCGCTGCCCCCACCCCTGTGGTTCCAGGGACGGTGCCGTCATCATCCCTTCGCCGTCACCCCTCGTCGAACCCCGGCCCCCTCGCCTGCAATCTCTATCTAATCAGAGTCCGGCCCCTAATCGAGTGCCACGGGAAGCTCTGCAAATTGGCGCTGGTTTCATTTCCATATGGAAATGGGTTAAGGAGCGAGGAGGAGAAGAGAAAGTTTTATCGCCCACCGCTCGTCCACTCCGTCTCTCTCCCTTGAATCCTCTCTCCCGCCCCCTTTTATCCTCGTGCCTCTCTTTCACACCCCCGCTGGTCCCTCCCGGCGGCGGTCAACCCCCTTCGGCTTTGCAAAGCAGCCCCCTCCTAATCTACCCCAGCCCCCCCACACCTACCCCAGCCCCCCAAATGCTTTGACCCCGCCCGCCCCCCTCGCCCTCTCCTACCGGGAACCCTCTGGTTACGTTTCTTCACCCCTGAAGTTTCTCTCAGCGGCTCAGCACCTTTCTCAAAACGATTGCGCTACAGAAAATGGCGCTTCAAGTGCAGTCACATTGACGCGTGCGCGAGAATACCGTCAGGGTGATAGGTGCGTCAGGTGGGGTCTTAACATAACGTCACGAATACATATGAGGCATTGGGCTTCTGCGAAAGAAGTCTCGACACGCCCTCGCTACATCTAGACTGGTAGAGGTGAAAACAAAGTTTAGGAGCCGATCATTAGCCAGTGGCTCTCGTTTTGACGTGCTCCTAGCTTTAAGACAGCTAATGTACAACACATTCTACACATAAAGTTATCTTCTTTCAAGATATACGACTTCATAAAGATAACACAGGGGAAGCAATAAAATATTGTAAAATAGGAATCATATTACATTAGTTATGCCTAATCTTAATTTAATCAGGAGAATTTGGCTTCAAGTTGATGAATATTAAGTTGGTGGATCAAATAAAATATTAAGATCCTGTGCGTTATAAATTTAATTTGATGGAACTTGTTACTTTGCTTATAGAAAGTTTAGAATGAGAAATACGCAATGCTTGAAGTATACTTATAGAGAAACCTCCTGGAAAAGAGGAAATATTACAGGCATCACCCTGACATAATCAACCACAGTTGTCGACCCGAAGATTGGCTTGAAAGGTGAGGTCAGAGGTCACCTATTACTATGCCGAAAGCGCTATGCAGGAAATTCACATAACATTGTAAGAACGCAAGTTCCTAATTCTCGATATACGTGCTGACTGTGGTTCCCCAGGAGGATCTGGTACCCGAAAAATCACACTGATTGGGTGAAACCTAGGGTGCCCAAAGGCATTCCCGAGGAACAAATCCCGGCGAGGACTATCATTACAAACAATTTTATAGCCATGAAATCTACATTTATATATTACCCCGTAAACCGCCGTACGTACGTGTGGCAGGAGGTGTTAGGTCTAGTTAGAAATTGGGACTTACTTTTCATAAGTATTCCATTAAGATAAGTAGCACAAACGTCTACTCACTTCCCTAGTACATCTCCAATGCTGAAAAATACGAGGAATACTATTATGTCAATTACCTTTGTGTAAAATTAGATGCCAATGCTGAACCAGCAAGATTAGTGATTCACTCTTCTCCGGCTTTATTTCCGATAGAATAATAGATAGCGTTACATTTAAAACGCCTTACTACTCGTTAACTAAAGGAATAAGCTCCATTTCAATTTAATGAATTCTTAAGTGCTTAGTGATCAGGTAAGTTAACTGCTTCCCGTGGAGCTCAAAGTTTATGAGTCGCTGACGCTCAGCTAAATGTGTACGTTGCATTTCTGTTGGAAGAAGACCGCGCATATTCCGTGCTCCACGCTGTTTGTGATAAGTTGAAGGTGATTTGGGATAAAAATTTTTAAGAAGAATTTAGATTGAATTGGCAAGAATGGAACGGTCAGTCCTTCGTTTGAAAGGTTCGTGAATGAATACGCCCTGATGGCTGTGCATCTGGCTGCCGATTGGTTGCAGAAGCAAAGAGACGGAATGGAAAGCACTAAAATTTTAACTCTGAGAACTGTCCTCTGGTTCCGCTCAGCATCGAGACGACATAAAATACAATCGAAGCGACTGGAGAAAAACAAATCATATAAATCTCTCCTTGTTCCATATCAATTCACGCCACCGGATGCCATTAGTCTCGACTCACCTGACAAAGAATGCTTGATATCGCGGAGGTCCGCTTTTCGTCTATTAAAAACACATTAATACCTCAACGGCCACTTTGACGAGAGATTAAAAACCTCTCGCGGAAATCCGAAAAGGCAATAAAATAAATCTGATGGCCGATCAAAAACAGAGAACCGCCCACGACGAACAAATCACAAAAACTCAGCCGCTCACTCAATTTGCGAAACATAACAAGACTGCATCCTCTCGTTTCGCCGACCCTCCCATACCAGAGGTTAAAATTGTCTTTTAGGCTATCTCTATAGTTGAAGTACGCATACCAGGAAAATATCACCGCGGGTACGATTTACCGGAAACTTTGTCCTAGCACTTCCTCTTTCCACTCCATTATATTTCTGCAGCCGCGGAAGTTGAAGGTCGACTAAAGGGAGAGGGAGAGAATAAGGGGTGAGATGAGGAGGAGGGAGAGAAAGGGTGGTGGCACAAAAGTGGACGCGGTGGATGAAGGGTTTGCGACGGACGGACGTTTCGGAATCCGGACTGGAATGCGGACTATGGGAAGGGAGAAGAGGTTTTGATTAATTAAATTGGCCGGCGTGGCGGAAAATCGCGATTGGCTGTCCCTCGTATTTTAGCTGAGAGGGAGTCGTCTAAGAGGGATTAAGGTGGTGAGAGGCGGTGGACATGGGATAAGGCGTGGTTTTCGGACTGAATTTTTGTTTGTCGCATACCGAAAATAAAATACCACGCTCAATTTCTCATCAGCAGAGTGTGGCAATACACGTACGCATATGGACATCAACATAATTGAATCAGTGACTTGATATATTATATCAAGAAATTAATCAAATTTATGCTCCGCCAGGCATTTATGAATAAAGTTATTTAAATGTTTGACAATTCGAAAATAGAAAAAATACGTTATGATATGACACTCTATTTATATTTTAAACAAAAATGGACGTTAAAATCATGATATAAACAAAAAAATCGATTAAAAAGTAAAAGAGCGATAAAAATGTTACAACTAGTTAAGGTATAAACTAAAAATAAGAATGAAAAATTTTTAAACTATGGAAAACTGTCTGCATATGATTTAGTTGCACGTTAAAAAAGGAAGAAATGGAAGACAGGAGAGAAAAGCATACTGGGGCTAGCTCAGGAAATATTACTGAACGCAGTGAGGCATCAATAAGTCGGTTACACCTTTTACCTTAGCCATTTAACCTTATTTGGTTTGGACACCCTATACATTTGGACGCATAATGAGCGTATGCTAATGTTGTGAATTGTATGAAGGATAAAGAATACGAAATCGAGAGAGAAAAGGAAAAAACAAGTGCTCTTTGAAACGGGGAGTCGTGGATATTGCTGGGGAAATTAAAAACGGCAGACAAAGTAGATGAAGGGAATATTGGACGGCATTGGAATATCGCCGATTGCGTCGGGTAGAAGGACGGTGGGCGAGGCGGTGAGGAGAGATACTCTGGAGAACAGGATGCAAAAGCACCAGGAGGGCCGGATGAGTCTCAGGTACCGGTTAAATATTTTAGAAAGAATTGTTATCTAAAATTGTTTCATAAATACCATCCTAGAAGATAAATAATCCGTAACATCTTCAATATTACGAAGGACAATGGAGAAAATGAGAGTGATTCACACAAAACCACACGTACATCCAGAGTCGCTTAGCCGTATTTCTCGAAACACAAAAAGACGTACGAGTTAAAGGCAACAAAAGACAAACGCATTTATCTGTCGATTGATACATTTCTAGCGGCACCAACTCATCGCCCCAATCGTGAAAGGAAAGCAGCTATACCCTCGTGCACGGGGAAACCACCTTCCCTCATATTTCCCTTTTCCATAAAAAAAACACTCCAACTTCTCCCTCACCTCACCTCTTCCTCCCACGCCTCCCTCCCCCCTCAGCCCCGGCAACAAATCCCCCGCTCGCTGGGAATGGAGAGAATGGGAAATTTTCTTCTTCCCCGGGTGTGGCGGAAATCATGATAAAAGAGGAGCAGATCTCCTAGCAGCCGCCGGCGCCACCGCCCCGCTTGGGGAAAGGGTGGGGGGGGCGGGGTTTCAAATCTCCCGAGTCGCGATGTTCGGCTTTCTGTCGGATGGAAATTTTTTCCGATCGCCCGAGTTCGGTTTCCCATCTCCATGCGAGTCTTCCATGACGGAGCGAGAGGAAAGGGCGCCGGCGTCTTAAGTGTCATGGTAACTCACGAAATACAAGTGTAGTGCCTAACCCACAAATGTATCTTCCTAATGGTACCTAGAATATTTAGACCCACTTTAATTCAACAATAGAGAAATGTGTAAAAGCAAATTTAATTGATTAGCACCAGCAGTAATTGTTATTATACGCATATGTGTCAATGTTTGTGATATTTGAATAAATGAGTTTGTCTTGCAATTATAAATCAGTTAATGGACTTAAGGAAGAAAAGTGAAAAAATCTGTATTTGTGCTAAGTAATGAGTTAAAATATTTTCTTTCCACAACTGAATAAGGTATTAGCACTCATCTAGAAAACTTGGAAATATCTATCTGTGGATCAAATTTACTCTGATGGTGTTCCTCTTCTTCAGCTTGCGCTTGGGACCAAAATCTGCTTCAGCCGTTGTACACTTTGATGGAGTATGGATCGGTTTCTGTGCCTCGCACCAGCTTCGCTTTTATTTTGACCGCACGGCCAAATAGTCGCTTCGAGAAGAGGGGGGAGGCTCAAAGGTGGGAGAGGGAGGGTGGAATTTCCCAATCGCCGTGAAAGTGAAAAGGCAGCACTGTCCTCTCCCCCGGTGGGTGGCAGGGGCACGAAACTGAAGGTCTTAAAAAGGGGGGCAGGGATTGGGAGAGAGAGAGAGTTTGAATGTGAATCTGGAGAAGAGGGGATGGAGGGAGGGGGCAGCGGGGAGCGAGGGAGGTGACTAGGAAAGTGAGTGTGGGGGGAGAGAGAGAAGCGCGCGTGGGACGTGGAAGACGGAAAAATCCACGACAGGCAGGAAAAGTCCCGAGGCGTCCCATTTGCAGTAATTGGTTGTTGGGATGGGGTGGGGAGGAGAGAGGGGGGAGGGGTGCGTGGGTGAATCGGCGGCCATGTCGGAATGGTCGACGGAGAACCGAGAGGGGTGGGATCCCTGGGGAACGACGTCGGGTGTCCCGGAATGGGGTAGGGGCGGGGGGAGGATCCGGCGGATGATAAAAGGGGCGGGCTCGGCGGACGGGGGCTGGATGTGGAACGATCATGCAGGACAAGTTTCAAGGGCCACGGCATTAGATGGAGGGTCCGGAGGACTCAGTCAAATCAGGTGCTGGACTATGAAGGGCTTGCAATTGATCGACAACAGATCCCGAAGAAAGATATGTCGAGAGTAAGCTTGTCAAACTTAAACTAAATCACTCTTGAAAGCGTAAAGAGTCGTCGCGACGATGGAAGGAGAGCAGGAAGCGACAGCTAAGAGTTCTCTCGTGGAAGGACTACCAATATTGAAAGTATAAACGGATTATTCAAACAGCATTACAGCATTTAAGTGACATTAATGGGAACGGTTTAAATACACCAATGACAAGTATTGAAATAAAAGTAGTACCCTCTAGGAAAGACCATTACACAAAGAAATCACAAAATATTTCTCAAATAATATAAAATAGGGTCATATAGGAATATGTAGGATAAACGTTGAGGATTCAACTATGAACATTGAACACAAGCCAAAATACTGAAAATTCAGAGTAGTAGGACGAAAATAAACCAGTATTAAACATGATACACGCAGAGGCAATTAGAGGTATCTACATGGAGCGTCCGAAGAACAAAAGCAAATATGACGCATGCATGGCGCACAACTACTAGGAATTGTAATTCCATCAGTGGAAGAAAATTAACACTGGGTTTCAAAATATTAGATTTAAAGTTTAAATGGGCTCGAGGAAGTTGGATATTCGGCGAAAGGGTCGCTGAAAAGGCTTTCGCAAATGAGTAGGAGTTGGAAGAGGAAACTACCAATAATTCCATCAAAAAATACATGATTAGTGAAATGTTGAATTGTTTCACGGGAGCGGTTTGTCGGCTGTCTCATTACACATGAAAAACTAATGATTCCAATCATAATTCTCTCCCGTCACAGAATTTCAACATGATTTTTTCCTTTCAATATTCATTATAGTCATATCCTCTGCACAAAATACTGCGTGTATTAAAAATAAACAAATCTACATGGAAGGTTAATTGAAAGCACTAATTTGATTCTGGCCCATTTCACTTGTGTGTATTTTTGGGTTTACACCCCCATTTGGAAGGTACTCTCTCCCTCATAGCAGTTTTTTTTTATTTTCACGGCAAGGGCTACAGCACCACTCCAACTTTCGCATTTCTCTCTCTCTCCTGCCCCGAATATAAAGTGTGCTCCATTGTTTTGATCGGAACAGCGATCCCTATCCTTTCGTGGGGCCATGGTTCACCATTTTCATAAATGATCGAAGCGGAAGATTCACAAAGCAAACCACGACATAAATCTGGCCAATTAAAACGTAAAATCACTCAAAAAGTACCGAATAGCCGGCGAAACAATAGGTCTCCATAAAATATCTGACTGAACTTACCGGGAATTAGAACGCAATTGAACTCCCATTGGTTTCCTCCCTTCCCGTAAATCAATCACTCAGAGTTCTGAATTCTTCTCCTGCCAGTAATTACACCCCACATTGTGCAGGAATCCACTTTGCCCGCTAGAGAACTTAATCCCCGAAATTTTCCAATTATTCCGCCTTATGACGAGAAACCTGCGCCCACCTCGTTTCACGACCTTGCTCCCCTCTCCTACGTCTCCACTACCGCCCCCCCGACGCTTCCTCGGACACGCGTCTACAATTGCACCATTCTAGGCAGACTTCGGTCGGTACTCTATCATCATCAATATCATCATTCCTTCCTGCAAGCCATGCATTGTGATTGAATATATCCATTAGACCGAATCGCGATCCATGAGAGTCGCATGTATGGCCTCCCGCGTTTGAGTTGCCGTGTGTTTCTATATGTATAGGCTGCACCTATCTATCTATCCACCTTCCCCTTCCCTACCCCCACTAATCCCCTCCCCTCCCTCCTCCCAGCTTTATCCCCGCCACCCACTCCACTCCATCTTCATCCGCCATCTTGCTGATCGATAGCGCCACTCCGAGTCTGGTGGCGAAAAACTGTGTCGACTTCAGCGAAATGATGGCGAGAGGATGAATGCAGAGCGTGCAGGTGAGGAAGGCGGACGTGGGGTGAGGGAGGGTGGGAAGGAGGGAGCGGAAAGGGGGTTGGGAGTTGGGCACGGCATGCAAGGAGAGTAAGGCGAGAGTGGGAGCGAGGTAGTTCTGTGACTGCCTAAATAATTAAAACATTCGGAAAATCTTAAAAGCTAAAAAATTGATGATGGCTCGAACTTTTCCTCGACGGAATAGTTACCCGCATTCGAAAGAACAGCACGGCCGAAATATCTGCGTGAATCAATACGAATGACCTACATTAAGGGATCGCATTTCACATTTTAACTGATCTTGAGCGATACCATCTCAATTATCGTGGATACGCGGATACAATATCTTGGAACTCAAGCGACCTGAATTAATTCATTCAGACTTTTATTTTAAGTTGCAAAATTATTACATTAAATTATGTAGACTGAGAAGTGTCGTAATAACATTCCAGTAATAACTTCAGAAAATAGACAACCAATGACCATAGTTAAATTTAAACCTCATCTTAAAGTCACCGTAATTAGCATCGATTTCTTATCCCACTTTGCCTGTGGGAAAAAAACCTACGAAATGATATGGCTCTCAGGTAGGATGCAGATTTATTGTGTTGAAAGCCACTTTTTATTAAAAGCTCATCACTATAAAGCTATCACGCTCAGAACACTCAGCTAAGTTCCACATATTTACTTAAATCTGGAAAGCTTCGATCATCTACATTTGAAACATGTAAAGTTCTTTTTCCATGTTTATTAATTTCTTTAATATCCTCAAGAGCAAAGAGCTGAGGGAGGATTTAAGCTGCCGCTTTAATACAATATATCTCATAAGGTAATTAAAGACTTTCTTCGGTCAGCTTCTTATAAATGTACGTGTGCACTGAAATTATAGAGCCAACATGGGATCCATTGACTTCCTTTCTCAATCAGTTAAACATGTGGATGAGGAATTTTTACCATGAATAGCAGATAAATAATGGTAGTTAAAAATATTAGTCATTTATTCAATTATATAGATAAATGATCATTTAAAAACTTCAATATCTAATTACACGTATGTATTTTGAAATCTGACTAGGATATTTCGAAAAATTGTCAACCCCATCGCAGGAATGCTGTTCATTCATCTTTTGTAAAAAATATGACTATTTCGTCCAATATTTATGATTAATTAATATTTTGAAAATTTTATAACTACTCAAGAGAATGAAGAACACAAATCCCACTTTCCATACAAACCCTGATTCTGATGTAATTTTCTTTTAATTATAAGTGATAAAATCCTTGGAAGATAACACCTAAAAGATTAAAGCCATAAATGAAAATAACATGATTTTCAATTAATCAATTTCACCCCACTTGGCAAGATAGGATCAATGTTTTTAACGTCTTAAATATTTTCTAACGATAGCATTCTATTTTTTAACGAAAACATTTAGGGTGTTTCATGATGTGCACGGTAATAATCGTCGTTTGCACTTCAAAAGCCAATAAACCCTGGCCAAATATCTTTCTCAATGGTACATTTTAACCATAGAAAAAGAAAACAAACGCTTATTTACACATATCGGAGCTAATGGAAGAAGTGCTCTACCATATACTTGAAAATAGTCTGTTATATACAGATACTGAATAGCAACATGCACAATAGGCTTGCCGTGTATTAGGTTGCAAATTTAAAAACAAATTTAGCAATAAGTGGCTGGGAGGAAGATCGGCTGCAAATGAAATAGAGAATACTGGTGGAATTAGAATATTTTACTTCGACGGAGCAATGATTAGAGATATCGGAAAAAATTTCTTGTAAGACGAAGAAAAAGTTGTTTTCAGAATACTTCTTATCTTAGTTTTGATTTTAATGTAAGGTACAATTAAAAGTAAAGAAATAGCCTCATTCTTTTTTAATAACTGCCATTTTATGTTAAAGATAAACACTCTCAACTAATCAAATTTTTTTTAAACGTAAGTGTTGCTTTGCTGTTTTCTGGGAAAGAGCTTGCTTAGGATTATTTCTCCAACTTTACCGCTGTCACGCTAAATAAAAATAATGCATTACCAATTTGTGCACTGAGTGTCTCGATTGATGACTAGACTTCTCGTCTCATAATGCTCTATTTATTTTCCAATGGAAGATAACGTCTTGGTGCCCAGTGATTTTAAAAGTAAATGGAAGAGTGACATAATTTGACAAATGACAATTTCAGGTTGTTTGGAAGTCTGTTTCCATCTTAATTATTTATAGATTATACGATTTATCTACTCTTTTGATATCTCAACTTGGAGAGTTTTACTTTGGGCGGTCATGCTCAAGAAATCGTATAACAAATAAAATCCGCCTTATACCCCATTTCACAAGATCCTAAAAATTTCCCTTTGAGCTGAAAAAAATATACCAAGTTTTTTACTTATATTTTGAAAAATCTATTATCAAATGAATATATATATATATATATATTTCTAGACAAATTCAATATAGTTACAAAGATATATACATCGACAGTATAGGTTTTAACCTCACGCTTCACGACAATCGTGAATAAAATTATTGAGAAGTGGGGTGCGAAAATGGAATCACTTCGAGCACTATGTGCGTGGATCCTTGAATACATAGCGGCTGAATATTGCATATAAAACGCTGGTTAAATCGAGCTTTCCTCTTTGGGAACCAATATCTTTGTGAAGGTATTTCTTCCAAAATCGAATTCTGCCGATGCGATGGGCGAATGCTCCAGGTCTATCGCCATCCGGCTTGCTCCATCGTTTACAATAGACCTGGCAATATTTCGCTTCCGAGGATTTGTTGAAGCAAAGTGAAGGGTATTAAGGGATATGCAGAATAGTACTTGGATAGGGGATTCAATGGTTTTAAGGGATTGCAATCACTTTTAAAGCTAATTTATTTTTCTTTGCCGCGGTACTTCACTGTTTTCTTCAATTTCACTTTACCATAAATAGTGAATGAATATGAAATGGATATTCGCTCAGTAAGTTGTACCTTTGATTGGATTTTGTATTAAATATTATTCCCGACATTATCAGAAGCAGCAAATATGTCTCTTTGATTTAAATAAGGTTTTTGATAATTTTAACTTTTAACGAGTTTTACTACACAGGCGCTATTGCACAAAAAATAATGACAATCATAATACCCTTGTCGTTTCTAAAAAGCATGATTGAACAAAAGATGTCTGTGTTAAATGGAAATCGATTTCTCGAATATATATATTTATTAAACCAGTCTGCTTGTGAACAAAATTTGTGAATAATTCAGTTGATGGTCCCCGGTGGGGAAATTCCTGTTTTTGCAATTAATTCAATTTGCTGTGAGGCATAAAGCGCTAGATACACAGGGGTATTATCATCGCCATTGAATACCAAATATTACCTTCCATGGGAAATATTTAGAGATATGAATAATTATCGGCACAGTGAGCAAAAATAGATTTTCTCAGTCAAAAATAAATCAATGAACTTACAGAAGAAAAGTGAAAGGATTTGAATTTGTGCTTGCGAATTAGTTAAAACGTACTCTCTTCATGACTGAATACCTTCTCAACACTCACCTGCAAAACTTGGAAATCTCTATGGCATGAACTTTACTCTTATCGGATTTCTCGTTTTATCTGGGAACTGCAACAGTTATCTCAGTTAGAATATTTAGTAAAATTACATTAACTCAACGACTAAAGTGCTTTCAAAGCAATGACGCCAGGATTTTTTGCTGCTCTGTCAAGGCATTCGAAAAACACTGCTTCTGAACGTCCTTTCCCAAAATGACAACATTACTATTAGTTACTATAAATTAAAGTTTTGATGCATATAATTCAGAGAAGCTGGATTAATAAAATGAAGAAGCTGATAATTAAAAATTTTACAATTTAAATTAACCATTCCATTTAGTCGAATAACAATACATAAAACTCAAAAAAGCTTCAATTTCAGAGATTGTTCTTGCTCTTCAGAAACAAGTTTTTTTTGAGGGTTTATCCAAGTTGTCTCAGTTGTCAGGGAACAATAGAGCAACTCACTAATAGTGTGAATCCTAGAACTAATTGGTACGTGAGGCCAGAGAGTATCGTGTACTGGTCTATGCACGGCTCGTGAAATTCACGAGCAGTAACAGGAAGATAATAGTGGCTAGTTCCCCTGTCTGCGCCGCATCTGGTTGCCCTTGAAGACCTGAGACCCAAGTAATCAAAGAGGCTGTTTACCGCTGAGGCGAGACGTTGCCCATACGTATTTAATCCCAGGTTGCCTCTGAATTTCAACTAATACTCATAATACATGTATCTATCTCGAAAAATGATTTCAAAATGAAATCTCGAAGGAATTTAATATGCTCTAAGTTTTCAAATGCTGTTTACGCATTGCGTTCTATGCTTTCGGGAAACGATTTAAGGTTAAACATTTCATAAAAAGCGAAGTCATATAGGAAGTAAGTCTCAGAGGAAGTATAAGAAGCAAATTTCGACATGGAAAGCTGAATGGAGCCGTACACTAAGCCTACAGTCGGAACAAAGTCATTCTGTTGGTCAAGGAGGGACCTACGTACAATCGTCACGATCCATCATTCCCTGACATCGCGCCAGGGCCTCTGTCGCCCACCCTCCAAAGACCTCGCCCTCTCACCGCGACAATGAGCGCGGACCATTGACACCCTGGCCCTACATTGTCCCTCCGTGTGCTGCAAAAGCAGCATCCAAACCGAAAATTTTGAATGGATGTGTTTGTAAAATTTGGGTCATAATTATGGCATCTTCATACGCTTACATTTACCCTCGGCTGAAATGACGAACTGCGTAAATATATGCCTTGATTATCGACATCATATTTCAACTTTTCTTCATTAGTAAAATGGAATTACTTAATGAATTCCTCATTCAAATGGAAATATGTGTTCAACAGGGTGGATGGATGGATGCATCATCATGCGTTGCGTGCGTTGCGATGCGTTTGCATTCATCAGTTAGTCACATAACTCTGTAAGCGAACGAATAATGGGCGGGGAATATCATTTATTGATTCAAAATGTGTGTTTGTGTCCTAATTAAATTTCATTAAAACGGCATTGATATTGTTATATTCGATAATCAACCAACACATAACTATTCAGGGAAGAAACGAATACTGAAATAGGTAGAATCATTGATTATTCATCAGTTAAACTACTTACAATTATCAGGTTCCCATTGTCACAACCAGTATTGATGCAGACATTTATCTGCATTAATGAGCACTTGATGTATCTCGGAAGTGCTTTGGCCAAAATGGTCGAAATAGTCGGGAAATTGAGAGAAGAATTGCTTCAGGAGAAGAGACTTTCATAAATAGGATGGATTTGACGGGAGAGATGTTAAGTAAAGATGGTAGGATGTCTCTTCAAAACTTTGATATGGAATTTAGTTATGTACAACATGGAAAAATTGAAGCAGGATGTTAGGAGTGATATCAACATTGTAATGATTGGAGGTTTTTGAAATGTGGGTGTGGAGAAGGATGGAGAAGCGGAAGAGAACAGAAGGGAAAACAAATGATTAAGTGCTAAGCACGGTGGGAAAGGAGAGGGAATTGCTGAGATAAATCCTAAAGGGATGGAAAAAATGGATTCTGAGCATATGATTGGGGATGGGATTTTGAAGATTGTGATAGTGGGGAGAATGTTAGGCAAACGAGGAAGGGGCTGCAATAGGATAGGAATATTGGACGGAATGCAGGGAGGAAGGAAAAATACAGAAATGTAGAGGGGTTTGTGGAGATTAGTATGTTGCGTTGTGATTTATTATGAGAAACAAAATATTTATTTGTTAGTTTTTCCCATCCAAAACCTACCGTAACTAGTAAATTATCCAAAATAATGATAAGCCAGAATTTCATTTTCCGGGAGAATTCACTTTAAACTTATTACAATATATCACATATCATAATTATATCATTTTATAGCAGCAACTTGATAGAACATAGGAAACTCAAATAGATTTGGTTTTTGGTACATAAAGAGAATATAATTGATATTATTTTTATAGTTTCCTGTTCTAACATTGTTTTCAATGTAATGATTTGTTATGTAAAACGTAAAAAATGACAGTGTGTAACCTACTAAAACGACCAAAAAAGGCATATGAAATTTAAAAAATCCTATCAATGCAGAAGAGCAACAAATTGAAGGCGGACACATGAGTGACGTAGGTTCTACTACTCGTATCAAGCGCCATGAGGAGGGCTAGGGAAATATTTTCACCCACCTTGGAAGGAGCACTGAATGGGTTTGAAAAACCACAAAAGACAGGAAAAACTGCTATTCGCAAGGAGGGCACTCTTTATGGCAAGTACGTGGCCGTAAAAGTAGTTATCATAAAGGTATGATCCACCCTACAGCTTGGAGAAAGATACCATAAAATGATAGACGTGAATACTGAAGATCAAACGGAGATATGAAGTGTGAGACGCCGAAGAAAACAAAAGAGAAGATTACATTCAAGCATTACTATATGTCGACAAGATGAACCAAGTGGACTGAGAAGACCTTAAGAAGTAATGGATTTATTAGAAACCTATTTGAAGCAAAAGTCGATGGAAAAAGATGCAAATGCATTGATAAAGTTAAAGGCAAGTAGAGAAATAAGAGGTGTTTTGAGGGAATTCGTGAACCAGAATTGAAAAGGGAAAAGTAGCTAGCTACAGATAACGGAAACTCCATTCCAAAGGCTAATGAGGATTTTCAATATCAGTTATGGATTTTCATAAGAAAGCATTCTAGAAGATTATTACAATTGTAAAATATTGGATGGGTTTAATGAAAGATAATGTGCTTAAAATATTCCCTGTGCTGTCACAACGAGCATTAGATCTTGCAAAGTTGTAGTAATAGATTGTTAGTGATTCAATCACTCTCAAAATTATCACTCATGGATTATACGCATTTTGGTCATTATTGTTTATCACCAACAATGAGGAATTGAGTTAGGGAAAGGAGAAGAATAGGCATTTCATATGGCATTCAGGGTGATAGCAAGTGTATAGAGCTAAATAATGGGTTATTGCAATGTTTATAGTTAGCATTATGAACATTTCTCGTCATTACTTAAGGTTCATGAATACAGTAGGGTGTAAAAATTATTATAATTACTTTTCATTCACAGGTCCTATTACAATGACTCTTCCTATATATAATGAACACTACATATTAAAGCATTATAAAATTCAATAGTTAATTGAAATTTAAATGGATATGGACAGATGGTATTTTTACTTAATTAATATGATTTGCACCTGAAAATCATATAATTGGAATTAACTACGTTATGTGCCCCTGCAGTAAAAACCCTCTGTGGTGGATTCGCATTTTTAGGTTTGACTTGTTGATCAAAATTCATTATAAGGAATTGAAAATATATTAAATACCCCCTAAATAGAAACATTTATGTTATTGTGCTTCATATTCCTTCGAACAAAAATCGATAAGTAAAAAAAATTAACTGGCATTGTTACCTCAAAAAAATAAAGAATATTTTTAGCTGCCGATTTCAGTAACGCCCGTGTTTTGGATGTATTAAATATATTCCGCTCATGATTAAGAGATTTTGCATTTTACCGATATCCCATTAAATATCCATCTTTCATCCCTCAGAATAGATACCCAATCGATCCTGATTTAAAATAAAACGAATTCGACATGAGGTTTCCATGACTACTGAGTTCATACTACTCTAAATTTATCATGAGATTACTATTTAAAAATGTCACTTAGCGTTTAATGTTTACCGTAGAGTAAGCGTAAGAGCACCTCCAAACTGCACCCCAATACGTCTCTTTCAACTGTGAGCCCCGACAACCTCCCGTCCTCAAGCCGACACCACTCCCTAGCGACAGAACAACCCGCTCCCCCGCCATTCTCCCTCCAAATCCCTTCCTTCTCCATCCTGCCCCCGCACCGTCAAATCGACTCGAAGGTCCCCACCCCCCCTGTTTGCCCTTCCGCAGTCAGTACTCGGCAATCAACTGCCTCGAAACGCCATGTCCCCCCGCCTTAGTTTGCGCTCCTCAGAAGACAACAGGGGAAACCACGTACGCATGCGAGGCTGAAGCCTCGAACTGCAGGCAAAGGGCTATCAAGCACTCGCCCCTCACCACATCCATCTCTGGCCGTTTGTATTCCCCGCCTAAGTCCCCGCACCCTGTGCTTCTCTCGAACTTCTAACACTAGATCCCTCTCTCCAACTGATTCCCATTTTCGAGGGGATGCACTGGGTTGCCCTGTAATTTAACTTCAACGTTCTTCAATAGAAACAGAAGACTTCAGAAACTTAGCTCCCTACCATTATATTGAACATTTTGGCTAGAACGTACACATCGTTTGAAACTAGTGTTAAGACTAGTCCACGGTCACAAATTGTCAGGCTCATATGGCTATTGATTATATCGCGAGCGGGAAATGTCGTCGTTGGATTTAAATTATTCTAATCTCGATTGTCCCCACCACCGTCCCGTATCACACTGGCGTTTAAAGAGAAACTTTGCAGTGTTTCTCAATTTCTGGGGTTTTGAGATAACATATATCTTTGTACACTGATGAGCATTAGAAAAATTGCCCTAAACAAGTTTTCAAAAAAATAATGCATCGTACGAGGACTCAATCAAAGTTGCTAGTCAGCATAGACCACTCTACTGCGTCAAAGTTTAGATTTTTTTTTTCAAAGATAAACCTCTTTGTAACGTTTCACTTTTATTTTCAAGACGAGGCTCTTGTTGTTGCCAGTTTTTGCTTAAAAAGATATATAACATAGAATCTATTCCCAAACAGTGACGAAATGAATATCATCTCCCTGCTTTTTTTCAGAAGGTAAATATTTTAAACTTCATAATACCTAATTAATAAAAACAAGTATCTAACAAAAAGTTAAAGGAACAGAATTTAATTTTTTTAAAGAGAGTTTGAATTTGTCACACGTAGCCCTGCAAGAAACGATGAGGCGATATGTCAATGATTTACCACATTTTATACTTCCTTTCAAAGACCATTGCAAGGAAATCATTGGATTAAGCCTAAGAAGCACCTAAAATTCTTCGAGGAAGTCAATGGACCGAATGAAAAAGTCACTGTAACTCCAATATATGTTAAAGAAAAGCCGTCTTCTTTTCCTGGAGCATTTTGAAGGACTCCGATAGGGGGTACATAGAGGCGACCGCACCAATTTAAAGTCCTCTCACGCCCTACTTCCCCTTCCTCTCGCCCCATTACATCGACTCCGTGGCCTTATCTCCCTCATCCATTCCTCGCCCCTCACCCCACCCCCTCTTCCTCCCCTCCCCCCCGTCTCCCTCCCTCCCCCTCTCGAGGAAGTGACTTCAATAATCCATCCGACGTCTGATCGTGAGGGGCGGACCATTCCGCAGCGATACGCAATCGAAAGACGGACGCGATGATGGGAAACGAGAAGTGGATAAGGCCCCTGGGGACGGAGGGAGGTTTGGGGCCCTGATTTTAAGAAAAGAAGGGAGGAGATGATAGCGGATTCCTGAGGGACCGCAGCGGGAAGTACGTACTTCGAAATCTAACGAAACGACACTTTATGTGTAAAAAAGGGTTTTGCGGTTTTCGAGCGGTGTAAGAATTCTACATGGACAACGTGAGACTGAAATATTACAGTATTGGCAGTCAGCTTAAGAAATCAGTTCATAACACGAAACAAAAATATCATGCCAGTGGAATCCGTCCATCGATACTAGTTGAACATATAAATACTGAATATTAGAGAAGTCTCGACTTAATGTCACACATCTAGTACTGAAGCTGGTGATATGCTGTGACCACCATATTTACACTCACAAAAGCTGTACACATTTATTCAGTACCTTGCCAATAACCGGGAAATGTGAGCTTCATAGGGTATTTCATTGTCTTTCCCCCTGGGGGGGGGGGAATGAAAAATTTACGAATCGGACATTTTTTTTGCGTCTTAAACCTGGTCGAGTAGTCAATTGGGATGCCAAGACCCCGTTTTGACCATTTTAAGACGATAATGGTGTGCCGATTCCGGAAACCGGGCCCGCAAAGTTGCAAAAAAATTACAAATCGGTCCTATTTTTCGGATCACGCAATTTGCGAATCGGAAAAAATAGGTCATATTCACGATTTTTTTGCAAATTTTCGTGCCCAGTTCGTCCAACCATTATCGTCTTAAAATGGTCAAAACGGGATCTTGGCATCCCCATTAACTACTCGGCCAAGTTTAAGACCCAAAATAATAATTCCGATTCGCAAATTTTCCATTCCCCCCCCGGGGGGAAAGACAACTGGTAACTTGTAAGACTTGTCTCTTTTGTGCTCTGCTAGGTACCCTCGTTAAACGTGAGCAAATCTTACAAGTGTAAATATCAGGTTCACAGCATACCACCAGCTCCCGTACTAATCATCCAAGCCGGAGTCTAAAACGGTCGTTTCTCCTTTCCACCCAAGATGGAGTAGTGATTCATTTTTGCTATAGCTTAGGCTTAATATACGTATATGGGTTTCGATACGGAATTTAACATTGAACAGAAGCCGGTTCTTATCGATATTTAAAGCTGGTCTGCATTTTTTTACCTAAAAAATTTCCCCGATGGAACTCTTGGAGTTGAATTTTGATTTAAAAACTTTGAGGGAGAAAGCCGTTTGTACATTTAAAAAGTAGTCTAAACGGAGTAGGCTTCTGTTGTAAAATCATGTAAATCCAGGTGTAGTTTTCTCTACTTTAACAATCATGTATAAATTAATAGTTTAAACTTTAGCCAATTTAAATATTAGAGTCGGATAACCTTTGCGTTCAGCAATTTGGCATCGCTCAACGAAGGTTGCTGATGATGACAATTTCCACTATGTGTAACGTTTGTTGCCTCACTGATAACCCATTTGTTTACCTACCTAGATAGACAATATATTTACTTTTATCAATGATATATTAGGTAGAAAGTGCTTTATGGGAGCTCATTTTTACTTTCGGTTTAGGTAACGGCTAAGGCATGCATAAAACAAAGGGAATCATGTACTTACTCTTGTTCTACCTCTAGTTGGAGACCCGTATGTACCATCGCCGTAACCCCGATTGGGGTACTGAGAAAGAAAAAAACAATTATTCAATTACTGGTGTAGAAACACTACTTACTAATATATTTATATTTTACAGGTTTACATGACATTAAATAATATACAAATTGCAATTTGGCAATAACTGGGTGATAAAATTCTTAAAAGCAGATGCTCGTTAAAAGAGACAATAAATCACTGTCCGTCATCCATTAAATAAGTTTAACTTCACAGCGGCCCACAGAGGGGCATCAGTAGAAATATTTGGGAGGAAATATTTTCTATTTCTGTAAAATAATCGCGATATGAGAGGAAAGAAGTAGTCTTTTTCTTTAATTAAAGCAGAAACTGAACGAGACAAGTTTGGAAATAAGGCCCTCGTGCCACTCCTTATCAAAGGCTTTCCCAAAGTTGAGGAAAGCGGCGGAGGTGAGAGGACCATTAAGTGCGTCATTAAGGCTATTTTCTACAATACGAGGTAGCTGGTGGTTTCTATGTATATTAAGTGTTCGATTCTCATATGCAAAAGCATTGTCGGCTGCTGAAATTCGGGCGTTATGCCTAGTTTATGGACCTACAGTTATGAATGAGGGAAAGGTTAGACAATGGTACTGTTATTTTCAAAATGGACGAACAAATGTGCATGACAAAAAGCGAAGTGGCAGGCTCAGTATTCTGACCAATGAAATTATTTGTGGAGAAAAACTGCGATGTGATCGTCGATTGCGATTAATGGCCTGGCTGAAAAATTTCCTCAACTTGGACGTACTACTGTCTACAATATTGTCACGGAAATCCTCGGATACCACAAGTTGTGTGCAAGGTGGGTACCGAAAATGCTCACCGACCACCACAAAAAGCAAAGAATGTCCTGCGGACGAGAGTTTTTGGTTCGGAGCCAACAAGATGGAGATGATGAGACCTTGCACCTAGTGACTCTTCTTGCACTTGAAACAGAAGCTCGGTGGACAACGTTTCGAAACCGAAGAGGAACTCAAGAATGGCGTTGTCAATTGGTTCAACTCTCAGGCGGCGAGCTTCAATGCAGAGGGGTTAAAGAAGCTGGTACGAAAAATGCTTAGAATTGAACGGAAAATATGTAGCGAAGTGAAGTAGGTTTGTAGCTAACTAATAGTACCAATAAAATGTGTTTCATATGAGTATATTTTTTCCTGTGAACAAACGGCCCTTACTTTATGAGCAAGCCTCTTGTGTGTGTGTGTGTGTGTATATATATATATTATATATTTTTATATATACAGTTTTTTGGAAAACCCACAAACGTGTAATGTAAATTCACTGATAAGTCATAACAAACACAGAAACCAAAACACAAAAGAGGAAAAACTCTTCTGTTCTGAAAAACGAGTTCTGTTCCTAATTCCTCTTGAGAAAGGTGGTTGGACCACCGAAAATTCGAGAACCAGTGAGTTTTTCCTCTTTTGTGTTTTGGTTTCTGTGTTTGTTATGACTTATCAGTGAATTATATATATATATATATATATATATATATATATATATATATATATATATATATATATATATATATATATATATAATGTATACAACAGTTTTGTGAAAGTCTCACGGACGTGAATAATAATGTAAATTGAAATAGCACCAGTAGACAAAGACAAAAACACACAAAAAAGAGTGACTCACTAGGTATCGACGTTTCAGTGATCTAAACCACTTTTCTCAAGAGAAGAAATGACAGAACTTAGAATTTTGTGCTTTTTTACTAGAGCTTATTCCACTTACATATATTTGCAGTTGTGATCTGCTCAATTCCGCCTTTCCCACCTCTCCTGTGTTCATCTTTTATATGTGTTACTATCCCTTTTCCTTGGTATAAATTCCCATGTCAATGAATATTTGTTACCCATATGGCGGATTTTCGCTTAGATTTCACTGTTCCTTGAGAATCCAGTGTGGATTGGATTAATTGATTTTCGTACTACTTTTGTATGTAAGAGGGAGAAGCAGCTTTTAATGTAGGCCTCTTTTGTTATTAATTTAAATCCTGAATATCATCAGTATCACTAACGCCCGCTGTATGTGAATTGTTCAAATACCCGGAAACCTCCAATGTTACGAGGAGCTGAAGTTCAGTAATAGTTATAAATATAGATTATCCCATATGAATGCACATCCCATTTATCTAGATCTTATGTACTACAAACTGGCAACGAAGAATGAAATGAAAATTTAAAACTTTCCTAATTCGATTATTTCAAATCCCACGACACACGGGGTCGGAATCACGACGTGCGAGGGCGTGTTTATGCCGAAGTGCTCCCGCTCCGCCTCCTCTTCCCGATTGACACCCGATGGCGGGGTGAACGACGCTGTCGGCCATTACTCCTGGGGCAGCCCGAGACCGGCCCTGTCGACGCCCACGCCTAGCCGTGGGGTCGAAGGATGGAGTGGCGTGGGAGAGCCCGTAAGTGGTGGGCAAAGGGGCCTCACTGTCGTGGTTTGCGGCCGCGGGAGAAGCGAGGGGGAATTTCATCAGACGTGGGCGATGGATTAAAGAGTGCTCAAGGGGAAGTCACCTCAATCGGCCGGGCGCGTGAGAATACTATTACGCTCATTCAAGCCTGCACTTTAAATTTCAATTAAGTAACGGTGGACTGTGTGCATGCAAGCCTGAATTACAAGCAAGTTTTCTAAATAATCAATTTAAAACCTACTTGCAATAATTCTATAACTATCAAACTGTATGATGATTTTCCACTTAATTGATTACAATAAATCTATAGTTGCTGAGGTAATTCTGCTATGTTTACACTAATCTCCTTGTGTTTGACTACTATTCTAACAATACTTACATAAGTATAGACCAGTTTAATTAGCTTCGACTGTAATTCATATCTATGAAAATATTGAAAGGGAATGAGGATTCTTGTGAGAAGTCGTTTAGTAGAAATTCTAAATTAAATGGTGCGAATAGATATTATAAACAATGACCCAAACCAAATAATCACGTGTAAAGAGTAGAACACAGTGATGGTCAGGCTGCCTATCATTTTTTCCCTAAATGTGGAGGAGATTAGTTTTTATCAAGGCATTGACTTAGGTAAAACCGAAATTAATCCAGGCTAATAATATTCCAGGCTGCATTGACTTCGCATTAGAGAGTCCTTTGACCCCCTTGGTCATCCCAATGACCAATTACAATGGCTTAAAAAGGTTGAATTCGTGCTTCAGGTTCGCTGAAGTAATCAGGTGACTGCATTTAAGTGAAAACCACATCTAGCATTTCAACGCTCCATTCTGCTCTGAATCATTGGATTCGGAATAAGTGAACCTTTTTTTATGATCGCACAATAGAACGGTGAAAATGCCCAAAAATAGAGGTTTTAGCGAATATTTCCACAGTCTAAACATTTCCACTAATTAAATTTGGCACCGCCCATCCCGATCAAAAGCCTTTCCATCGAATTGGCTTATTCAGAGTGGACGACACACGCTCAGGGGGGGGGGCGAGTAAATTTGCTACCGCCCCTCGGCACTCGTTCCTGGGGGCAACTGGGGCGAAAGACGAACCCACTCGTGTGGTGAGCCGTTATCTTGCAAAATAAAACAGGGAACGCGGCGCGATTCTGAAGAGAGAGGGAGAAAAGGGATCGGATCAGTTTTAGGGTTTCCCGTGAGAGTGGGGTGTTTCGGTACAACAAAAGGTGCACGGAGGGAGAGGGTCATGGGGGCAGGGGACACCTCTGGCTTTTTCAAAAGTTGCATCTCATTGAAATCCCCGCTGAAAAGGTGTGTGGGATTGCCCGGGTGCGTGAAACGCCGAAGCGCCGGTGCCAAGCTGGGCTGGGCGCACAGCGGGATCTGATATATGGCGGGCGCGTTTGTTGACGACTGCTGGGCCGCGATATATCGGTTTAGGCTCCCGCGGGCGGATGGGCTCGCCTCACTCACCCCCTTATCGACCCTCTGCCACCCCCTTTCCCCATTAACTCTCTTTCGTGGTAAGAATGGGGAAGGATGGAAAAATCGCAACGGAAAAATCGGCTCCAGCGGGAATTGATCTCAAGTCTCGAATATCGACGTCAAGTTTTCCGATCATATGAAATTCCTAACAATTTAATGGTTTATAGGGCCTTCGTGGTAAGCGCGATGAAGTCTAAGTTACTTCGGGCGTCCGATTAATGGTGGATCGATTCCAGTACCCATAGACTAAACCTCTCGCATGCCCAAATGAATAAAGGCACGGAGACAGGCTGCTTGTTAATTTATGATTTATTCCATTGTTGTGAAGACGGATAAGGATGACATAGATTGCGATTCCTTACTGAATTCCAGAGGTCATTTCTACAAAGTCTGAAAAAATTCAATTGTAATATTTTTTCTTTCCCTCAGAACAAATTAAAAAACCTAATTTACTGTCCGTTGCGTTTCACATTATTCACTCTTTTGGTGATCTTGTTGGGGGTTTTAGATAGTGCAATGACTAAATAGACGGATGACGTTGCTCGGAGTTTCCGCAAAATTTGTACAAGAGGGATTTCAGGTATCGGTCGGTATTTCATTGCATTTTGTTAATTCAGGTTTTCAAAGATGAAAATGGTGCATGATTTTTTTCAAATTCGAGGCACTCTTGCAGCAAAGAATGTGTTTTTTTGATAAAGTTTTCGGGTTCTAATGGCAAAAACTTGGAAATTGGACCGGGATCCTTTACAAACCTGAAACTTGGATAGACTACAATTCATTTGCTACGTTAGTTGCCAAATAAGTACTTTGGAAAAAAAATAGAAGGACGAATTATATTGGGTGGATTATTTTTAATTTTACATTAACTCCTTTATGCTCGATACTCTTTTTTTAGGGTTTCTCTAACTTTTTCAAGCCACCCAAAAAGTAGGGTTTCGAAAGGTCCTCACAATAGGCATCTGTACCGGCGATGACGACGTCGTTCGACGTGAATCGTTCCTCGCCCAGCCTTATTTGAGGTTAAGAAATAAAATATAATACCTGGGGCTAGATCCAGTTAATACTATGGATGCTGTAATAATTATTGTCTTTGATAAGTGAGGACGCTTTTTCTTGATTTCTTCGTTAAAACGGCGCAATAATGAAATTTGATGGACGAATACACTCCAATGTTTTTAGGACAAAAGAAGAGGACGTCTCGGTACCTCAACTAGCTAAAGCATGAGGCCGAACGTCGAGGGATCTAGGTTCAAATTCTGTTCAAGGCGAATGGCTTTTAAACAGAAATTGTAGCAGTGTAATACACTTTTAGTGGATGACTCCGTTAAAACTTACTGTCGCGGCATCTCCCGCATTTCCATGGAATTAACTTTAACAATTGTGAAATATACTGCAAAACTTTTACCGAGAGGTTTTACAAAAATAGCAAAATTTAAAAGGAATGTAGAACCCTTTTTTAAATGGTCGCACATTTTCCTCCGAAAAACATTAAGTTTGATCATAGTTTTGTCAATCTATTTTTTCACTAACTACAAGCGTTTTGATCTGCCAGTATACTGTTCATTCATCCCTTCTTATGATTCCAAAAGAAAAATTAGACAACAGATACATTATTTTAAAAGTTATGCGGAATCGTGCTCCTCTCTAATTGCTCTTTATCATGAATTTGTTTTCACCAATGATCAATTCCTTCAGTATTTAATAGGTAGGACTTTCCGACGGCCGAGAAATCAACAAATGGAATCAATGCCTCAGGACGTACCCTTCGGTAAATTAAAAGTATTTAAAAGACGCCTTCAGCCTAGGGCACTCTTCCTAACTGTAGATCAATTCCTTTGTAAATTCCTCCGAATACTGTGAGTTCTGGGTGAGATTTCCATTCCGTGGATTAATTAATCTTTCACTTTTGCAACAGCTAAAAAGAACCAAATCCCTCGAAGGGAGAGAGAAAACGTATACTCAATTAATTGAACGCAAGAGGAAAAAGTCTTTAAAATGCAGCAAAAGTATAAAGAATTATTGTTAACGCGGCTCAAATTTTATGGATTTAAGTATCTTATAATTAAGAGCCATTATTTCTAATGATTGGCGGGCGAAATAAGCTGATATTTTTATAAAACATTTGATGAATTGTAAAACTGAACCCCTTCACCAAGAACGACAAGTGTAAGCATGCATACTTACAATACTTTCATTTAAGAATATATAAACATTTGAAAAATTTAAGTTCAAGATATGCTTTAGGCGACAGAGCATTTCCAACGTCTCTCGTGAAAGAGTATGCTTCCTTTATGGAGTTATTTATAGTGTTAATATTAGTCATTCAAAGAAAAAGGGGTAAATCAGTTGCAGTGTGTGAAAGAATCGTAAAATTGCGTGACTTTATCGCTGGATGCATTTCCCAATTATCAAATGTTACTGAACGTACCTACTATATATTTCTAGCATCAAATAGAAGCACAAGGTGGACGTATTTTTGCCCACACCAATTCGAGAAATTCAAAATATGAATTTGTGTATAAATCGGATGTGTCTCTTCAGCCGATTAAAAAAAAACAAAAATATTATGCCGTGCGAATCCTGTGAATGGTTTACCTCGCGTCCAATTACTTAATGACGAAGAGTTTCTGTAACATCATGTTTCATGACACGAGGACAAGAACAGTGGGCAAAAATTTAAGTAATGAAGAACATGCAATTCAAATTCATGGCTTACGGTTGGTGAGAGAGGTGGACGGAAGGTAGTGGATGGGGTGGGGAGCGAATGGATGGGGTAGGGGGAAACAGGAAGAGCGGAGAGAGGTGGGAAGAGAGCGTGGCGGGACGACCAGCACTGTTTTGATTATCCACCTCGGAAAACCTTTACACAAAACGAATTCCCGGCAAATTAACGAGATTCGTTCCATTTAAGATACGCCAAGCACATTTCGCATGAATGGTACAGCAACAGCGAGAAATTCTGCACACGCACGCGTCCTCGCGAGCCACAAAGGATTTGGGGGCCTTGCCAGACGCCCGTTTCCTCGTTCGTTTGAGAGAGAGGGAGGGGCTGGGGGCAGTGCACTCGTGATACCGCCGCCGCCACCACCCCTTAAAATGTCATCACCGCTCAGTGGTGGCCCTTTCCAATTATTCAGACGGTGGAGCGCGCGGTCGTGCGTGGAGATGGTACCGGGGATGCTGCGGCCATCTCGGGAAAACGAGCAATAGGAAGTGCACGGTGGACGTCTACATCCGGGCTGTCCTGTGATCACTGCCCCACCACAGCTCGAATATATCCATGCCTCCGACGACACACTTACAGCCCCCCCCCCCCCAACTGGGAAATGCGGACTCGTCCCTCTCCTAATCTATTGCACCCGTCATTTGGAACACCATGCTCCAATTGGTTCCTTAGACCTTATTCGACGGAATTTTCTGCCTGGGGCATCCATAACAACTCCCTTTGTTATTCCATGTGTTTACAAAATATCCGTGAATAATCAAATTTAGTCACGGGTTAATTATCTCCATATTTTGAAATCAAATATTTATTGATTATACTCAAATATTTTGAGCGAAGAAACAACTCATTATCACCCTAGATCACTTTATAACGAATTCATCATAACTCCCGGCCATTAGGTACAGCTGTCGATAGGACCACCCTCTGCCGAGCTTAGCCGTGGCTGAATATCACGGAGGAAATGGTGATCATGCATGAAGACCATCGACTGGAGCGTTAATTTCACGAAAGCGGAAGTAATGCATAAAAATGGGACCAGGTAAGATGCATACTTACACATGATATTGAATAAAGTATCAGAATAATTCGATGGATTTTCGTAGTAAGGGTTCAAATCACATAAAAAATTATATGAAAATTCACTGGGTCAGCACATCTACTCTCACGATAAACGCTTATTTTTCAGGAAGTCAAAATTTTATGCTACATTGGCCATCTTCAATTTGCTGATAATTTCACTGGAAATTTCCTGCAAATAGGCGTTGGCTCAGTCTTAACTGGCAGCGCTAACTTCTATTGAAATAGTGTAAAAGTACATAGATATCACTTAGCGTTTCTCGCAAAAGTAACTTATTTGCAAAGCTGTTGATTTAAACTAATCCCTGTGTGTTTTATGTCTTTTTACAATATGAAACCGTCAAACAAAAGATGACTGTATCCAAACAATACTCTTTACAAGTAAGATTTGAGAGTATAGTAAGTAGTTACGCATAGAGATAGCTTTCCTAGAGATAGCGTTACTGAAAGCTTAGTCTATATGTAAACAGGTATGATCAATTATTTATTTAGTATATTTGGAAAATGATTCGTGATAACAATCCCCATTAGAATAAGTTTTCCTAGGTATAATTTACAAGAGTTCGTTGCTGAGAAGTATTGTTTTTGAGAAATCATAGCAAAGGAAATATCTACCCCGAGGATCTCGGCACATTTGTGGGAGAGAGTTTATTATGTCAGTTGAGTGTCTTTCAAACAGAAAGAAATACAAACTTCACGACTAAAAAGTTTTTTTCTTGCAATATTCAGTTCATCGCCATAATCTTCCACCTAATTTATTATGTAAATCTACATTCCTCCTGATTTACATTTTTGTTTGTTGTTTTACATCCGTCCACGCCACTTGCCCTCGTCCAATACGAATTTATTGCTTTTGTAGACATCACATTCATTGACTTCCTCATCTCTTAGCAATTACAGGTAATTATAGCCGATCGCTAATGAGCGCCAGTACCAGTATCAAAATCTGGCGGTTAATTCTACAAGAATTAGAGCGACGGAAGGTCGTAAAATCTCTGTGATAGTTCCGCCATTACGGAACAAAATGCTTTATAATGAGAGCAAAGTGTAATCAAACTTGTTTTGGCAGGCACAAGCGACGTTGAGAGGCCCTGATTTACGTGCACCGAATTAGGAATTTGAGTCCGCCGTTTTATGTTCGGGAAATATGGCTATGAGTATTACTCCTTAAGAGACGATGATGGATATTAATTCGTTTTCAAGGTGTGAAACGATCTCTACGGCAGAGTCACCGGAGAAACGAGGACTCGCTACGCCCTCTAACCCCGCCCTCCGATCCTCTCGCCCCCGAGTCGTTTGCCCCCAATGGCACATACAACCGCCATTCACCTCAGCGCTCCTCCACCCTCCCTCCCTCCCCCGCCCCCACCACATTCCCTTCAGCGCCCCCTTTCCCTGTTACTGCCTCTCCAAATGCGACTCACACCTCCACTCCCTTCGACCCCCTTCCACCCGCGCCCCCGTGCCATCCGCCTACACGGGCCCCCAAGCAACCCCTCCCCACTCCAGGAAAGAACCCGGTCCTCTCTCACCGCTCCTTACCACGGCGGCTCTTCCTCCTCGCCCCTTCCCCACCCGGCGCCTTCCCAACCCCTGAGACATCCTTTGGGAGGCGCCCATGCGACAAACGTTGCCAGAGCAACCGAGAAAAAAACCCCTCGCCCGAGTTAATGCTCCCCGCCCTCCTGCACCCCCTCCTCGCTGCTCTGCCTCCCACTTGCTCCCCCGCCCCCCACACTCCCACCCACTCCCTCACCCCTCCGCCCCGCCCCAACCCGATGCTCTATGCTCACTCCATTTCTCCCCTCCCACTTGCTTCTTCCATTCCTCGCGCCGCGTGGTAGAATGCGAATAGAAATTCTGTCGAATGAAAGGAAAGAACGAAAAATACGTGGTTCGGGGCGGGGAGGGGACGGCTGGGGGTGAGGGGATGATGGGAGGGGCGAGGGTGTGGGAAGAAGAGATAGCGGGGTGCAAGGGGAGCGATGAAAGACGGGGTGGAGAGAAGTGACGAAAGAGGGGGGGTCGCCGTGGGGAGGCATCGGGGGCGAGAGAGGGCACGCCGGCAATGAGTGACGAAATTCACCCGAGGAGGAAAAACTTACGGCTGGAAGGTGCACGATATGTACGGATCAAAGGTGGAAGGGCAAGTAAAGAGCGAAGTAGTGAGAAACGAATGCTTGCCAAGGAAGAGAGATGGGTAATAGACGTGGACGGGAAGAGAAAAAGGGGCCGGAATGATGATGTTAATGATTACTGCTCTGATAAAAAAACTTGCAAATGGTCGGTAAAATAGTATTGAGATGTGAAGTTCAAAAAGCATAAACAAAATTTTAAAAATATTGCACAAACAATAGCCAAAAGGGAAGGAAAATTAGTGGAAATATTCAATAAAGATGGGTCCAAAACTATCCACATTGCTAGTGGTGAGAAAAAAATAACTTAGAAATATTTTTTTAAGATGTACATTTTTTGCTACAAAATAAATATATTGGTGAAAAAAATGAAACATTTTCTTGTATTTACGAAGAAAATACAAAAGAGTAAGGGCCGTTTTCTTATGTTTAAATATTGGTTTGATAGAGAAAAGTTGTAAAAATGCAGCGTTATCTATTGATTAATTCCAAGTCCATGGAGTTAATGTTTTATTCTATTTCCAGATCAGATTATCCGTGAAAATAATTGTTCCCGCCATTTTCGAATAGCGTGCTTTGATTCGTTTTTGTGCACAAAATGATCATCAGCTGCCTAAATTCATCGGGATTTGTGCCTAGTTTATGGAAGGAATCTACAGCAATGAGTGGAAGAAAGGTTAGAAAATGGTGTCGGAACTTCCAAAATGGCCGCACAAGTGTGCATTATGAAAAGCCGAGTGGTGGATCCAGTATTCAGTCCAATATAATCGTTCATCAAGTCGACCAAGAACTGCGCTCTGATCGACGACTATTGTTCTGGCATTTATTGAAATTTCTTCTTGTTAGACGCACCACTAATTACACGTTGTTAGGAAAAGGCTCAGATATAACCTGTGCGCAAGGTGGGTATCGGAAATGCTTGCCGACCTAAGAGCAAATATTGTTGAGTGAACGAGCGTTTTTGTATCGCTGTCGACAGTTAAGACCTTGCACCTAATGACTATTTTCTCTTCTTGCACTTTGAAACAGTGGCTTCTTGAACAACGGTTTAGAGACGACGAGAAACTCAAGACCGACGGTGTCAACTGGTCCAATTCCCAGGGGAGGCGACCTTCTATGCTGAGGGATTAAAGAATCCGATGCAGTATTACGAAGAGTTCTTAGAAGTGAATGGCGATTATGAAGAACAGTGAAGTAGATTAGATGCAAACCAAAACCGTAAGTAATAAATTTTTCTAACGAATATATTTTTATGACCAAAATACCCTAATTTTTCTCATGACTCGTATAAGAGACCCTGACCATTGAATTATTTTGGTGCCTAATTCGGTCATATTAATTATAGGCCATTGAAAAGTGGACTTTTTAAAATTTTTAAAATTATTTCGGTTTCGTGTCATTGATGAAATTGAAAAATCATTATTACAGTGTCCTAGAGAGACTGCAAATGGTTAAATCAAGAGGAACGATTTGTGTGTATGAAAGTTTTACAAGGCTTCACATGAATCCCAAACCAGTGTACACAGAAAGTCAAGTAAAGGCATAGGATATTGAAGTTCGACTTTTAAAAGAAATTTCTTGGGTACATGTTAATTATATTTAAAAAGACACTAGAGTTTTACGACCGTAATAGCTTGAGTGTGGCGCATAAGAACTAGAAAACTAGCGAAATACGTAACCTGTTCTTCGTACTAACCGAAGGGAACAAACCCGTCAAAGTAGAGTCAAAATCTGTCTCTATGACGTACTCAAATTAAGGTCAGCTTTAAGGCTAAAATGATTTGTTTTCCTTGTGTAGTAGAGAATTTACTAAATTTTATTCATACTACCATAAAACCAGTATATAATTTATTACTACAAGTCAAACTCATTTTCTATTTTAAATCTATATGTGCATTAATAAGAGTATCTTTCAAATAAACTCTCTGATGACAAAGAATGCACAAATAATTTATAATTTCACATCCAATAAGCTGGAATTAAATAAATTCCTTTATGTCCGAAAATTAATAAACTCTAAATTATTTGATAGATGAAATTAATTTGTTTATTCATGTTTTCTGGTGGCATTGGAAACAGCTCTAAAGATTCCAAATAAAATGAAATCACGTTAGAGTAACTTTTATCTTTATTAAAAATTTAATTAAGTTATGATTTTGGTAAATAATAAAAATTGTAAATACACAAAAAGTAACCATTTTTAATTAATATTTTATACAATATTCCGATATCGTACCAACTCAACAGATAACCCTTACACAGGTGTAATTGAAGATAAGATAATAAAAAACCTACTCATAGATTTGTTATCTCTTCAAAATATCGGAAATAAAATCTCATCCGTGCCTTGCAGAGGAAGATGGGAGGGGGTGACGGGTCGAACGAGAGGCTTAGCATCTCATCAGCTGACTAATTGACAAGGCTCTCCCTGCACACAGCAAGCCGACTGAAACGATCCTCCGAACAAATGTTTGCGAGAGGAATACAACTGATCCAAAAAAGTAACTTCACGATATCGGAAATTGATTTACAGGTATTCTCCAAGGAAAATAATCGTCTTAATTTAAACTCCAATTTCCACCTTTACTGGTAATTATTAAATATAAATAAAATGCCCATTAATTATTTCGTCATGGTAAACTGAAATGTGGAATAATGGAAACGAAAATTTAACATTGATGCCATAATTCACTTAATGAACATGATTTCAACAATTTTTTCGCACAATCAACTCAGGGTATAGCAATTGACATCAAAGTCATAGTTTCCCGTTACTTTGAAATATCGCGATAGCAGTGGAGACCAAGTAAATTTGTTGATGGCAATTTTATTGATTAAAATACGTAATAATATAATGCAAATGTGAGTTAGAGTTGTTTACCATCATATTTTGGCAGTTTTGTGGGAATACTGAAATTGTGCTATCATTTTCCTAAAATTTAACTATAGGCTGGATTAATTAAGGTATTAAAATAATCAAAGAGACGCATTAGCACCAAAATTCCAATTCTACATTCAAATAACTCAATAATAGTATCACCTCTTGCAAATTATTTCCGTCTGGCAAATTGCAGGGCTTCGTTCATCATCACTATAGAACAATACCCATCGCTGTAGAACACACTTGTATAAGAGTTTAAATGTGTATGGTGCTTAAAAATAAAAACACGATATTTTTATATGTTAACTATTGCAATTAATTAATGTCCTATTGTGATTTTTTATAAATACGCAGGGTTACGTTGATGAAGTTTTCGTCGCTAATGTTAATACCTTTATCAATAGACAGAAAACGGGTACGTCGTGGATGACTGCCTTTCATTCCAGCTTAAACAGTAAGTATAGCTAGTTAGGTTCGTGATTAAAAGGGAATTAAAATTGATAACTGCGAGCGAATTTGGCTTAGCACTTCCTTTTGGATCATTTGTCTATCTTTCTCTCCCGATTTTGCTTGTTTTCCCCACGCTTCAGACTTCCTCGTTTCAGCTTTTATTCGCAAAACCATAAAATCCCAAAAGCAGGAGTCAGATAAGAAGCCCTTTTGTTGAAATCGACGAACCGAAAGGCTTCCTCTGGCAAAGAACAAAAGCATTCAATTATCTATACTTTTGCGCGAGCTCTCGGAGCATCCGAATTTCCAATGAACCGGAGAACGGAGGGCGCGGAGATAATAGAGAATGTAATGCCCACACTCAGACTCAATGTAAAACCACACTAATATTAATATAAGGGGATTGTGAGGGAACCGAAGAATGAGGGTACAAAACGTGCGAGCATATCGGTGTTCCCGAAGCTATAATTTCAAGATGTACTCGATAATGTTATATTTTGAACTCGGGTTTGTTGATTAAACTGTACTTGTCTGTTTTAGATTTATAGATTGACACCATCAGGGCATTGATCAATCGAGGCAATTCCATTATTTTCCGAGCAGTTTCCGGCGAGGTAAATTCATTTATTGAAAGGGAAAACTATTCTTTATGTTATCCCATCTCCAAAGTACTAACACTAAGTTAAATATAAAATGCGCTAACCTTTGAGGAGCCTGACGGACACGTTCAGTGATATACGATATAGCACAAGCTAAACGAGCAAGGGGAATTTCTCAATACTCTCATTATCCAATCAAAATATATATATGTATACAACTTATATATGTATATATTCATTAACTTATATTATTATTATTAGGTAATCTACTGGTTAAAGTAAGTTTTTGGATGGGCACAACTATCAAATAAAAATTTTGTAACTCCAAATAAAACCCAATCCAGCAACCTAACCAAAATCAGGTCCCTCTTCATCTCTGCGTACTTCTTTCCTCCCTTCATCCCGTCCAACATCCCTATCCTGTTCCTGCCCTTTCCTCGGTTGCCCAACATTCTCCCCTCTATTACCTTCTTCAACATTCCACTACCGCTCAATACGCCTTTCATCCATTTTTCCTGCCTCCATAGGATTTCTCTCAACAAACCCCTCTCCTCACCTACCATCTCCAGTACTTCTTCATTTGTTCTCCTCTCAGTCCATTTCACCTTCTCCATTTTTCGCCACACCCACAATTCAAAAGCCTCCAATCTACGTCTATCCTCCTGCTTCAGTGACCACGTTTCCGCGCCGTACATAGCCACGCTCCATATCAGAGTTTTTACGAGTCTTGTCTTAACATCCCTACTCAACGTCCCTGTCATCAACTCCCTCTCCTTGAGAAAGCCTCCTTGCCTAGCGCAATTCTTCTCCTTACGTTATCCTCCTGCTTCAGCGACCATGTTTCCGTAAAAAGCTATGCTCCATAACAGAGTTTTTACGAGTCTTTTCTTAAACTCCCTACGCAATGTCCCCGTCAACAACTCTCTTTTCCTTGAGAGAGCCTCCTTGACTAGCGCAATTCTTCTCCTAACGTCCCTACTACTTTGACCGTATTGATCCAAAACACTTCTGAGATGTGTAAACTGTTCTACCTGCTCTATTTTTTCCCCTCCTATTTTAATATTTAGCTTAGCCCTTTTCATTCTGGAAAATCGCATAACCTTTTTTTATTAATATTGATTCTCATCCCATATTTATCGCACTGAACCTCCAATTCACTCAACAATGCTTGCAACCCCTTGGCTGACTGAGCAACCAACGCTTGGTCATCAGCAAACCTAACCGATTTTACGAATTCCCCTCCAACTTTCATTTCTTTCCATGCCTCTTTAATCATTTCCTCCACATATACGTTGAACAGCACCGGTGACAATGGGCAACCCTGCCTTACACCTCTTTCTAACACTGCCCATCCGGATTCTCCGTTCCCCACTAGCACCTTAGCAGTCTGAGACCTGTACAGGTTGCGGATCAGTCTCCTGTCCCTCCAATCCATTCCTATTTTCTGCAATACACGCATTAATTTTTTCCCAATTCACTCTATCAAACGCTTTTTCGAAATCTACAAAACAGGCAAAAACGTCCTGGTTGTATTCTGTATTCCTCTCGAATAGTGATCTCATTACTGCAATGGCATCACGCGTACCTCTTCCTTTCCTAAACCCAAACTGATCATCCCATAAGTAATCATCATATAAATATATATATGGAAGGTCCGGTGTTCAAATCCCGGGGAGGAAATATGTTTACTTTCGTGATCTGCTCAAAAACCGCCTTCCCCACATGACCTGTGTTCGCCTTTTATGCGTTTTCCTATCCCCTTTCCTTATACCTATTTCTATGTTTGAATGAATATATATATATATATATATATATATATTATTAGGCAATCTACCGGTTAAGGTAGGTTTTTGGATGGACACAACTATCAAATAAACATTTTGTGACTCCCCACCTAGCAAACTAATCTATATCAGGTCCCTCTTCATCTCGGTGTACTTCTTTCCTCCCTTCATCCCGTCCAACATCCCTATCCTGTTCCTGTCCTTTTTTTCTCCCATTCTCCCCTCTATTACCTTCTTCAACATGCCACTACCGCTCAATACGCCTTTCATCCATTTTTCCTGCCTCCATACGATTTCTCTCAACAAACCCCTCTCCTCACCCACCATCTCCAGTACTTCCTCATTTGTTTTCCTTTCAGTCCATTTCACCTTCTCCATTCTTCTCCACACCCACATTTCAAAAGCCTCCAATCTACGTCTATCCTCCTTCTTCAGTGACCACGTTTCCGCACCATACATAGCTACGCTCCATATCAGAGTTTTTACGAGTCTTGTCTTAACATCTCTACTCAACGTCCCCGTCATCAACTCCCTCCTCCTTGAGAAAGCCTCCTTGCCTAGCGCAATTCTTCTCCTTACGTCCCTACTACTTTGACCGTATTGGTCCAAAGCACTTCCGAGATATGTAAACTGTTCTACCTGCTCTACTTTTTCCCCGCCTATTTTAATATTTAGCTTAGAATATTTATTTATTAGGTAATCTACCGGTTAAGGTAGGTTTTTGGATGGACAAAACTATCAAATACATATTTTGTAACTCGAAACAAAACCCAATCCAGCAACCTAAACTACATCAGGTCCCTCTTCATCTCTTATATATATACTATATATAGTATATATATAGTATATATATATATATATATATATATATATATATATATATATATATATATATATATATATTCCGGTTCACTAAAAAGTGAAGAAATGTGGATATTTTTTCCACGCCTATTTTAATATTTAGCTTAGCCTTTTTCTTTCTAATGATGGACACTATAGATATATATATATATGTATGTATAAGAACACACACACATACAATGTATATCTTGTGTATATGGAGTTAGGAATGGAGGCAACGCATAATGGTTGGCTGTGAGATGTTGAAGACCGTGATGGAGGGGGGAAGGTTAGGAGAACGATGAAGGAAAAGGAATAGGATAGGGACATTGGCCGATGTTTAGGGAGAAAGGAAGTATCCGGAGATGAAGAGGGGCTTGCTGCGAATTAGGATTTGGACTTGTTTGTTTTTGTTAGGTGAGAGAGAATATTTAGTTGTTGAATCCATCCAAAACCTACCTTAACCAGAAGGTTACTTTTTATTGTTATATATAAATGGTCATTTTGAAAGGTGAGCCAGAGTATATGAAATTTTAATTTTGCATGATCCATAAAATACATTCAAGGTTCTTTTTGTTTTATTCTGTTCCCTATCAACAATGTTTAAATGCTTACATGTACAAAAGGTATACAAAGGTGCAAACTATTACAAAGAAAGGGTACACTAGGCTACTTCTCTGCAATTGCAACCGGAAAGACTACCGTTTCTAATTTCAGTAAGACTTAAACTACCGTAGTAGGTATCATTAAAGTTTATAATAACTCACTGTATCCAATGAATATTTACTATAACTTGGATTATAATGTAGTTAGCAGTGGTATTTTAAACGCTGGCAAAAACGTATTACAAACTATACAATGAAATCTGGACTGTTGTAAATTCATTAGGGCAAAGTTTTGTCATAACTTCATTGAAACTCATGATTAATGCATCTAACTGCGAAAAGTACGATGAAACCTTATTATGAAGCGCGTTGCTGTTTTCTATGATCCTACATATTCAACGTCAATATTAGGCTATGAAATTCTAAAATTTTCTACAACAAAATCTTCTTCCTTGAAGAATCTGTAGTGAGCGCATGTGAAGCAAGGGACAGGAGTTCAAAAATAACCTCTGAAGCCAGAGTAGGGAGAGTGATGAATGGCCGAAGTATTTTCATTGCAAAAGAAAAACCACAGTGAAAAATATTTCCCTCAATGCCAGGGTTCTTCCCTGTGGAAGAGGATAGACACTCGCGAGGTGCACTCCACGCACCACCCTACACCACCCCCCGGAAGAGTGAGCTGCGAGGCCGCAGAGAAACATCCAGCACCCCCTTTGTCCCCTCGAAAATCCATCATTTCCAATGCTTTCTCCTCTTTGAGGGTCTCTCTTCCCCACTCACGGAGTTGCGGGCGAAGCAGCCGCCGCCCCGATACGCGGAATGATTTATGCGTCGCCCCGAGGGGGGGGAGGGGACGTGCTTGCCGAGAGGGAGGTGGTTTCCAACGGAGAGGAGTCTCCACCCCCCCCTCCCCACGGCTACCGAGAGAGAGAGGCATCCGCGTTTGGGAGGGTCGCCGGCGAATGAGTGACTGAAGGGTGGATTAAAATGGGAAGGGGATGAGTTGGCGACGCCCGACTGAAAACGCTGGGAGTGAAAGACCACGCAGGGTGCATGCAAATGTCCCTTTATTTTTTTAAATAAAACGTATATGTTCGATTTAGCGATCAGGAATCATAAATTTCACTCAATTGGGGCATGAAGACTACTCGCCAAGAAGTGAAGCCAGTCGGCATGAATGCAAGAGACGTAAAATTAAAATCATCGAAAAATTTCGATAACAATGCCTATAGATGAGCCCCGTTTGGAGTCATTTTAAAATGTGTTCATTCACAATGCCTATAGCTGAGCCCCGTTTGGAGTCTTTTTAAAATGTGTTCATTCATTCCCATTGAATTCCTAATAATCTCTGTCCTGCGTGGGAAACTGATTAGAACGAGAGGATACCTACATTGCACGGAGGCAGGAGGCAAACTGGTAGAAGTCAGAGTACCCAATGCCATTACAAAATATGAAAATTTTGATTTTAATGCAACTAAGGAAAGGAATAACAAATGTTTTAGGAATTTAACGTTATAGGTTAGTTTACGAACAGTTTTTGGATGCTAAATAATGATCGAAAACATCATTACTACTATATACAAATATATAAAACAAAATGGGCCTGTAAATTGATTTTGCAGAGATTAAACCGCATTGGTTGCATGAATATGTAGCATGATAAATGGTTTATCCTCCTGAAGAAAATATGTGACGAGAAAATCTAAATATTATTATCAACTCTTTAACTGTCTGCCGCAGTCTATCAGCATAGGGTAAATTTTTGATTAATCATGTTCCTGAATACAACTATTCAAGTTCTTACAAACAATTCCTCTTGAATTGGGCTGGAATTAACAAAAGCCTCAAGTATCAAAACGTACTACAACACATTTATTTACTCATTGGCTAAGAAATTATTAATGTAGATTAATCGTTGATAACACTATGGAAATGATACATGTGACTTTGAAACTATGCTGCTCAACATAATAAGACTTTGGGGCAAAGGAATTTTCCGCAATTATTAAGTGAAATACCTAATACAAATTCTTCGAAACTCAAAACCCAAACTATTACGCCATTAAATATTTCAATTAATTAATTTAATATTGGTTAGAAATTTTGAAAATTTTACAAGTGAATCAAATGAAGGAAATATAGATATTTAGAGAAATAACCGGGTATTATATTGTTCTTCCGTTTCTGGTGAAACATAGTGAAGGGGAAGTTGGCGAATTTAACTTCAAGGAACGACACAAAGGTGCGGCTCAAAATTCTTCTTTATTGAAATTGGAAACATATGGGACTTCGAATTGCTCACACGTCTACTGAGTTATTTTCCTTAAGCTAGAACAAATACTAAAAGAAAATAAATCCCGGACCAACGCCATAGCTTGGAATCCAACTCGTGCAAAAGCGAGAAAATACGCACGAGGCGGATGACATCGCGCAAGCACACGGTGTGAAAACGCGACTTCACGCTCGGCGCGAATCAAAGGAGCAAAGAGCAGTAAATAACAAGGGGAAGGGGGTGAAAGGAGGAAGTGTGGCAAGCAGGAAGGCGCTTTCTGAGGGCGCCATACAAATTCCATAATTCTCGTTTAGCTCAAGGTGTTCCCCGAGTCTTCTAGGAGTTTTTCTTCCTCATTTTAGGCGTCAGTTCGGTTCTTCGGTGTCGCGATCGGTGACCTGACGACAGAACACGCAAGGAGTGCAAACACTCGGCTGCAAAAGGCGGCGGATAAGTAACTTATATGCTCGAGTGATTTATGTATTTTGAAGCTAGACTCCTTCAGACTGATCTTAAATGCACGTGAAAATGGATTTTTGAAAAAAAAAAAGGTTTTGTACACATAAAAAACACACCATATTCTCATTCACTCTTGAATATGACGTATTTCAAAGTTACGGAATAAGAAAAACTCGTAGACAAAAAACCTACCAGTGTCACTTAGGGAATCTTTCATAATTCACACTTTATGAAAATACAATATGAAAAGATCAAAAAAAAATTTAATGAAACTAAGTAAGAGAGCGGAGGAATACAAAATGTGGAATTCAAAGGAAAAAAATAGCGTGGCACGAACGCTTAATGCATCTGCCATTCAAATTACCTTAGCGATCACTTCAAAACACGCTATTTACCTTCGATCCCCGAGAGAAAATAATATTCCCTCGAAATCTCCCCACACTAAAAAAAACACCTCTTGGGTCGTAAAGTACCCATTAAATTAATGAGAAAGGTGCGCTTACAAACACGCGCGAGGCCGAAAACACACGCGCATTCCCCCTTCCCATCTCCCGCATTATTCGCTCCACTTATCAGACTTGCAATTAGTCACCATACACGCTCGAATCCTTTTTTTTTATTTCTCTTTAACTCGGGTGCTGCGGGGGCGCAAAAATGGCTGCTCTAATTGTCACCTCGTGGATTGTAAATGTAAGTCACACGGATTTGCCCCAGTTCTCTCCTGCCCCCACCCCCTCGGGCTCTCTACCTCCTCCCTCCTCCTCCGCCCTCCTTTTCCTCCTAACCGATCCCAAATCCCACTCAAATCAACCCCTCCCTCCCACAAACTGCGTCAATTCTATTCTTGCCCTTCCCTCGCTCCCACCCTCCCCCATCCCTCCCCCCTCCTTCCAGCACCCAGCCCCGCGCCGCCTAAGCCTACTTTATGCCTGCTCACACACAATATCATCTCCTCGCGCCACTCCACGAAACACCTCGCTATTCCCTCAAGTAATTTCTCCCGTTGCCTCCACGCGAGAGTCTCCCCCCCCTCCTAATCCCGCGAATAACCCGCACTCTCTCCCCAAACCTTCCACCCTCTCGCTGGATCCCCACTCAAACCCCATTCTTACCTCTCCCTCCTCCCTCCTCACCTACGGCACTCCTCCTGCATCTCCCACACACATTTCTTCCTCCCAACTCCTAATATCACCTTAAAACGGCCCTGCCCTCTTTCCCTTGAACTCGTACTCTATGTTTGTGACCCTATTACAAACATATGTGCTTGTGTATCGGGGATAAATATGTGTAAAATGAAACGGCGAAGGACATTATCCGTCGAAAAAAATTACCTTAGAAGATTAATGATTTTCACGGAACGCTGTCGCATTTCGTAAACACATTTTCTCATTCTCTGGGGTTAGCTTTATGAATGAGAAAATATAGACAAATATTTGAAATAATGTGTCCAAAGATTGTCAGTCGTAGAGATGAAATGCTACACAAATCGTATACGGTTGATATTGCAAAAAAAGGTTGGAAGATTGAATTAAGGAAAAACGTAGATAAGAAATAAAACTGGTGAATATAAATGTATGCCTGTTATTAGTTTCCGGAGTGATGCTTGAGATTAAGACGCTGGGTGGTTGGCTAATGAATGCGTTATCTACAAATTTTTTCCTGAAAGCTGATCACATTTTGCACCCCAATATCACACTCATACTCAGTATTACTACAATTTGTGAGTTCCTCAATCTTCTGAGTTAACATTACGACAAAACAAAAACCAAACGTGAATTAAGGGAGAAACCCCCGTAGGTTTGTAATAGCAAATTTTGCTCATCTATGAAAAGTGATTAGGATGTATAAGAGTAATCACCCTAAATTTCGTCCGATAAAAATAGACGTCATTTCGAACTAACCTTATTGGCAAAGCGAGGTTCACGCATATCATTGTCGGAGACATTCCTTTTCCTATGCCGCTGAAGCGGTTGCGAAGTCCCACCAAGTTTAAATCCCATCGCCTGGAATTCCGTTGGTTTTGTCGGCACTGACCGAAATTTTAACTGCAGACCCACCGGTGGGTAGATGGAATCTCTCCGCACAACCTGGGCTACCTGGCAACGGTCATTGGACATTCTTAACAAGAACTAAACAACTCTTTTCATTTCGCATTTACCACAATTTAGGAATGTCTCTGCAACTTACCAAATATACTAATCCTAATGAATCCCTCCTTAAGTGATTTCAACGTTTCATGAAGGTGGTGAAATGATTTAGGTTTACATAAAAAATGGATAATTTAATAGAACAGCACACAAAAGTGTGATCCCTTGGCGACATTAGGTTGCATGGCCACAGTTAATAAGGTTTCCCCATCTTGCTTTCCAGTTCTGGATGACCTGTATTCGTATGGTGGCGGTTTATCTTGTAAGTGGTGGATGATCAGTTCTATTCTCTTTTATTTAATATACCCAGAGATTTCTTTAATATATAAAATTAGCACCTCTTAAAAACTAAGTTTGCCGTTTGTATAAATACATAGATATTTTTTCTTTTACCTCGCCCCTTAAATACCCTCCCTCTCCTTCATTTCCTGCCTTTTCCACCCATTTATCACACCCCCTGTCACACACCTTTTTGGTTGGTCGCTCGGTATTTTTGTAAATATAGAAATAAGGATGGCTCATATTCTCATTTCAACAATTATAGACGAACATACAGGAATAAATTGGCTACACCGTAAATAACAACGAAATATTTGTTTAAAAATAAATATACCTTATATTTCCAGTTATTCAATGTTTTTTCTCAATCTATCAACGAAGAAGTCATCATCTATAAGTGGTAACATGTCCAGTTTTGAATTAGCTAATGTACGAAGGTGGGTGTGGTAAACTTTGATGAGGTAGAAACGGAGAACTTAAGTTTAATCGTGGCCTCTGGGAAACAAGGAATTTGCTTGATTGGCCTGCGTAGACTGCTAAGATAATGCTTAACTCTCTGTGAAAGGGTTGACGAAAGATATATTAGAAGTTTATTAATGCGGTGATATTTTCAGAAGAGTTATAACTATATGCCTGTTATATTCTGTGACAAATTCAGATTTAAATGACGGTTTCTTTATCATAATCGAAGTAGTATTTAATCTTGGTTTCGCTGAAATGGCGGATTCACTTTTGCTTGCAATGAGATGAAAATGTTCAAAATAATAAATAAATATCTCAAAAATTCCAGAGGTTTAAGCTAATGATACATTCCCTGTGAATGTTCCTGTCGATAGTTTTCTTTGAATAAAAAATGGTCCATCCCTTTAATTATTCCTTTTTCTCTGACTTTAGAGATACTATGAATGAATAAACTCAATGATTTATCACAACATCTATTTTTTCCAAGTTCCCGTTTTTATTTAAATTAGTAGATTTTTAATGACTAAAAATGAAATCCCGTTTTAACGAAGGCACATGCTGAGATTGTAAGAGAAATCTGCAATGAAGATACTCTGCAATTACCTGAAGCCTCCCTGTTGCCACCGTGGTAGATAAAGGAGACGTGAGAAACCTTATTAAAGAGGATAATATTCAGCATTGGGCTGATAGATATAAACGACCATGGCTTATGAGCACAAACGTGCAGTAGTGTGTAGTGTAGGGTCCACCATACCGACTCCGGGATCGTAGGTTTTGGAGGCACGAAAAGACTAGCTTCTTCTCTACATCAAAGCCTCACCTAACACAATACTAGCAACACAACACCCTATCATTATTACACTACTATTATTCAATTCTACAAAACTTTGTTTCCCTCCATTCAAAATTCCTTTTATTTGACTCCTTCTACATCACCCCGTATTTTTTCCAAGTCTACAGCATTCTGTTATGTACAAACTTTTCCTGCTTTCGAATTTCTCCCAAGAATACTGCGTTCTACATATCGTAAAGAAGAATTAAATGTTTTACTTATCCGCTCAATTTATTTATTGCATTTTTCTAAATACACATCTCGAAGGTCTCCAATCTACGCTCATCATTGTGCCTAAACGACCAATTCTCGAAGATTTAAAAAAGAACACTCTTTTTTAATATCAATCGCTCATACTTTCTTTTCATCTACTCATAACCCCCGCAAATTTGTAAAAGTCTTGAGGAATAATTAAGGTGGAATACTTTGGAAAACGGCTTCAAATTTCAAGCAGATATTTGTTACAGACGTACTTTATCTGGATGTATTTTCCTTGTATTTATAGTATATAGTATAACAAACGCTCAGAAAGATAGCTCTCTTTTAAATATCTGCATAGAATGTTCTTGTTGAAAAAATCTCTTTGCATCCGAACTGTAGTTATTTTTTTGGCATTCCGTGAGTTTATTACTTGATAAGCGCTCGGTTCACATAATCCCCCTTTAAAGTTTGTGTGTAATATTCTGTGCTACGTGACTTCAATCCAAACTTCCCCGTTGAACCATCTTGTTTCTTTAATATCTACCGCGCATAAGTTTACGCATTCCCTATCCCGTAATATCTTACATTTAGGGATTATATTCGGGCGTCTTAAGCTGACTTCAGGGAGTTATCTTTATGATTAATAGTTTTCTAATAATTAATTTTGTCATACCCTATTAAAATCCTCGCGACTGAATTAGTTCACGTACACTTGTTTGATCACTCCCAAAGAATATGGTTCGCATATCTAAAATAGTATACCTTAGGACCACCGAAACCCCCACTCATTTCGGCGTTTGCGATTGTTTAATTAAAACAAAAGCTAACGGTAAATCTTTGGTATAGAACTCGCAGAAAGGACGGAAACTTTAGAATGGAAATTTCTACTCCAGTAACCAGGAATGGAACAGCCGAAACGTCGCTGTATTTAATAAACACTACCGCGACGAGAGAAAAACGATCCCGAAATTAGGAACGCATTATGAATTGAGGCCCTAAATTAAAGACCGTGGAAATTACAGAGAGATTTTAAATAAAAATAAGGAACAAGAATGAGAGCCGCTTTTGCATTGCAATGACGATGACGGATTGGGGTTTCCGGCGGCTGTAATTGGTGGTTTGCAAAACGGGAGGGGGGAGCGAAGGCCGGGCCCGTAAAGGGAGGGGAGGACCCTTTTGGTATAAGCGGGAGGGAGTGGAGGGGGAGGGGAGCGGGAGGAAGGAGTTGCGAAGAGAGCAGCGATTAAAAAGGAGCGCGGAGAGGGTAGGTGCTGCCTCTGTCCGAGGCGGCGGCGCGTGGAAGCGACGCGAAGACGGTGGGAGCGGCATCGAAGGAAGTGAGTGATTAATAAAGGGAAATTGCGTAACTGCTGCATCGTATTTGTGTTGCCAAAAGCTTCCCAAAGGGCGAACAAGAGAGCACGGGTGAGATTATGCGACGGCGTGTTTGGGGGGGGGGAGGCTGGGGGGATGGAGCTCGAAGGACAGCGGGGGTGAGGATTCGGGATCCAGGGACGGGAGTGGGGCGGCGAAACCCAAATGACTGTGACAGTAACGCCCCGGGAGTTGATTAATGAACCTTCAGTTTTGCATCGAGGCGAGAGCGAAAGATTGAGCGGAGGCTCGAGGGTGGAGTGAGAGGTTTCCAAGCGAAAGGGAGGAGGAAAGGAGTGCCCGCGGAGCGCTGTAAGAGAGACTTTGGGCGAATGGGTATTTGCGAGAGCCACTGGCCGTCCAAAGCGAATAGTGCCAGCTTTGATAAAGTCAAATTCCACATTACCGACAGTCCTAAAAATAAGATAAAAGTACCATTTCGATAGAAATATAAGAACCATAATTAAAATATTAATCCTATTTTTTTACTCAAAATAATACCGTTTATTAAAATTTTCCGCTGTAATCCCTTAGATAATTCACCAGAAAACTAAATTTTTTGTAATCCTGAACATGAATGGCTAAAGTTTGGAATTGGTGTGGAAGAAAAATGAGGACGATAGTATATTATTTGAAGGTATTCCCTTTATGTGCTGACCGAAAAAAATTTCAAATATTAAAAAAAATACTAACAGCTGTCTTACCCTACCTTATTGCGTCGGGGTCACTTAAAATTATATCGGAAACCCCCCTCTCAAGCGAAAAAATAAAATTATCAAAATAAGAATCAAAAGAATTAGCTAAATAGGCTGTAACCGGTAAGAAATATTCCAGACTAAAAATAAGCCTTTTGAGAAGGAAAGCACCGGCAATGTTTACTATTAAAGCACGTACTTAGGCAGATAATGGATAATCGTACATAGCCATATCCTTAACAGTTTTATAGAGATTCTTCTGAGCGGGGTTCCAGTTTTATGGCGTAAGAGTCAGTGATGAAATTTGCGCTTTACAATCGGTCGTGTCATAAAGAGAGTAAGCGGAGAATGGATGCATGCTTGTTTTACCTCTCGGCAGAGTAAATTAAGGACTTTATAAAGATTGGAACCGGGAAAAGACACAAAAACAATGAAAAGAGAGAAAAGTGGAGATGTTTTGGTGGGGATGGGTGGTGGGGGAGGTAAGAAGGTGAGTGGGAGGAAAGAAGAGGAGGGGGGGAGAAGTCTGACTCGGCCAGCACTCACGAGACACGGACGAGCAAGAGACGGGACCCTCTGCTTAATGATTGGGGAGGGGGGGTAAAGAGACGAAGTAAACGCCAGACAAAACGGGAAATGGAAGCACACAGACGAATAAAACCCACGCTGTGGGGATTGGGAAGGGAAAAAGTAAGTAAATGGAAGGTTGTAACTTTGGGAGTGAAGAGTGATCCGGGGTAGGAGATTAAATTGTTCTTGAATAAGAGAGAGAAGACAAAAGGAGGAGGCAAAGAAACAGAAGCGGGCTCTTCCCTCTCCCAAAGAGTCGCCTCAGGAACAATGGTCCACGGAGGATGATTAATTGATTGGCGCCGTACGAAGGGTGCATGGGGGCTGGAAAATGAATTCGTTTGTTTTATTCACCAAGGCGTAGAGGGGGTGGGGGGCGAGGAGGAGGGGAAGGGGAGGGGACTCCGCTCACTTCCACCTATCCCTTATGCCGCCCCAACTCGCATTCCCACGCTCCTCCCCCCACCTCTTATAAGGGAGTATAGGGGAATGGTCGTCGGACACGCGACCGTAGAGCAAGGGGCGTGCGCGCGTGAAAACTACCAGGCACGCAAATCAGGGTGACGGCGACGAGGGGGCGTGGAAGGAAAAAAAGCCACAGGAGGCATTGAAAGGGAGAAGTGAAAAAAGTGACAGGTGACGATTTAAGAACAAAAACTCTCCTTTGGAATTATTCATACATTATCACCACACAAATTATTCGATTTGAGGATTCCGTTTGCCAGAATATTTGCAAGAAGCCGATCTAGTTGTCACCTCGGTGATGAAAGTAAAATTAACATGGGACATTTCAGAGTTTTGACTGATGGAATAGCATAAACTGGAAAATTCGTTCTGTCTGCGGGGCGAATTTGTCTGCCTAAATTATTTGCATCTTCCTAAACCCCCAACCCCCAACATATCTTTTTTAATTGCCTTCCTTCTTTGAAAAATAGGTTCCGAAAACATGAATTATTATGCATCACTAATATTATGCGACACTCTGAATATTTCAATGAATTATATGCAAACAATTAGTTTTAAAATAAAAACCACGATAATGGCCCGGAAATTTGTTAAAATTAAATTACAATTAAAGATGAGAGTAGAGCTTTTTGAGCCTTAAATTGAGTGTGCTACTCTTATTTATATATCGCTGGCATTCGTACTTGCATATCGCTGTCAGGGTAATGTTTCCTTTACCTAACAATTGCCGCTTTCCAGAAGCATCTGATCGCCTAAAACCACAAAATGTATCTGAGTCTGTTAAAAAAACATCGGGAATTTAACCAGGAACATTTGAGGTCAGTATAAGTCTCTATTCAAAAGGTTAACACATAACTAGATTTTTTATCATTTAAATGAAAAAGACGGTTTTGTTAAAATTGAAAATTAACTCTTTAAATTCCTTATATTTAAATATAAATTACGTTTTGAATGACAGAATAGACAAACCCAGTTATCTTTGTCTCTATTTTTTCATGAACGCCAACCACGAAATTTCATAGGTTTGGCCATGATATAATATAATGGCTGAAATGGCTTTTCATTTAATATGTAATTGAAATAAACATCCATTTTGGCAATAATTTAGGAAGGTCCTAAACAAAGAATAATATCGGCAACCTATGGAGTTATAATGCCATAAGAATTGCTCGCAATAGTGAGTTATGACTCACCGTGCAAATTACGAGCTTTTCGTAAGTTTTGGTTGAGTAATTTTGCTGTTTCAATCCAATAATTAATCTGCGAAAGCTATGGAAAACCGCATTTCTCCTGCCAGATATGTGCAAACGATTCACGTACGTTGCTTCTTTGATGATACGACCTTAGAAGGGGCAAACTTGGGCTCATTCTCAGGTACAGTCAAATAGAGGTTGAATTACAGAGGCTTAATGAGTGTCGAGCATAAATGAATTCGGTAGAAGACGCCTGCCATGAATGATGATTACTGAGAGAGAACAGAGTGTCCTCGGATCTTAAGTCATAAGAAAATTTGGATGAGATGGCACACTTTCGGAATGAAAAGTGGTCTTTCAAACGGCAAGCTTCACTGAGGATTAACCATTACATTGCCGGTGTGGAAATACTAGTAAAGTGTATTGCTTTTGAAAATGTATTAAAAATAAATAAAATCAAGAAATTAAGCACATCCACGTAAACAAAACACTAATAATCTTTTAACATATGCTTTCTGTTACACCTATTCTCAATCTTTATTCTTCTTCTCTTCAATTTTTAAACAAAATCCACCATGGAAAACATACTAATTTCCCATCTTTTTCCAGACTTCTCACTTACTACAGCAGCCATTATTTTAGCAAACCTTTTTGTGGTGCCATTATAAATACTTTCATGCATAACATGCAGCGTATTTTGGATAAAAAAAGCCCGAATAAATGGATCAGAGACATTTTGCGCCAACTCTAGGATGTATCACATTACTTAACGTGTGATGACTCTTTTTTTTAGATTTCAGATATGACTACGGTGAGAGTTCCATGGCCAAGGGAAAATCTGGCGCCCAATCTTAATAACCGAACATTCAAATGCTAGTATAAAATAATTCTGGCAAAAGCACTGGGACTCCCCATTTTATGTAGTTCGCTGGTGGAGAGTAGGAGAAGTGCACTTAGGAGTGGCGAGGGGCATGTGGGGGAAGGGCGGGATGCGATGCGGGTGGGCGGGCGCAATAATCGAGAGAAGTGGGGAGGGAGGTAAAAAGGAGAGAGGGCCATTCATCATTCGAATTTTGACGAGCGCTCCATAACAGCCATTGTTTCCGCGTCTGCCCATAAGGTGGCGGAAACACACAACGAGTGTGTGATGCGAAAACCGAGGCGGGTTTGAGTCTGAGGAAGGATCAAAATGGGAATGCTACTGAAAAGACAGAACGCGGTAGTCGTGCAAGGAGAGATACAGGTTGAGCCTTGGCTTAAATGCAGTTGCAAGTTGATCTTTTCAGTAAAGAGGAAGGGAGGAGCGAACCCCTTGACGCGCCCAGCCGATATTTCCCGCCCTTCAGGAAAGTGACGGCGCGGCGACCGAGGATCGAATCTTCGCTCATTATTGTAATACTAAAATATATGCCCATGGTTAAGAAATGCATGCTATCATACGTCCGTGTGGCATTACAGGATGGACAATCTAGGCCGGGCTTCGATACAAGGCACCCGTGTCACCCGTGGTATTGACTTACCAGGTGGAAACCCAATGCAAATGTGTGCCCGTTGACAAATATATGATTTGGATCCGATACCTATTGACCCATAACGAATATCTATATCACATTTATGTCGATTAAAATGAGAGAGAGTACCAATCATCCCACCCCCAACTGAAAGCTCAGTTCAAAAGTATTAGAAATCAGGAAATGGCGTTTTAATGTTTCACTCATGTTTTGGGTGAATATTATTTCAGTATTCACTATGGTGTGTGTCAAGGAGAGAGGATGAAGACCGCTTACCACACACACCAGAAAGAGTATATGAGGCAAGAGGACTTCATCATTGAGTCATTGACCCAGGCATTGAATCTGACCACTATCATTTAAACTAACTGCCAAATCATGTTCACCCACCATTCCCAGTTATTGTCTTCGTTACATACAGCTTTTATTGTGTCTCATTTAGATACCGTAGTGTAGTTATCATGATCTGCCTTATTTGAATTACTTTACAGAAATATATTGTAACTAAAAATTAAGGTAGTTTTAATTTTTGATATTGCATGTCTGGTGTGTAATCGTCCCCTGCCAAGCACTTTAGTGGTGGTTTGCAGGGCCTCATGTAGAAGAGAATATACTTAGTCTAATATCACATCGAAATTGTATAAAAGGAAAAGCCCCGATTTTTTTATTATAAACCATACTTAACATGCTCACTGTAAGTATTTGGGTTCTCATATTAAAGTTCTTATATGCTTGCACTATTGCATAAGTCTATTTATATGGTAGACTTTGGAACCAGCTATAATGATTTCTGCAGGTTTTATTTTATCAACGAAGGTACTTTAATTCCTCTTTTTGATTTATTTGTTCTTCTGCAGGGTGCATCATTACGTTTACTGATAATGAGCTCTGCACAAGACATAAAATTATTCGCAGAGAAAGATAAATCAATTAGAGAGCCAAGCCACTTTTGATGATTTTAATGATTCAATCCTCGCAGTTATTACAAATAATAAATTTATTCGAAGAAGGTAAGGCATCGCCAAAGGTATGTGAACGAAAGGTGACTATTATTCCGTCATGAGTGACACTAAAGCGCTAAATTCCCTCTTTTCGAGATGGATTAGCACACCGAGGTTACAATTCAAAAGTGTGGAATCTCGTGTCTCTTAATATCCTACCCACCAATACCAAAATCGGGAGCCGTAAGAAGTCGTAGTTCTTAATAAATATTCACTTAAATTTATTGTCCATCCCACTGGGGAAATGCGGAGGTTCGCGAATGATATCTTTGGCGTTGGAATAACCTTTGACCCAGTCCCGTGGAAATAAATAACCCTCGCGGTATTCGTGGACATTCCTGCGGCCACCACACCCACCACACCCACCACACCCTCCATGGCAGGGGATCGAGCACGGGGCGCGGCGAGAACGGTGTGGGTGGCTCTCTCTCGGCCGAAGATTAAGTGGGAATGGCGGAGAGTTAGGGCAAAGGAGGGGGAGAGTTAAAAAATCTCATGATTTTGGTAAATATGGAAAAATTAACAAAACAAGGGAAGTGGAAAGTTTTGCTGCCGTAAGCGTAAATATTTAAATTTCTCTGAGTCGCTTTTGGAATAGAATGATTACATTTCTCTCACAGCATATGATTAAGGTACAAACAATTTAGATACAAGAGTAAAATAAGTTTTGAGTGAACGATCAGAACAGTTATTTTTAAGAGCCGGAAGCATAATAAGAAACAAACAAAACGTCCGGGGATTGCTTAATAGTTTAGAACAATATAGTTTAAAAAAGGTTAGTTGGAAGTTTTTATGATAATCAAAAATGACTTCCTTACGATAAATTTTTGCTAATATCAAATCATTTTCATAAATATTACTTCATCCTCCCAGTTCTTCTCAATTCTCCTCTTAAAAGTCTTTATTCAAAATCGATGGGAGGGAGAATTCAATACATTATTTCCTTTGTGAGTAAAATAATCATAAAATGAAAAAAAACGATATGAAGCAAATGCAATTAATATACTTTTAAGCACCAATTCACTGTATAATTTACAAACCATTGCACTAAAATAATTTTGATTAATTTGAAAACCTTTGGTTTCAAAAGGAAAATTACAATTTACAATTGATGCATCATAAAAATTTAATTTCAGTCATTTTTAGTAACTCCCAGGAGCTATTGGTCTATAATTATACACCTAAATACTAATGAGGATTCATATGCGCCTTCTCGGACCGGTGTGGGAGAAATTGCAATGGAATTCTTCTATGATATGAAGAACGCTATGTATTTTGCTAATGTTCTTATTTTGGTGCTACTAGTTTCAACACATAGGCGCCATCATCAGGTACAACCTGTTCAAGTTGCAGTCCTTTTATATCCATTTTTTTTAATTATTCTATTACATAGAGTTACGGTTCATGAAATCTGAAGGAAAGAATAAACTAAATATAATTGACAGAAGACAACATTTCCATGAATTTCAGCAAGTGACCTTACAAATTGGCAATAGTTTAGAAATTATTCTGTTCAAAGGTCCCATTCAAATTGAGGAGAATAAATGCGTAAGGATGAAAATCTGCTCACCTGTATTGGACTTTTTAAAACATTGCTCTGAGTTCTCTGTTACTTGCTATTTCTAAAATATAACTACTTTGTGTAGATTAATATCTCTTTGGATGGAATTATTACATTTATTTGAAAAAAATAATAAAAAAATATTTGCCTTAACGCATCCTTAATGCAATCCGCTAATGACATTAAGAGAATACCGAATCCAATCTACCCCATCAAAGATGTTTAACTAATGTTTAATGGAAGAATCATATAATAGATCAAAATAGAGGGCACATTCTTTTGTAAAAATTAACCTTTATCATTGAACAATGTGAATAAGTTACGCAATATTGGAAAAATAATGTATTTTTCGATAACTCTTCTAATTGAATAGACTTCACATAGGTTAGTTATTTGTAAATTGTCGGCCCGCAAAGTCAGCTTATCCTTCTAACAATGTGTGAATGATATCTATCTTATTCGGTGACTGATAATGACATAGTAATTACAATCAAATAGCTAAGGTTGAGTACTCACCTTGCCCATCCCTACCTCCCGTGTCGAGATCCCCATCTTCTCGTGATGGCGCAACTGAACCGGGTAAATGATTTGGTAGTAATGGGCGCCGATGTTTCGAACCAATTCTTGGTTCTGGCGGTACTCCCGGAGAAGTCTCTCCACCTCCCCTGGAAAGACAAGAGGAGAACAGATCTTGATTAAAATCAGCGATCATCACGATACACACTGGATCCGTGACACGATCGATTTCATCGGTCATTGTAGGGGATCAGTCATCTAACACTAAGAACACCGGCTAGCGGTATTCACACTGTTACGGAGGAAACCAGTTTCTTTTCCTGCTACGCTCATCGGTACACACGGCATATGAAACATCAACAAATTTATGGAACGCAAGTTTTGACCCTGGGCATCATCAGAGAAATATGTTAGGCATTCATAGATATGGTGAAACCTTAAAGTTAAATCGTGCGGTGATAAAATAAATTAATGACAAGGAAATCAATATTCCAGCTGCAGTTGGTTGGTGCTCTGATGGTCGAAGTTCTTTAGCGACGTCCACACGGGAATATCCACCACATTCTCATGTTTTTCCCTGTTTTGTTAATTCATATGAAGGTAATATTCAACATGCTGAGCTGAAATTATTACGACATTAACTTATAACATTTGACATATTTTGAAAATTGAAGTTATTCGAGACGAAACATGATTTTGAGAAGCATTATCGTCATCGTATAGCACCCGTGCACGAGTGAAGTGTCTTGAAGAGTCAGAATGTATGTTACAAGTAGTCTCAGGCTCTTTTTTCTAGCTCTTTTTTCCAGCCACTGGACAATCTCCTGGAAGTTGACCGAGCAAAATTCTCTGCGGCTCGTACATCACATGCATCAGCCCTTTCCTTCGCTCCCCAGTCGCGAACTTAATCGGCATTATTCCGTCTCCAGAGAAATCAGCCGCGTGGCGAATGAATACCACGAGGCGTCGCTGCAATCCGCGTGCATTACGTGTGACAGGCGCCTCCGGGCGTCAAATCACACCGCACGGCCGCCGGTAAGGAGGGGGGGGAGGTGAGATGAGAGGGAGGGCGCACGGGGAGTATGGGATGGGGGATCTGCGAATGATAGCCTCCCACGGGGGCGTAACTATGTCGCAATGCACTCGCTCGCTCGCTCTCCCTCCACCCGTACTCCCACTGGAATAAGAATACGTACACCTGGAGAGCCCCCCGAGGCCCGATGATGCCCCAGGAGAGCGACTCATTCTTCTCTAGTCTCAGAAGAAGACTCAGCAGGATTTTGCGACTGCTAAAAAGGACACTGAGCTAATTACGTAAGAGCGGTAATTTAGACGTTTGAATAAATAACATCAATTCAGAAGTTCCAACATCAATTTACAATTCCAAAGTTTCAAATCATGTACGGCCTCATTTGACAAAAAAATAATTAGCGACGAGATTGAAACTTTAAATTATCCAGCCTTAAGTGTCGATGAGCAAAAGTGCTCCGAAAATTCTCTCAATCGCTGAGCGCATGCATTGAACTAGATTATGGGACAATGCTGAGGCAAATTTTTTTCATTACTTTTGAATAAGTTTTTCTGGTTTTTTCTTTAATCAACGACAAGACTTTCTTTGTGGCAGTTTACAAGGTTTGCGTTCGAAAAATTAAACATGACACATTTTCATAAGTACAGCACAAATTAATTATTTCACAATATAGACAGTCTAAACATCATTAAATATCTAAAAATATTGAAAAACGTTTCCAAGCGTTGGGCTAAAAACAATGATTAGTGAAGAGAACACCGTTATGAATTCTGTGAAAAACTACCAAACCCTGACGAATAAAATTTAGGCTTTTAGCGCACTCATATTTTAGATTCCTTTGGTTAAGAATGGAGTTTTTCCTGTGAATTGAAAAGCCCATTAAGCTACCTAAAACTTTCTCAAAACATTTTAATACTTATTTGAAGGAAAGCATACTAATTTTGAACATGCACAAAAAACAATACGTCAATCAGCAAAGTATTTAATAACTTGCGATATTTATTCTATTTTGCAAAACAATGATAAGGTTTTTATAGGGCGGATTCCAAAAATATAGTGTCGAGACCAGAATAATATTGCCAGAGATCTCTGCATAGCGAGTAGGTTGACATTTTGGCTTTTAGGAGGAAGAGCGATGGCTCCGTCATGACGGCAATGTGAAACACATAGAGATTTCTTACTTAACATGATTGTGAGCCGCCGCTAGGACGGACAATTCTATTCGCTAAACCTTTAGTGTACTTCAGTGATTCGAAGCATGAATTCGTCGTTGCTCAATGGATTTTCGTTTCCGTGCGCATCGTCGGACTTCGTTTTATTATAACGCCGGCGCACTTCCTTCGCGGCGATGGGGAACAGAAATTCGTAAACGGCGTCATCGATGCGACCTGCATCCCTGCGTGGATTGGAAACGATTCCATCGGAATGACCCCGACATACAGTCGCGCACCTGCACACCTCAAACCAGAGTGGGCGATGTCGCGCTCTCGGGGGTTGGGTTCAGAGGGTGGGGGACTGGGCTGGGGCTATCGCGAGAGACAAGCAAAACGGAAGACGAGGGGGGAGGGGAGGATGGACCCTGGAGAACAGACTCTAGCCACTTTTGCAACTTGGACTCCGATCACGTTTCGAAGGTTTTCAGTCGACCATTGCATGGAGGAGAAACACGGACCGGTACTATCGCGTTTCTTTCCCATGACTGTACTTCTCAGGCATTTTTCTGAACCAATCGGATGGCGTGGAACAATTGTTTACACCGTGGCCGTTGTTCGATCAATGTCCGTTCAGGTGTACTTTCACCCATCAGTTCCTTTCCCGCGGTTGAAAAATGTTAAATAATCACGAAATTATTTCTGACGAGCAGTCATTAATACTCGGTGAAGGATGGAAAAATTAAAATAAAACATTGCGTTTTTAATAATGAACAAATTATAACACTTTTCCTCTAGATATTGATGTTTTCCACGATCAGTTTCATCATTTTCATCCTGGATGATGTAGTACAACGAAATACGTGTAATCATTCAATATTTGGTGGATATATTTGTTATTATTTCTTCATTATTATGCTTGAATTTCACCATATCACGCGTCAAAAACACACAATTTATTGGGTATTTAAAAAGTCATATGATTTTTACAGCCGTGAGGGAAAATATGGTAATTTCAAGAAACTGCGGGATATACCGCAACAGTAACTTTTAACGGAGTCATCCGCTAACATGCATTTCATTTTTACACTCTGAAATTGTTGCATTTATAATATAGTAATTGCTGATGGAGTCAGTTTTATGTGGATCGTGTGTTTTTATATTTGAAATAAATGATTTGGAAACACAGAACTACGACGTAGACGTTTTTCAGTAAAAATGTAGCATAATAATAAAGAAAGAGATAAAAATGGAATTATTTAAATTGAAAGGCCTTCAAAACTTTAATAACGAACATGTTGAATTGCACGACCGAATATTTAAATTTTCATCGACCATGACGGACAGATAGCATCAAATGTCTGGGGATCAAATAAAGGCGCCTTCGTAAGCACCTCTCCATTTTCTTTGAGAAAAGCTTTCTCAGCATGTCACACTTCTTGGAAAAACGTATGCATGCACTTGAGATAAAACTTATTTAAAACATCATTGACTTCAAATTCCTTCGAAGAACATAGAGTCATTCAAAGGAGAGAAGTAATGTGGATGACTAAATGGCGGAATACAGTAAATGCTTCAAGTATTCACATTCGAAATAAAGATCTAGGTGGACGCGGGGTGGTCTGAATTTTACTGCCAAAAGGCCCTCGTGAGTCTCGCAATAAAGTAAATGCTTTTGTTTAAATGAAAGCAAATGCGGTGATGTTATCTGAGCAAGGATTGCGTTCAGGCATCGTGCGGACCGGGTTAATGAATAGCCGTTCCCGTTACCACGACCAGGATCCCTGTTTATCCATAGTAGGAAACATAAAACGCTCTCATCCGTCCTCCGTCCATACTTCCACAGCCCTAGGAGATTATGCCTAAACCGCCGCCTTCCCGTAGAGCTGTTTTTTTTATTTCGCCCCGAAAATATAAAAACGCGGGTATTTCCATCTAGACTTTAAAACGCTTACCCGTTGACAGCTCTAAGGGCATTCCTTTTGTTTGTAGGAAAAAGCAAAGCGGCTTTCAGGCGCCTAACTACTGCGATCCAAAAAAAATGTTCCTCACACATATTTCGGCGGCTGCTTTTTTTATTAAGGCCACGCGAACGTATGTTCCTACACGCAGGCATACGTATCTCCCAGTGCGCCTCCTGCGACGCAAGGGAAAACAACACTCTTTTATTTATTTATTTTCAGCATCATTCGGGACATTGCCGTTCCCTCCGGCGTCTGTTTCATAATGCAAAGGAGGCGGTATTTCTGCTTTCGGACCGTTTTTAATTTTTTTAAAGGTGGCAGCACGTAGAATGACGGATGGCTCCGTAAGGGGATGTAAATCAAGAGAAATCCTTTCCAGTTTGATAGACAACCGTTCCTTCGCGAGGGATGGTTATCTATAGATTTCATTGATGACTTTTCGGTGTTTTTCCTCAGTTCTTACCTTTTATTTGGCTATGAGGACATTAAAAATAACCCTTTTTAGACGGAAATCCTCTTTCAAATAACATATTCCTTCTATCGCTCCAAACAATAATTAAAATAACTGAGTATCTTTGAACATTACTAAATATAAAATAACTGAATCAAGAACTATCGGTAAAGTCATTTAGGTAGTTCACTTTATTTGTAATGAAATAATTTATTTAAGAAAAAATGCCGTTTTTACTGGAATTTTCTTGTTGGTTACTTAATGCTCAGTCTCATTGAAATTATTTCACAAATCATTTAATAAAGCACTTTCACATAAAAATTCAAATATTTTGTGAGTAAATTGTATTTCAGCACCTATAAAGATTTAGAATGTTTTTTGTTAAAAATGCTGAAAATTTAAAAAAAATTATCCAAAACTCAATCAATTTCAGTTTTCAATTTTTTAACTTACTGGCACTAACGGTATCTTTCTCTCATACTAGGCAATATTCAGAGAGATAATAGTTTTATGTGTTATTTAAAAGATAAATATCTTAGCATCCAAGCCTTGGTTCAATCACAATTAATTGGGATTAATAAGTGAGGTGGTTTCCCGTTGCCTTCCTCAATAGTGTTTTTAACGTGACGTCATCATTCAATGGCCGTCCCACTGGGGTCAAGCGCCTTTGAAGCCGCCTCCTTGAGGAACAGACGCTGCGCTGTCTACCTTTTGTCTGGCTCCTAACCTTAAATCTGTCTGGCATGAGTGACCCAACTAGGAACAAATGTCATTACTCCTGCCAACAGATACAAGCCACTCCGAACCATTAAGTTGGTCACCCATGGGGAGCGGTGATTACGTAGGGTGGAACAGTTTGTGATTAAGAGAAGGATGTAACTGTGTTATCCCATGGCAATAATGAGGTCACAATTAGCAAGAGCATAAAATATTACAGGAATGTATTCATACTTCGTGTAAATTGAGAATACATTTGGCAGAGAAAACTGGCGACTCTTTATGGAGATTTTGTAGAAGTAAGGAGTAGACTGGTAAGATAGACGACATATTTATAAAATTCTCTCCGACTACACAGGTTAGAATTGCAAATGGAGAGTCGGGGTGAACACTTCTGAACAGAGTAGTAAGACAGGGCAGGGACATCAACACCTGTTTTTTTATTGTATGCGCGAAGGGAATCCCAAGGGAGCCATCGGATGGGCTGAAGTGTAAGCAGGTGGGGAACTCTACAAATATGATGGATTCACGAATGGTCAATAGTCAGCTAACCGGGGAGCCAAAGGTTTACAATAATTACTTGGTTCATTGTGGCACCGTAGTGATAGGAATATGATGATTATTAATCGTTAGAAAACAAATTTACCGAGTTTCTCAAGAGATATGAAGGCCAAGGTAAATATTAAAGTTGGGGAACATGAACAATAGAAGAGGTAAAGCAGGTAATCTAAAAAGGAAGAGTTTTAGACGAGAGTGGGCAGGTTAATCGGGGTATTGAAAGAAAAATGGCTTCGGTAAGGATGCATTTACTAAGAGACGAGAGCTAACTATAGGTACTTCAAGTAAATTCGTAAAAAAGGACTGCTTAAAACTTTAATATGAAGCGCAGTTTTTTACGGGTTGGAAAGTTGTTCTTTGAAGAAAGAGGATAAACATGGATTTAACGCTTTGATTACGTGGATGTGGAGAGAAATGAGAGAAATAAAATGGACAAAAAAGAAATCCAAACTATGAGGTTTAAAGGGGTGAGAGGAGGGCGTTGGGAGGAATTCAAAATGAAAAGACAAGTTGATGAAGAATGAGAAACTGAGAAACAGCTGGATACTGAAAACGGCAATAGGGAGAGGGAAAAAGCAAGGGAGAATAGTAATAGGCATTTCGCAAGGAATTAGTGAAGATAGAAAATATGCACATCTACGAGTATACGACGAGATTTTTATGTGTACTATCGCGTTTACGGATATCTCCTGTAAAGTTAGCAAGAGGTAGATAAAAGAAAAATGTATAGTACCAGGGTGAATCTTAAACTTATCCTAACTAACTAAACTATCGCTTAAAGCCCAAGATTACAATAACTAACCTACTAACTAGAAATTTTCAACAAAATAAGTTGTTTCATGCTTTATCTGGTCACAAGCTATCAACCTAAACATGTTCTAAGATAATCTTCAAGTCGGATTCCCTATTAAGTTCCAGTATCATATCATGCATTATACATAGATTAAAGACTTTTGATATCTTCTCCTGTTCCTGAATGGATCAATTCACTCTCGTAGTAGAAGTGAAATAAAGGCTTTAATTAACGGCGAGGGTAATTCATTAAATTATTACAAAGAAATTGTTCCTTGTTTGACATGTAATTTTAGACAATTCATACCCGTCGGTTATAATTAAAGTAACGGGTTATGCGTTTCATTTGTACGATGCTCATTAACGTAAGCCGAAGCGAGGATACCTTATCCAATTTCCTTTGCGAACTATTTGCTTTCTTCCTAGCAGTTTACGATAATTTTCTTTTTTTATTACCTTTCATGCTTCACGGGTATGAATAGGGGATAAGTTATATTTGATTCATGCGGCAATCAAGCAAATAATCGTTTAATATTTTATGTGGAGATCTCCATTATAAATATTAGAGCGAAAGCGCAAATATCTTCACTGGATTGGTTTTCGTGAGCCTATTTAGTTTTGGAGCGGCGATTTTCAAAGGTAACATTCGTGATAATTTCAATACTGTTGGTTTATTCCAGAAATCCATTACTTTCAGGCCAGATTGAAACCCTTTAGTTACTTAATTTCATCAATTTTATAAGAAATTTGTTTCTGAGGTCTTTGTTGTCCATCGCCTGTAACTAAAACTCGTATTTTACAAATTCCTAGTTATTTTTGCTAAAAATAATAGAACTTCATAGTCCAAAGTCGGTCAGCTCTTTAGATAAATAACAATGATATGGATTAAAATACATACAAGTATATTGAAAAATGTAGACCAGCACAAAGTACATTGGACAGTGTGCTTTACGACTCATTTGAAACAAGGGCAAACCGTAGGCACTTTAATTATACCATATGCTAGCCAATCTATTTGGATCAATTTTTCTTTTTAATCAATGCTTCAACCAAGCGTAGTGATAGCTTAATTTGGGGCACTACTTTTCGCAAACTCTGGTGCTGACATCAGCCATCAGTGCAGTGTGCAATGCCATGATTTGACAGCCGGGAGACGCGCGCGTGGGAACCCGCCGCTAGTCGGCCGTGTCTCCCGACTCGTCTTAGGGCCCCGCCAACATCCAAACAGTCACGCAAGACACACGAGGAACTTTTCTGGGTCCATTTGCGTTTCGCTTTGAGGCTAGGTAGCTATAAAATCAAATTTTACATCGGGAAAATTGAGTTGAGAAACATATGTTTACCTTTATTTTGACTTTTAAAAAGTGAGAAGTATTTAAATAATAGCCTCAAAGAAAAGCAGCAAAACCCTTTCCAACCAAAGAGAAAAACACTTCAGATGGAATCAATTGAAAACATGGCATCGCTAATGATTAAAGCGCGTGGTGGCCTTCACACCCTGAATTCTGCGTTGCAGTGGAAGGGAAACTTAATTTGATGCAGTAGTCTCTCTTTTACTGAGTCCCACTGGGCTGAATAAATAGCAACACTCACGAGAATTTGGCGCTAACACATGTGCTGCCTCTTCCAGTTGAACAAAGAACGAGTAAGAACTTAACCCGTTATGAAGATCAATGCTCGTCGCATATTAATACTTTGCATTAAAAATATGTAAAGTAATTATAAAACAGCCTTCGTCAATGTATAAAGGATATTCCTAATATAAAAACAATACAATACAATATTATCTGTAAGCTCCAGAATGGTACATTATTTAAATAACCACAAAGAATGTTCTAATAGGAAAAATACAAAATTGTGTAAAAAGTATCGGTAACAATTTTTTTCTGACCTGTGTGTGAAGTGCTGAGTTCAGATCGTCGGTTAAGTGTGCGCATGATCGCAGGTCGCATGGGCAATGGATAAGATGACAGTGCACACCATTATCACTGAAAATTTGGCGATGCGAAAGATCTGCGCTAAACTAATCTCGAAGGTCTTGACGGATAATCACGAGCAGAGTCGAGTGCTTGCGAAGACCCTCTGCAACGGTATCGCGACGATTTCCCAACCCCCTTAAAGCTCCAACTTGGCCCCAGCGGTCTATTTCCCGTTCCAGAAGTGAAATTCTCCTTCAAAAGACACGACCATGGGGTCCTAAGTGCCGTCGTAGAAGCTTGTACGCGTACATTTAAGGACCTTCCGTAATCCGCCTAACAGGGAGAGGAAATCCAAGTCGTGGAAAGCAGCTGACAAAACTGTGTTGTCCCTCAAGGGGCGTACCTTGAAGAATTTTGGGGCGTTGTGGCGGCATGTAGGGGCATCTGAAGAAAATCTATTATTTCGAAATTTTCAGATACTTCTTATTCAAACCATATATAACATTATACAGGAATGCTGGTCCTCAAATTGATGAACTGGAATTACACATTCTTTGTGTTGCATGCTATCGGTCGTGCTTTTGCACAGATTAACTTTTTGCATATAAAGGGACAAAATGCAGAGTTTGGACAACCTAAAATGGGTCGGGTTAAAGAGTAAAAATTTCTCCCTCGTTATTTTAAAACCTATTATTTAAGTTCATATTTTCCCAATTTTCCTTTAATTTAAGTTTATTTTTAAGAAAAACACTTCATTTGAATACCTTAATCGGCTAATTACCGCACTTTTAAGAAATACTCCATTAGAATCTGCGAAAGACACGCCAAAAAATTCCAAATAACCGTGCCCCCATTTCTCGTGCTCTGTCCCATCCGCATTAATTTCACAAACCTGGTGACCCCCTACGACCCAGCCGTCACCTCGTGGCCGCTCCAGCATCGTCTCGGTCCCAAACCCGGGCCATCGCCCCGCCCCGCCCGCCGACCCCCGCATACTCCACTCCCTCCAACCCTCGCGATGGCCGATCCCACCCCTCCCCACTCACTTCCGCCAACTGCTAAAACGAGATATCCAATGGAAATAGAGGGAGGGAGGGTCTTTTTCGGGCCAAAGACCCAACCCCTCAATCCAAACTCCCACCCCGCCCGCCCCAGGCTTCCTCTGCCGCCGGTGACTGCCGATACGATGCCTCATGGCATCGATTCCCCGACGGTAGAGGGTGATTCTTGCGAAGAACCTCTCCGCAAAAGACTCCCCTGATTTCCTTTGCTGCTGAGATAATTTGGGGGTAACGTCGTTTACATTTTTTATTGGGAAAATATCTAGAGAGGGAAACTAACATTCGTAATTATATTCTATCAAATATCTTGCATAACTATTACTCTTTGAACACAAGATTTTTTACCGTTAATATTTTGAATTCGATAATTTCATCCTAAATGAAGCAAACTTAGATAGTTATGTGCTAGATATGCTTTTTAGAGGTAGTATAAATATAAAAAGCGATTAAAACGAAGTAAAGTAGATATACGCATTTGATCATGGAAAATTCAATCAATCGGTATCATAAAAACGACAAAAGTGTAAATGTCTGGGAAGGTAAAAAATTCAAGAGGATCTCTACAAATATTGCAAAAGTTAATCTCGACAACCCCTATAAACCTTCCCTTAGCACCCATGAGGAAGTTCGTAGCGATAACGCAGCCGAAGTTTGTTTGTAAGTACTGAGTCTTCTGACCCGAAACTCTAAAAGTGAAATTGCTCGCATGCAGAAAATTGACTGCGACTTACATCGTGTCGTTCCAATATATCAACCGATCCTCCATTTGAGGCCCACCAATAGCCGTCGCTACAAGCTCGAATCGCAGCAAAGGCTGCAGTACGTTAATAAAAAGTCCCTGAAGGGACGCAGATTGCCGTAGCTGAATCGCTATAAATCAAATTTACTTCGCGCAAATCGCAGCTTCCATACGTTTCCGCGGTACCTATTTAATTAATTTTTATAGCTGAACATGCTCCAGAATTTTCATCATACATTACGTTATTGTTCAGCCATTTTCTTCGGCAAAATGTAAAATACACTCCAATCATCTTATCTCTTCGAGGTACGCTAAACATTTCTGTGTTTATGATAGTTAGTTACCGTAAGACCCTGCATTGTCAACAATGGATGTGAAACGTACTGACTCTAAGGGATCTTTATTAATTAAAATTGGCAATTTCCACAATATAAATTTTTATTAATACGACCGGTTTCAATGTAACTGTTTATTTTGTTGAAAATTTCCAATTTTAATTAATCATGATATTCCACCATATCACGCCTGAAACGTCTCTTTTTATTACTAAGGAATCTTGTTTTCCTTAATATTTTCAACATATCTAGGTTCTTCAAAAATGAATATTTGATCATCAGAAATTATGAAAGTCACTCAAAAGTTCAATACCGCCGTCACTATGGACACAATCACCATGTTTATGGCTGATATGACCAAACAATGCGAAGCAAATTAAATCTCTGTAATCGGCTGCTATGAAGTTTAAAGAGAAAATTTAGATGAATCGAATCTTTCCAAACGTTAAGACATTTCCTGATTCCCAATTCGTGCCAACGAGAAGCATTCGGAAAATTCACTCATTTTAGTGTTGTTCTGAAACCTGGACCTCTGAAGATCCTTGGTTGCCGGTACATTTTATTCCCTGGTTCCCAATACATGTTATTCAGAACCGAAACTCCTGAGGCATATGCAGCCTTTCTAGGATTTATCGCAGAGTTGAAGAGCACCTTGGTGGAGCGGCATATTTTACTTGCACCATATCGATACCTTGGATGCTTTTATACCTATCGGTGTCCCCAGTGACACCGCTCGTCATTCTTTTCGGCCCCCTCCACCCTTGTGTCCCAAATCCTCCGGCGGAAAGGGAAAATGGTTGACTGAGACTCGGGCATGGGCGGAGAGGGAGCGGACGGTGGGGATGAAGGGGTGAGTGGAGAGAGGGGAGGGTTAACGGGGGGAATAGAATACGGGGCTCAGAGGATGGGGGCGGGTGTGAGGGAGGAGGGAGGGGGGGTGGGACCTGGCCAACGCCCCTCCGAGCCCGCAAATGCGTTACTATGGGAACGGGGAAAGCAGGTCCACTCAATACCCAATCTGACTGACGCACCCGCTCTCTCTCCCCCCACCCGCACTCCTTCCTTTGCTCCTTCACCCACCAAGGGGAAGCCTCCATATTTTGTTTGCTTATCGGAAGAGTGGGGGGGGGAACCCGGGGAGAGTGGGAGAGAGAGGGAGAGGAGGATGAGAGTTTATTCGAAGAAGTGCTCGGAAGTGTGGAGGATTGTAATGGCCCCGGTTGGCCCGTTATTTTTTCCATCGCAGCCGCTTCTTGCGACTCCCGGAGCCACCTGTGATCGCCCCTCTGTCGGCCAAACACTTACTGCTAGGAGTAAATTTGCGTACGGAGCAACGGCTTGTCAAAGATCGAAGGACTGCCTTGCAAACACAACCCCACGCTAAAATATGGATGCATATTTATCCATCTAGATCAGAATTAGTCGCTGGGGGCACTTGGGGGTTTTCCTTCCCGCACTAAGGACTCACGGCGCGTGAGCTTCCATTCGTACGTGATACACGATGCTTCTCACAGAGCCGTGCTTAAACTTCTACATTTGTAAATCAGTCCGGAAATGACACGACTGCCCATCGCCGTGGTGAGTGAACGTACGCTATATCTGGGCCATGAAATAACAACGGCTTGATTAAACAAGAGTGAAAACTGATTACTCCAGGAATAAAGGCATTTAGTTAGGACTAGTAAAGGCCCAAAATACCAAAAGCGTATGTCTGCATTACTTCATTTATAATAATCCTTTATTCATTTTTTAAAGTATAAATATTTGTATGCAATTCATTTTTTAAGCAAATAGTTTGCATAATTAATAGCTAAATGGATTCTGCATTTTTGGGTTTTCACCGCGTTGTTGTTTAAAGCCGAGAAAAAGTAAAGTAAAGTCTAAAGCTGAAAGTCAGCTTTAAACAACAACGCGGTGAAAACCCGAAAATGCAGAGTCCTTCAAGCCACCGCCACGAAAATCTACGCAGCCATTAAATAGCTAAGTTAGCTAAAACCAATATGATGATGCGAGTAAAAAATAGAGCAATTTGAATTATGTCTGGCAATGGCTAATTATTGGTGGTATTTGAATTTGCAACTTTCCGAAAAGTCAAATCAATACATGCCCAGATCTTCATTAAGATTATTTAATCTTGGGGTTAGACGATGAAACTTAGGTGACATTTCCAGCTACGAAGAGATGGCTGAAGATTATACAATTATACAATTACTTGGTATTATATTTCGAATAATTATCGAAAAAACACGAAAAATGTTTAAACTTTACCACTCATTACCTTCATCCCATAAGTTCACGCAAAACATCAGATCGTGATATAGTTCGGATAAGCACTGGATTCATCTACATAATGCACTTCATCACTGTGAAACAATTCTCAAAATATACTTTAATGATACTTATCTACTTATGACTATTGTTCCTCTTTAAACTGAATTGGAAAAAATAGTCTAACGAAAATAATATACCTTTACACTATGCCATTTGGTGATCAACAACTATCTTCACATAAGATATTTTATCTGTCTTTCGCATATCTTCATATTTTAATAACATGAAAAGAGGGAAAAGTGCAATAAAAAGTACTGGCGAGTGAAAAGTGTTTGACGATTCATAAAAGTGATAATTGCTATTTGGAAACATTTGACCTTAGTGGATTCGACAAACGACATTTGTCCAACAGAGCATACTGCCTACAGCATAAAATCAGGTAAACAATATTATCGCCGTAATAGAAATGTAATCCTATCTTGTCAACATTGCACATTTTCCTGTTTCGTTCCTTTAGAAATTCAGAAAATGGCAAAAATAAATACACTCAATCGAGCCATCGCCCACGAAGATGAAGCGGAAATCTTGCGCTTTCATCTGAAAAGCCACTAAATCCCACTTAGGTACAAAAGTGTTCGAGTTGAATAGGCTGAATTAATTCTCGGCCAACCACTAAGTAAAAGAAATAAATAGGCCTTCATCCCCGACTCTTAGACAGAAGCGGCTCTTCAGAGAGAAGGGATCGGCATGGAGTGAGTGCGCAATAACAGGGGGCCGCATAAAGGAATGCCGAATGGAGGACAGACGGGAAATATGCTAATGGGGAAGGGAGGGAAATTTTGAAAAAAAAAGGTAACAACATGCTGAGTGCCAATTTTATGAGCTGCATTAGTTCGAGTTCCATCTCGATCATGAAAAATTGAATTATATGCGCGAATAAACCAAATATTTCCCCCTAAGAGTGGAATTTAAAACCTCAAATCTTCATGAAAGAATATGACTGTCTGGCGATGCAGAATGGCTTCCCTTTCAATAAGGAGAGAAAGGAGCGTTTAGGGCTTAAATGCGGCTTATCTGCTGGGCAAGAAAGTCGAGGAAGAAATCCTCATTCATTACTATACTGTAGAAAGGGAAATACGAAAATGAAAACAAGATACATTTTTAGAAAGGGGCCGTATGTTAATTTATGCCAAAGCTCAACGGGTAAGAACTCAGCGGAGAAGTGGAAAATCGCGAGCTTGGTTAAAAGGGGTAAGATGGAGTTAAGAAAAATAAATGAAGAAGGAATTAAGGGTACACAACAGACAGAAAAAAAATGTTGAAACAGGCAAAAATAAAGTCGAGCGGAGAAAAAAAATATTTTTACATTTATTTACTCCAGGTTTTATAGCAAATTAAATTTCATGGCGAAACAAATGCGTCCCGGTTTTCCAGTTATTTATTAATTTCTAAGTCACTAAACACAGAACCTAAAGACAAGGTCGTTCTCATTATGTCCAAAACAAGTACTATTATAAACACACAAGAAGCTGATTTAAACTGGGGTACCTTGTGGAATGGGCAGAATTACCTTATCGAATCGCACAATTTGTTTTCCCACACGGCGTTTATTAGAGATTTGCCTGAAGCAAATTTCAATTCCTGATCCATTACAATCAGCAATTAATTATTATTATGTTCATTACGGCGGTATTTGTGCAGATATGCGTATTAAAATAAATAAATTAACACATATATATGTGTATATATATCAATATAAATATTTGGGCGTAATGCCATAAACCTCCCCGTGAACCAAACCGTTGAAGTAGTGGAGGGCATTTTGCGTTCTAATGGCCATAGGGCACAGCTAGCGGGAGCAATGATATTTGCTACTGATAGTGTCATCCGTTCCAGATAGGTCGAAGGGTAAGAGACATGCAAGCACTCAGACGGCTATGGATGGAGTGCTCCAGTAATTGTACATAAAATGACCACTAAACTGAAAAGTTGCCCATAAAGGAGTCTATTGGAGGCAAAGGAATATAGATTGGATCCGGTAGTTTTGTCTTCGAAAGACAGATACCAATGAATTTCATTGATTTATTTGAATCAGTCGCACATACTGTATCGCCTACTAACCTGGCGTCCCAGTGGAACCTCATTTCATTTAAAAATTTCTGAAATGGACCAACAAAAACTTGGCCAACAAACCGTGTTTGAGCAAAGGAAGGAAGAAATTTTGTGAGCACCTCTCAGGAGGGAAGGAACTGTATGGACTTGGGTTTCGGAGAGAGAGTCGCCGCCGTTTATGGAGACAGGATGATGCTGAGCCAGGAAAGAGATAAAGAAAAGTATAGATAGAGAGGAGTAAACTGATGTTGGAAGAAGAAGCAAGCGAAAAACTCGAGAGGAAGTGAGAGTTTCGGTGGGGAGAGGGAGGAGGGTGGGGGGCATAGGGGAGGTATACAATGACTCGGCAGTTTCGAGGATTCACTTTGTGGACTGATGATGGAGACGTGGTAATGGGCGTGGCTGAAAAGGAAATTGAAAAGAAGGGATGGGATGGAAGGTAGGAACTCCTGGAGAGAGAGAGAGAGGAAATTATGTATTGAAAACAGACAAAAGAGACGGATGAATGAGATCAAATGATACGATGTGAGAAGAAGTCAAAGAGAGGGAAGAGAGTAAGAGGGGAAGCACAAAGCGAGCTGCAAGGAAAAATCTTTGCAAGGGAGAAGATTAATTTCACTTCCGTCTGATTTTTCTGCAAGACAATGTTGTATCAACCTTTATCGGAGTCAACGCTTTGGGGAGTTGCAGAGTTCTCGTGTCTTCCGAATGGCATCGCCTTCATGAGCGCGTTTAGAGGTGTGAAAAGCGTGCTAGCATTTCAATAGGGTATGTCTTGGATATTCGTAAACTCAGAAGGCAACTCAGCGATTTGAGTTTACGTCCCACCACGTCTTTGGTTGACTCCTCGAATTATGGTAACATGACAAAACTGCCATATAGATATATCAGGGAGCACAGAACCTACCGGAAATTCTGAAAGAGCAAAATAATTTCAATGTGTCAACGTAATATTGATTAATGAGGGGAAATTCGGCCTCTTCTGTGACGTACATAACGATTTAAGTATTTAAGCTTCCGTGGAGAAAAATTTGGGCTCAGTGACCAGATATTAATCTAGCTACTAATCCGTTTCATTGGAAAAAATTATACCTCAATTGAATAAACGTTTTTCATTCATGCGCGCGTTCTGAGAATCTTTAGGAAATTCGGCAAGAGCCATAAACATATTTGTTAATACACAGGGAATATTATTCTTAAGATTTGGATTATATCAGGAATAGATTGCGGGCAAAAAATAATATTCAAATTGAAGAGGGTAAACACTCAAGATGGAGTTAAAAGAGGATAAATGGATAAAAATAAGAGTGATCAAGATAATAATGAAGGATACTTCAAAGGAAAGTCTGAAGGAGAATAAAATGAAGTTGAGAACAAAAAGTCGAAGAAATAACTAGGCAACCGCAGGAAATTGGTTCACACAATATTCAATTTCTTCTTCCTTAACAATCCGAGGAACAAAATTCATTTCTGCCCCCACAACCGCGAAAGTAAAAATTGTAATAAGAGCCATTAATGCCTCAAAATAGCGTATCTGGGCGACTAATGGCTGACCCAAGGAACTTTATCAGCTTCATGGGAAGGTATAGATATTGATGCACATAAAGAAGGCATAGGCGCCAATAATAAGTGAATAATATTTAAATAAAACAGTTTCTGGCGTAACTTGGTGAAAAATCTTTATATTGAAATTTGAAAATTAAACAAATTCTCTTTTCCACTTAATTTAAAAAAAAATATTATTCACTACCTAGGTTTCGTTATGGTATAACATCATCAGGTTACCTGATGATTTTATACCATAACACAATCCTAGAATATTGGCACGAACATACATATCATAGCGGTTCAATATACATCACATGTTGCAAGCAATTCCAGATGCTTAAATAGATAGTGTGTGTGTGACTTTTAATCTTTTAAAATTGGCTCTCTGCTTCGTGACAAGTACCATTAAGCTTCCACTAAATACCTGTTCCCCTGACGCTACTACTGCCTCATCCCTAGACTCCTTTAATCGTGCAAGTTAAAACCAATTCAAAGAAAAAACTCACTTAAATAGTGCGTAGTGTCAACTGTAAATCGATAAATTGAAAATTGACTCCATTCAATTCGGAGATTTCAATCAAATATGGGCAGCAGTTTCGTTGAACATTTCCCTCTGAACCCATTTCCAACATTGGCATGCAACAAGAAGCCATTGATACGAAAGCCAATCTTGTTAACTGCAGAAAGTTTTCTTTAATCACAGCTGTTCTTGAAAATGAATGTACGCAATAACGTCCAATAAAAATGCGCATACATTTATACTTTGGGTTAAGTCTGAGATGATGCTTACAAAGTTCACGAAGAAAGAGCTTGAATATAATGATTATTTTTTGGAAAGAATAAACCGCCTATTTAAAATTTGTATAGAATTCTTTTTTATACTTTCATTGAGATATATATATATATATATATATATATATAATGTAAATTCACTAAATAGTCATAGCAAACACAGAAACTAAAACATATAAAAGAGGGACTCACTAGTTCTCGAATTTTCGATGGTGCAACCACCTTTCTCAAGAGCAATTAGGAACAGAGTTCTTTTCCTAATTCCTCTTGAGAAAGGTGGTTGCACCATCGAAAATTCGAGAACTAGTGAGTCCCTCTTTTATATGTTTTAGTTTCTGTGTTTGCTATGACTATTTAGTGAATTTACATTATTGCGTTTGTTCGTGGGTTTTCCAAGAAAGTGACTATATATATGTTTTATATATATATGTTTTATATATATATGTTTTATATATACATAATCGGTAATCCAGGGTTAGAGCATTGGACAACTAACCGGAGGGCCCGGGTTCGATTCCTGGGCAAGGCACTCTGGGGACCTGCAGCTCCACCCAAGCTAGTTGATTTTTCAGGTACCAGATCTTCCTGGGAAACCATAACCGGCACAGGCAAAGGAACTGGCCCCCTATCCTGATGTGTGAATTTCACGCGTCATCGGGCTTATTACTGAGTGAACTCCACCATCACCTACCAAACGGACCTTCGAGTTGATTACTGTGTTTATGGTTCATATATATGTATATACACACACAGAAGGTGGGACAAGTAAGACTCCCTAGTTTCAAAAATCACTGAATAGCGCGCAGGTAAATTAGCGAAGTAAGAGTAGTGGCGTTAGCTGGGGGAAAAACGCCAATTTTATTAGTTACCATTCAGTTATCTGGTGAGCATCGAGACTTTGTCGCAGAAACGTTCTATAAAAACAATGGTAATATGGTGGCGACGCAGAGGGTGCTGTGGTCTATCGATGAAGCGCATATTTACCTCCCCGGTTCAGTAAATAAGCAACATTTTTGTTACTACGTGATTGACAGCCCTCGCGAAATTCACCCTAGAGCTCTTCATAGCCCCAAAGTAACAGTTTGGTGCACTGTGTCCTCCTTAGGCATAATGAGACCTTAGTTTTTTGAATCTCGAGGTCGACTATATTTTTGAACTCTGCGAGCTATTAAGAAATGCTGGAGAATTTTTTACTCCCCAATATGGAAGGGTATGGTGAGGAATATGACACAGAAGCCTTTTGGTTTCAATAGGATGGCGCCACGGCTCATACCGTCTCTCCGTTTACGCAAAATCCTGAAAGAACAATTTCCCGGCCACCTGATCTCCTTACGAAGGGACTTTCCATGCCCCCTTTGCTCCCCGGATTTAAGCCCATGTGCTTTTTTTTCTTTGGGGATATCTCAAAGCTGAGGTTTACAAAGTTCGACCAAGGACATTAGAAGCTCTTAAGGAGGCAATTACAAATGTCATCGCTGAAATAACGCAGGATATACTGAGAAGTTTTCGAAAACTTTTTCGAAGGACTTAACATGTGCATCGCTCACCCAGGTCGTCACCTGGATGAAATATTTTTCAAAACCTAATGTAAATAAAATGGCATTGGATGTGATAGTTTTATGAAATAAAAACCTTTTTTAATTTATCTAAAAATGTGTGAGTGTTCTTTTTATGTGTTCTCATATTGTGTGTTGCTGTTATATATTTTATTAGGTAATCTACCGTTTAAGGTAGGTTTTTGGATGGACACAACTATCAAATAAACATTTTGTGACTCCCCACCTAGCAAACTAATCTATAACATATATATATATATATATATATATATATATATATATATATATATATATATATATATATAACTTCACACATAGAAATAGATATAAGGAAAGGGGATAGGAAAACACATAAAAGAAAAACACAGGAAAGGTTGGGAGGGCGAATTTGAGCAGATCACAAATGCAAAAAATATTTCCTTATCCGGGATTTGAACACCGGACCTGTTCGTGTGCTTTCCTATTCCCTTTCCTTATATCTATTTCTATGTGTGAAGTAATATTTGTTCGCCGTATGGCGGGATTTCGTGTTTGAATATATACTATATATACATTATTTTCACACATAGAAATAGATATAAAAGGAAAGGGGATAGGAAAACACATAAAAGACAAACACAGGAAAGGTGGGGAAGGCGGATTTGAGCAGATCACAAATTAAAAAATATTTCCTTATCCGGGATTTGAACCACGGGCCTTCCACTTGCCGGGCGGATGCTCTACCGTAGAGCATCTGAGCAGAGGCAGAGGAGGGTCCGAAAGCAGTTAGACTGTTTTCGGACCCTCCTCTGCCTCAGTTCTGTTCCTAATTCCTCTTGAGAAAGGTGGTTGCACCACCGAAAATTCGAGAACCAGTGAGTCCCTTTTTTATATGTTTTAGTTTCTGTGTTTGTGTTGACTATTTAGTGAATTTACATTGTTTTGCACGTTCGTACGCACGTTATATATATATATATATATATACGTTGCACGCACGATATATATATATATATATATATATATATATATATATATATATATATATATCATGGAAAAAACTGTGTGATTTGAGCTAATCTGAATTGTGCTGGTTGTGCTGACACTCACTCAGCATTGCGATATCTGTTGCAACGTATGTGAGACGAATAGCAACACTATCCACTACCTACACCTATGGAAATTTCCTAGCAATATCCTTTGCGTTTTAATCTCAAAACCTTTGAACGAATCCTAATAATGTTATGAAAATTCTGTTCAACTAATTTTTACCACCGGAAAAATAAAAGAGCCGTGGCATCAAATAAATACCAGGCCGGAGATAAACTAGGAACGGGGAGGGGAGGAGCATCGCTGGCATTTGCTGGTTAAGGTTGATGCCGCCCGGTGCGGCGCCACCGACGAAGCTCAGGCCAGGCTAAATCCGGTCGAAGGAAGGAGACCTTAAGTCGTAAAGAGCGTTGGTTTACTTCTCAATGTTTTTAGCCCGGAAGACTATGAGACAGGTTTAAATAGGGTATGTTTGCGCTATCGGGGGGCAATCTTAATTCCCACAAGAACCGTGACGGTTTACAATCACGGTGCGAAGGGCAGAGGGGTGGAGGGGAGGGAGTGAGAAAAAGGGGGGGTGGGGAGAGCCCGCCTCCTTTCCTCCCTTCACCATCCCACTCACTCCCTCCTATTCCCCAGGCGCTCCTACACTCCTGCCCTGTCTCTGGGGAAGGGTATGGAAGGGTTCGGTGGCGCTCTAAAGGACAAAAGGAACGGGAGAGGGTGTGAAGGGGCCGAGGGAAGATGATCGAGGGGATGAGGAGGCAGGAGCTGGAATGACAGGAGGAATACACGGAGGGAGAGATAAGGGAATGTCGCTATGCTATAGAAACAATGAAAATATGAGAGCTTGCTAGGATACGATTAGCTGGGCCACAAAAGTAAACTATGAGAGTCAGTTGCTCCAGCTGGAAGGCATGAGGCAGAAGGCGGAGGGAAAGCATGAATAGAGGCATAGAAGCGTTGAGGTAAGGGAACACGTGAGAAGTGAAGCAGATCTTGGACCCGAGGTGGAAGGGGATTGCTGTTTAGATCGGCAACATTTGCCATCCTCACTCCACATTCTCCACGGAAAATAACTATATATATATATATATATATATATATATATATATATATATATATATATTGAATCTACTACAGATCAAAATTGATTCAATCTACAAAATTTATTACATATAAATTAGTATTGAAAGTAGGAACCTGCATACTAAAATTCATTCATATGACTTTTTATTTTAGATGAGAACATTATTGAAAAATTATATCAAAAATATAATCAAGTAAAGTATGTTTGAAGAAAATAAACACGTTCAAAACATTATAATTGTTAGGGATATTTAAAAAATTACCATAATTGGAAGTTATCACAAATTGTTGAAAAATACTTATTTATCATAACACATGTCGGACGTTATTTAGCTGCAATGGATCGGATATTCTAAATAAGTGAGGAACATTTTGCAATGACAAGGCATGATAAATCTGTGCTGAACAAAGAATAAATTTTATCAAATTCTTCAATGGGTACAGAGAAGAGAATGGAATTGTGAATGAAACTCATTTATAAAATCATAATTTCAACAAATTTAGGAAAAATTTGATTACAAATATATTACGTCCCTCGTTTCCCAATTTAAATCATTTGAGAGTGGACACATGGTAGAGTTCAATTAAAATCCAATTGTTGCTAAAGTAGTCATTTCTTCAGGTTTTATAATCCCATATTAACTTATGCGGAATAAAGATTCAGGCGTCAATTTGCAAAAATGCGCGATTCCCAGAATAAAAACCAATTTATAAAATGTTCACCCTATTTCATTCAGCAACCATGGTTTTGACAGCTTGAATCATCACCTTGACGGTAACGCAAGCTGTCGGAATCATGAGGGGTGAATTAAGATAAGGTGAACATTTTACAAGGTGGTTTTTAACAGTGGGGAACTATTTCACATGACTTAAAAAAGTATACATTCAGTTTTACTGTTGCCAGCTTAATTATGTTTGACTCACCCGGGACATAAAGCGTAGAAAATCTGATTTATTTTTATTTTCAGACTACAAAGGAAATATTTTTTAGCACCAAACTGTTGTAAGAGTACCAATTAAACAGTAAACCAAGCAGTAAATTCAACCCATGCCATGAGCGAAATTTAGAATCTTACTTGCACCCCATGATAAAACAAAGTGAAGGTAAAATATTTTTCTTTTATAATTTTCCTGTATAATTAAGTAAACGGTAGACAATCTTTTGTGAATGTATAGGTGAGTATCCATTCCCTGCCCTTAATTTTATTCTTTACAATGAGGTCAGTGAATTAATGCACGAAGCAATGAAAGCGTCACGTCGTTTACTGTTCTTTCAATTTCTTGCCCAAGTTTATCTTAATTTCGGACACGCTGAGGAGAGCGAGCTGAGAATTAGAGAGAGTGTCCAGAAAAGAAGAACCCAAAAGGTTTGGGCGCCTGAGATATGGGACGATAGGACGAAAGGAAGGATCCGAAGGAGGTCGAAGAAGACGCAGAGGGAACAAGATCATAGCAAACCCACTACCCTACCCTCCCCCTCCCGCCCCAACCAACCCTCGGCGGGACGAGGGGTGGCGGAAGCAACCCCATGCGAGCGCACGGCTGAGTTTCGCTCGGGAGAGGAATGAAAGAGATGAAGAAATAGGGAAAAAAAGAAATGAAAAAGCGGAGGAAGTTGATGAAAAAACGTGAAAAGTGAAGAATGAGGAGGAGAAACCTTTCGTGAAGTGTTTCGGGAGCTTTCCGTGGGAGTTTCTTCTTCGAAAGAGATAGAGAGAAAGAGAGGTAGGGAAGGAGAGTCGCGGGTGGTTAGAAAAGATTGTGATGCGAGGGTGGGGGAAGGAGAAGCTGGCGGGGGGGGGGGTTGGGGGTTGCGATGATGCGGGGTGAGCAGGGGAGAGGCCTTCGTTTATCGTCTACCGAAGAGCAGCAGCGGCGCGGGGAGGGTTCTTCTTTGAGCTCACGAAGCACATAACGGCGCCGCCATAGGAGTACCTCATCAAAGATCGAAGGGCCCAAACAAAGGACGAAGATCTGCTTCCTTTGCGTGGATGGGCCGCGGGGGGTTGAGGGGAGTGAGTTAGGGGTTTGGGCGTGGGTGGGTAGACAAGGGAGTGGGGGTGGAGCGCGCAAAGAGGAAACAAAGAAGCGGTGCAGTGGAGGGGGCGAGATGGGATGATGGCAGGAGCAGGAAACGAGGAACGAAATAACGTCCTTTGACTCGAGTCCTGGCGGACTTAAGTTGACGAGGCTTTAAAACTTCTTGATTCTCTTTCTCCTGCTCTAATAAAGGAGCCCTGAAGCATATATTTATGCTCGTTAAAGTTTATTTTTTTCTCGTCTCCTCTCCCTTGCGACCTTTTCGAAGGTAATTACTGCGAAAATCTGGAAAAAACTCTTTTCCTGTTCAAAGGGATTTCTCTTATTTTAAAGCCGTTGTCTTACACAGGTTTTGATAGAATATTCCCAGCCGTGAAAAAAACGAGTGCAGGATATAATATATCTTTACTGCGATGAAATTCAGGTAAACTTTTATTGCTCGACTTTTTTTCTGTTTAAAAGGGGGCAAATTTTGGGGGATAGCAACTTGTTCAAGCTTTATAGGTTAATAGAGTGCCAGTGCAGAAAAGGAAGAAATGTCGTTGCATAGTTTAGACTTGAAATGGCTTACGATTGCAATTGCAGCTCTGAGGTGATTATGTAGTGTGCTGAAATATTTTAAAGTACCTCTCCAAAAATTAATAATTACTTTTTATCACAAAAATATCATATCTTTATCGAATAAACCAGATTTTTCCCAGAAAGATTTCCTTTGCAGCCTAACATATAGAAGAAGGAAAGTGAAAAGACTAATTGACGGAAAATTTACCCAAATTTCAAAGACACAAAGGCATTTTGGTAATGATTTATGAAAGGTGGTACCTCACTTGGTGTAAATGAAAAGTGCCATTATTTAAGTATTTGTGGCGTATTTGTGTACTCTCTCTTGAAATATAAGTTTGATTAGGATATGACAGTTCTTGTACATATCACGCTAGCTTTCATTTTCTATATTTCCAATGATAGTATTTTATCTAACAAGCTAAATTGAAACAGTTTTTATGACAAGCATGAATAAATTCAACTTTTACTCCAAGCTGAACACATTACCTGCATTTTTCAGCATAATTAATGGTTGATTTTACGTGAAATACAAGTCTTGGGCATTGCTAGGTGTAAAAATGATGGAAAATTGGCCAATTCACTTGTTAATTTTTTAAAGATTGCAGTCAAAGTTAGCACTTATTTGATATGTAAAAACTGGGTGATTGGAACAAATGTTTTTTCACATATTAATGTCAATTTACATTTCCAAAATTAACATAGATAAACATCTTCCCCACCAACGTTTTAATTATCTCTTTATGGAGTAGGTTAGACAATACATGTTTATACCTTAAAAATTAAGTTAAAAAGAGAAATTATTGCTACAATACCCAACTGTGCTTAAATCTGTTAAAACTGATGTTGTCTTGTAATCATGGATATCTTTTTTATTCTTTAAACGTCAACATGTAAAAGGGAATCACGTAAGTAAAACATAAGTGTTCCAAATGGATGTAGAAAATTTTTCTGTTGAATATCTTGCTATCATGGTAATTCATGATCTCGGAGCAATAGGAATTCTATTGATAAAATTACTCCGGAAGGTCGCTGAATTTCCAGTTAAGTGTAAGCTAAACTACATCTCAACTGTACAAAAGGAGCAGTCAAAGGAAAAATCGCAGTTCAGTTCACTACATATCTTTCAAAAATATGGAAAGACCTTTTCGCGATTCGCAAAATAAAAAATGACAGTCTGTACGAGGAATGATTTATCCCCTCTTGACGTTGTTAGAACGAGCAATTTATTCGAACGGTTCCATTCATTGGGATAGACAAATTGCCCTCGCTGCCGACTGGAATATTTCTTCCCTCAGTTCGGATGGGAAGTCAAATTTGTATATAGAAAAAGAGAGATAGGATGAGCCGTGGGACAGATGATAGGGACGAAGGTGAAGCAGTGGCGAGGAGTGAGGGTGTAATACGTCGAGAGGCCATATTTCCATCCTAGTAATTTGGGAACCCTTTGGACCCTACCCTGGGTAACAGGCTGTCGGGGCCATAAAATCGCCGACGGGGAGAGAGAGAGAGGGGAGGGGAGGATAAGAGAGAGAGTTTACGGGAGCGAAATACGAACGAAGAGAGGCGAAAGCCGGAGACCAAAACCAAAAGATATCCATTGTTGTGGTCTTATTTATCGCCAGACGCGTGAATAATCGCCTTCATTGTTTGTCATCGAGGCAGCGGGGCAGAGGTGAGACCGGAAGTGTGGCATGTCTCTGCGACCCAAAATGGCAGCCTTGTCCGCGATCGTAATTTCGCCCGAGGTATTATGAATGGCTTTTCCGTTTCTGCAGTTATTTGAAGAGCCAAGGGCTCGGAGGCTTTCGAAAGCTTTCGAAATGCGTTTCCATACTGGTCGACGCTGTACACACCCACGTCACACTCTGTAAAAGGCGGAAGACTAATAGGCGCGTGATTCTAGTCGCCGCTTCAACGTAGTACAAGCGAAAAAACATGATTATTTTTGTAAAAAACACTTAGAGGACGTTATTGCTAATCCTCGCGGTATTATATACTTGTGCATGTTCATATTGTATTTTTTGCGAAGCGACAAAATTAACTTTAGATGAAGGAGGTTATTTAGATATCAGTATTTTAGAGGAACAGCTGATCTGAAATAAAAGCAAAGTAGGGACTAATTAGCTCCGCAGAAGAAGAAAATTATTTATGAAGACACACAACCACATATTGCCTATACAGTAACAAACATAGGGTACTCAATTTATTCTTTGAATGGAACGTAAACTTGGTGTACCTTGTATAGCAGAAGGATACTCCTTTAATATGAATTGAAAAATAAGTGTATAAGAATATGAAAACCTTTTGAATTGACCTCTTTGATTGGGAGCTTGTTAAAAATTTGAAGCGCCGTCGGAGAAGTTTTCATTTTATTCCGTTATCCTGGTTTACCTACGCTGAAGAATGCCCCTGTAAAACAAAGACCAATTTGAGCGGTTAAAACTGTTCAATGGAGTAGCGAAAATTACCTAGTGCTTGTTATATTGATGAAGGCTTCTTCAATACCTGGTGAAGGTAACAAACAACCTTCAATACCTGATCATCGATAACAGAAATTGCGAGATGATGAGGAAGAGTAGAGATTAAAAAAAACATTTCATTTATAGTTTTCTCAAAGGAAATGAGTGCTTTTCTCTCCGGGATCAAGAAGAAAAGACTGAATTTGCCGTGATTAGTTGGTCGAGCTCTCATATTACAAATAAAATGGAAAGTAAATCGCTTTCTATTTCCGTAAACTTGACTAAAGAGGACTAATGCAATGGAAATGCACCAACATGAGAGGACTGTAAAACTGTTTGATTTTTCACGCAGCTAAAGTGGTTCTCAGAATAATCAATGACACCATGGAGATCAGGAATATAAATACTTTGGGATGATCAGTTTGGGCTCTGGAAGTGGCAAGGCACGCCTGATGACAAAACTAATTATCCCACTAACTTTGATAGAAATGATAATAGAGAGGAAAATAGAATACAATAAGGATGAATTTGTCTATTTCTTATATTTTGGGAAAGCGTTTAAAAGGTTGAAATTAAATACTGCATAACATAAAAAGTGTAGTGGTTGAGATAGGAGACATCCGCAACCTGCATATGTCAGACTGAGCAGGGATGAGAGGAGGATAGAGAGTGTCCGAATGGACAGTGTTAGGAAGAGGAGTAAGAAAGGGATCCATTTTAACCTGTGCTTTTCAAACGTACATAGGAATGTTCGTATGTAATACCTGCACTTAAAGGAAACAGTAAGAGAGGCATGGAAAGAACTGGAGGTAGGAATGAAAGTGGTGGGAAATTATAAAATCAGTTAGATTTACTCATAATCAAAAATGAGTTGTTAGTCACACAATGGGTTGTAAACTCTGCTGAGTGCATTGAAAGTCCAGTGAAATTGGTATGGGATTAGAATAAATGTTAATAAAACCAAGGTTATGTGGTTTTTCAGAAAGAGAAAGGCTCAGTTTAGTTTCAAATTATGGGGGGAACAACTAGAGCAGGTGGAACAGTTTATGTTTCTCGTGATTTTTTTAGAGAGAAATGGTTGAAGTTCTGGACACATAAGAATAAGAATTGCGTTGATTAGAGAGGCTTTAACAAGGAGGTGGGAGTTGATGACAGGGACAATAAGTAAGGATGTTAAGAAATGGCTCGTGAAAACCGCAGTATCGAGCGTAGTTTTTCACGGTTCGGAAACATGGTCAATGAAGCAGAATGAGACGCGTAGATTGATTAAAATGGACGTGAGCCCTTCAAATCTGAGTGTGGAGAAAGATGGAGAAGGTGAAGTGGGCAGAAAGGAATGCAAATGAGGAAATAAAATTAGTTAGATTCACTGATGATCAAACTTTATTTTGCTTGTAAACCATGTTGAGTGCATTGAAAGTTCAGTGCAATTGGTATGGGATGAGATTAACTGTCCATAAAACATGGTGGAGATTACTGGGAGAAATCAAAAAGAGAAAGGAAAGATGTATTCGAGGTGTCTTGATCGGTGACAGTATTTTGAAGGCTGCGATAGAGGGAGAATGTTAGGAAAACGAGGAAGGGAAAGGAAAAATGATAAGTGAATGTCGGACGAGGTGAAGTAAGCATACATATTTGAAGAGAGATTTACTTTAGTTTCGTGGAGGTTGTGTTCTTGTTTGGATAGGCAAGTAAAAGTTTTTTTAGGTAATCCACCGGTTAAGGTAGGTTTTTGGGTGGACATAACTATCAAATAAACATTCTGTAACTCCAAACAAAGTCCAATCCAGCAACCTAATCTACATCAGGTCCCTCTTCATCCCTGTGTACTTCTTTCCTCCCTTCATCCCGTGTAACATCCCTATCCTGTTCCTGCCCTTTCCTCGCTTGCCTAACATTCTCCCCTCTTTGACAAATTTCAAGAAACTGTAACAGTAACTTTAACGGAGTCACCCGCTATGTGTGCATTATAATGCAACCATTTCAGAGAGTAAAAATCATTCGCCTTGACCGGGATTCGAACCCGGATCCCTCGATAAAGCACTCGGCCGGATATCGAGGGATCCGGGTTCGAATCCCGGTCAAGGCGAATGATTTTTACTCTCTGAAATGGTTGCATTATAATTCTCCCCTCTATTACTTTCTTCAACATTCCACTACCGCTCAATACGACTTTCATCCATTTTTCCTACCTCCATAGGATTTCACTCAACAAACCCCTCTCCTCACCCACCATCCCTAGTACTTCCTCATTTGTTTTCCTTTCGGTCCATTTCATTTTATCCATTCTTCTCCACACCCACCAAGTAAAAGTATTTTTGTAAAATTATGTAGGCTGTGTCTTATCAAATCCTGCCCTACCCGGTAAAAAGGCAATAATAATTATTATTTGTAAGAGGTAGAAAAGTTGGTCTTCTGCGGTATAACAGTTTAACTTTAGCCCTTTTCCAGTCACTGGCAACCTTGTTTTCCACTATGGTATTCTTAAATATGATTTCGAAATACGCTAATTACCTAAAAAACAAGGTGGTATTTGATAGGGTCCGGAGAATTTATTAAGTTAAATATTTTTCAATAAAATTTCTATTCCATCATATGAAATTACAATTTTGGGCTTCGGTTGGCCAGCACAGTTTGGTACGCTATCGGAGACATTGGTGAAGACGCTTTGAATGAAGGAATTTTATAAGTTGAAAATGTATCACATGGTAGTTGTTAGCAAGATGTCAGAGGGTGCCCGCCCACTGGTGCTATTCCTCGTTCTCAGCAAGCAAATGCTGTTTACGGGGAGTTATGGTGGAGTTGGTTTGTGATGGCAATGAAAAACCACGGTAGGGGATATCATGCAAATGAAATTAGACACAATAACTATAGAACAGATAGATTTAAGTTGTTGTTTTTCCCTCGAATGATAAGTAATCGGAATAGATTTTTTCGACTACGCTTAGGCAAAATTATTTTGTGTCAAAAGTAGGCTGGTGGGTAATCACGTCCTACCACACACCCATAAGGAGGTTTGCAGTGCTAAAAAAACTTTACTGTGCGCAGAATTTTCACTCAAAAATGAACAAAATGTGCAATAAATTTTGAGTGGCATTTTATTTCAAAGTTCATCATCCTTAGTCAGGAGATGTGTAAACTTTATAAATAGCAATTAAATCATTGAATGTTTAAAATAGGTGTATCGATTTTAGATATTTCTGACCTTCAAAAATCTCTTTCTTTCAATGAAAAGAAGTTTACGTAACCAAATGGATAAATTTGGCCGGTAATTTATTTATTAATGTGAACATTCACTTAATAGTAGTTTTTTAGATAGTTTTATACAGTTGCTTAGCACTCATTGGTAAAAAAAGATAAGATTATGCTTCTATGGCCGAGAACCCTAAAATGTAGATGTAAGGAATAATATTTTAAAACCGTTGACGGAAGGGCTAGAATTTAAGCTAACATCCATACCCTGTATAAAAGATTAAACCAGGGTTTGTATTGAAACAACTCGGGGAGAAGGAGGTTACACGTATAAGTGCGAGGGAAGCGTTGGTTATGAGGGAGGATTGAACTCCAACGTTCTCTCAACCAATAAAATATCCCCTCTGCTCGTGAAACAATAGCATTGAGAATTACTTCCTCCGGGATAAATTCCGGAGGGAGGCTGCTCTACGAATGAGAATAAATTCCTGGAGGAACACGAGACGGAAACTACGGAAATTGGATGCACTGGATACATTACCACTTAGCCACTTTGGCATCTGTAACATTTAGTTTCGATTGAAGTTAAATTCTGGCTGGGTGTTAAAAATAAACAACTTATTCAGCAAAAGAAGCGATTGGGAATGTGTACATGAAAAGAAAGACGTGAATCAACTGAGCGAGGCCAAGCGGCGGTCAGAGTAAACATTTTCTCGACATTATAAATAATTTAAAATGTGGATAGAAAAATTCAATAAAAGAATCGCCTTTATGTTCAAAATTAGGTAACTAATGAATTACAAAGGTAAAATAAATTGTTACAAATTCAAATAAATGGGTTGTGACGAATAACTTAGGAAATATTAGAATATCCCTTAATTTTAGTAAACAAACTATTCAGAATTTGAAAAAATACCCTATATAGTAGCTTTTTTACTCACCGATTCGTTATGTTTTATATTTTATATCCAGACTATCGCTTAGTCACAAAAGACACAACTTAAGCGATTACAGAGAGGAACCATTTTAGCTAATTATAATGGTTTGAATTTGGCAAAGTATTACTACTGCGGTAATATAAAGGGAAACGGTGAGGAATGTTGCCGCGTCTCTAGAAATGAAGAACAATTCCCCAGGTTTCTCATGGGGTGAGTGGGAGGGGAACTCGGGAGAGCAGTGAGCTGGGTTTTGACACGAAGAGCATGGGTTAAGTGGTTGACTTATTGTGATGCCTAGAAAATAGTGAAGGGTCTCCGCGCTCGCATACGCCACGCATTACTGCATGACATTTCAGTGCACTTGTTGCTACCGTGTCATGCATTAAGGAGTGAATGTATGAATGCGATTTCAGCTGCGCTCCCGTTGGATTAATTGCGATCTTCATTTCTAGATTCCATGGCCGTGTTGAAGCCAATGAGTGGGCACTACAAAATACAACGGTACACTGACTAATTCCCATCTCCTTCATGAAGTCACTGTTCCAACTATTTCTCCATAATAAAGGATCTAACCGTTGCATCAAAATGATTTATGTAAAATGTAAAAATTAAAATACATTATTTAAAAAATATTTTCACATTAGGTTCATAAGTAAAATATACTCTGAGAGTTGTAAATCGGGTATACTTGAATGAATACGGTCAAAATTAAAGGCTTAATTTTACGCCGGTTAATCTTATACGAATCAAGTTTTTTTCGCCAAACTATCTGATTATCAATACCGTAAGAAGAGAACACTTTACCTCGTATAACATTCATTTCTCTAGTGCGTTCGGTGCTAAAAAGTTTGAACTTATATTATTAACCTATGAGCTTTATTTACTTTCTAAATTCATGCGCGTGCTCTCTAAAGAAAGAGTTATGTTTCAAAATTTCAAACTGTTCCTTACGGGAACATAATATTTACAAATTTTAATTTCAATATCTCTACATTTCATCAAACTCCCTATTAATCATGGTAATAAGGCAGGTGAATACCATTTTATTAACAACGATACTATACTCGAAATGCCGAGATTTTACAAATAAAAGTCTCAATTTTGCACCATTAAAGTTAGTTGTGTGCTTAAGTAATTATTTTACAGCAAGCCTGTAAGGAGTGAATTCCTCAACCATCCATATTTCTTTCCCGCATGCTGCGCAAACCGGTCAGACGGCCCCTTCCACTTAGATTCAGAAGGCATCCATTTCATTGAGCCTTAGAACTAAACCCTCACCAACCGACTATGCGCCAGCTGATTCAATCCTATTATCTCATTATTTCTCGTCCACATGCGTCGATCGGCCGTATGGAGGTAATTTCACGTGACAGTCGTTTTTCATATAAGCACGCCAAATAAAAAGCAATATTTCTATAGTAAAATATTTTGGACTACAGACTTAATTTCAAGATACACGTTTCACCGGCTTGCAGCATCATCAGATACAAATTTACATGCGGCATTGGGGTACATAATCTTAGGACAGAGGGAAGGAGGATGGCCATGGTTGGTGGGTGGGGTGTGGAAAGGTGGGATGTTGAAGGTGGGGGTTGGAATTATTTGGGCAAGGGAAGCGGCGGTAGTGCCGTGGCTATGACGTGGCCTTGGGGTGCAGTGGAGTGGCATGGGGAGGGAGGGGGCGATCATGTGTTGAAGGGTTGGTTTTGTTTTTTCCTTCAAGGGTAGTCTCTCGAATAGGAGTGGGGAGGGTAATGATCACAATTGCTCGTTTAAAGGATCGTTTTGGAGTCTACCAAGTGCCTTTTTATCTCTTTTTGCACGAGAGCGTGCATTATTATTATTCCTTTAGAGAGGATATACAGTATTTAGGGAAAATATTTGGTTTTGTTCTTGAATTCTATGAGATGATTGCAAAAGGGAATTAGAATTATGATATTTTTGTGATACATAGCTTGTTCTTTGGCTGGTGTCTGACCGAGATAACAAATTTTGCAACTAACGCATTTTAGTTTATAGATACCTGATATAAGAAATAATTCCTCTTTCTCTTTGCCAGTAGTTATGGGTTTGAAGAGATTGAGGGATGGGTTAAAAGGCCGCTTTGAGTGAAGTGGGGATATGATTGGAAATCTTATTGGAGATATCTCCCAGTAATGGAATCGAGCCCCAGTTGAAATCTTTCGATTTTGCGGACTAAAAGGAGGAAATTATATTTATGGCTATTGCTTTTTGCTTTTTCCGAAGTACATTTAAAAATAGATTAGGGTTGTACCCATTGATGGTGGCTATATTGATGATTATCCTAAGTTGAATTGAATTTTTGTAGTGTACATTGTGAATTGTACATTGAATTTTTGAACCCGTTGTATCTTACAATAAAGTCCGAAAAAAAGTGCAAAATCTTTTAATATGCATGTGAAATGCATCCGTGAAATTAAAGCTAAAACCGTAGAGTAAACCACGAGGTTTGTTGCAGGAGTGAATATTCGATCTAATTCATAAATGTGCGTCAATTCGAATTACTGTCGTACTATTTTTACCACCTCCGTCATTCAATCAATAATTTATGGGTATAATGCAATTCTCTTGCCTGCATATTTAAAAAAATGTAAAAGTTTACGATTTAAAAGAGCTATTCTCTCTCTCTGTCTACAAGACTCAAATTACTGCATTTGCACATCACACATATAAACAAATTCAGTTTCAGTAAATCATAGTAGATGTTAGCGTAGCAAAGAGAGGATTACTCCGAACAAACGAGCAAAATTGTTAAAAAATTCATTGAACGTATAACTGAAATGAGGACATCAATTAATAGGTATCTTCAAACCAACTAATGTAAACTGTCAAAAGAAAGGTATGGGATATTTAACAAGATTCGATAAAAAGCAAGGAAAAAAATTCAGCCTCGAAAAAGGCTCCAATTACCCTCATAATTATTTCCATAACTAAGAAGCGTTAAAGAATATTCAATAGCTTAGTAAACCTTTATAAATGAAAAAATACCTACAAACAGTGAAACATTAGTCTCTCTTAAAATTCTTGCTTTGGGAATTGAATGACGGAAAATAACTTTTATTTATTACTCTTTTGAAGCACAACTCTACCCGTCACCGAATCAACTTTTAGACTCAACTTGCATCAGCAATTACCCCTCCCCACGCAGGTGCGATCACTTAAGCTGTTGGCGGAAAGAAATACGAACGCTGACTTTGAGTGGGAAGGGTTGAAGAAAAAGAAAAAGTGAACGAGAGAGTTGGAAGGAGAAGTGGGAAGAGAAAAAGAGGTTACGGCTGAAAGGGAGAAAGAGGGAAGGAGAGAGGCAAACATGCAGGGAATGGCAGCGTTCGAAGAAAAAATAAAGAGAGAAAGGGGAAGGAAGGGAATTGATTCCATTTGGGTAAATGGAAGATCTGCTGGTATCTGCGAAACTACAGGAGCGTGAAAGCAGTGGCGTAGGGGAATGGGTGTGGGATCAGATCGAGGGAAACTTTGGGGGAGGGAGGAGAAATGAGGGTATCAGCGGGGGGGCTCCCAAAGGCGAGGGGTGGATCCCTAGAGGGAGGGGGAGGTCGGTGAGGGAAGTCAACTGCGGGGCCGACGCGTGCAAACGCGTGAGTGGAGGAAAGGGAGAGGGGGCGGGCAGCAAGCGGATCCAAAGATAAACCAAATCGAAGGAGTGCAAGGCGACTACGAGGCGGCTCATCCCCCTCCAGCTGAAGAATTCATTGGCTGCCAGGGTTTTGATTTCGAAGTAAAACAAGATGGAGATAGTCCCATTTATTGCAGGAGAAAAAACACATATCAGTAGTCCTGAATATATATATGTGTATATATAGTATATGGTCACCAAAAGCAAATGTATAATATAAAGATTCTCAAAATTTTGAAATGTATGATTAGCACAAGAACACAATGAAAAATATTACAGGACTTGGAACTGCTAACGAGCTGAGATCGACAAGCAGTTGAGGAATCAGAAGAAGAATTCCGTGAAAAAAGGAAGAAATGGAAGACAGGAGAGAAAAGCATACTGGGGCTCTTTGCTTAGCTCAGGAAATATTACTGAACGCAGTGAGGCATCAATAAGTCGGTTACACCTTTTACCTTAACCATTTAACCTTATTTGGTTTGGACACCCTATACATTTGGACGCATAATGAGCGTATGCTAATGTTGTGAATTGTATGAAGGATAAATAATACGAAATCGAGAGAGAAAAGGAAAAAACAAGTGCTCTTTGAAACGGGGAGTCGTGGATATTGCTGGGGAAATTAAAAACGGCAGACAAAGTAGATGAAGGGAATATTGGACGGCATTGGGATATCGCCGATTGCGTCGGGTAGAAGGACGGTGGGCGAGGCGGTGAGGAGAGATACTCTGGAGAGCAGGATGCAAAAGCACCAGGAGGGCCGGATGAGTCTCAGGTACCGGTTAAATACTTTATATATATAATTATATACATAAAAAAACCATAAACACAGTAATCAACCCGGAGGTCGGTTTAGTAGGTGATGGTAGAGCTCACCCATGTACCAAGCCCGACGGCATGTGAATATTCACACATCAGGGTAGGGGGGCCAGTTCCTTTCCCTGTGCCGGTTATGGTTTCCCAGGAAGATCTGGTACCCGAAAAATCAACTAGCTTGGGTGGAGCTGCAGGTGCCCAGAGTGCCTCGCCCGGGAATCGAACCGGGGACCCTCTGGTCCAACGCTCTACCCACTGGACCACCGCGACCTACAATTATATATATATATATGTGTATATATATAATTATATATATGTATATATATAGTATATATATATACATATACGATAAACCATAAACACAGTATTCAACCGGAAGATCAGTTTGGTAGGTGATGGTAGAGTTCAGTCCTAGAGTTCAGTACTAAGCCCGATGGCGTGTGAAATTCACACATAAGGGTAGGGAGCCATTTCCTTTCCCTGTGCCGGTTGGTTCGGTAGTTGATGATAGAGTACACCCAGCACTAAGCCCGGCAGCATACTGTATAAATATATACAGTAAAAACACTATTGGAGCAGGCAATGGGAAAGCACCTCAATTATTATTCACAAGACTCAATTATGGATGTAATTATTTGAATGAATCTTGGTAGTTGTGAGACACCACCCGATCGGCCATGTGCGCTGCCTGGCAGCGCTAGAGGCACCGCTTTCGCGGTCCTCATTTCAGGAAGTTCTTGCTAATTGAAAGCGTCAGTAGGAGCACAGAAGATGAAAAGGAGGAAGGCAGAATTGACTAGGATGGCCGCATTGAATATTAAGACGATGTGAGGACAGGAAAATAAGAAAAAATTAAGGAAGAAATGGAAAGAAGAAATATTGACATTTTAGGTCTATGCGAGCAGGAAGAAGCATTGTAAACCTAATACAAGCGACTGATATTACGTATCAGTAGAAGTAAAAACTATAATAAAGAACTTGTTTCTTGTTTAGGGCTAAGAGACTGTTTTTGAGAGGAAAGGACGTTGGGTACTATATAGGAGAACGGGAATAAACCAAGAGAAGGATATTGAAATCAGCAATGAATAGTATATTGAAAAAGCACAAGAAAACCATGAATTATATAACGAAACTGTGAAAGTAAAGATATTGAAAGAGAAACGAGTGATATACATGGGAGAATATAAATACAGAATTAAGTCGGAGGACGTATGAAGATTCAGAAATAAACCAAAGTCGGATCACAATTAGAGCCACAGAAACTTGGTGAAAAAAGTGTTTTTATGGACTAATCCATAGGAAGCATGAGCGAAAGGTTTGTTAAGGAAATAGTGAAAGAGGCATGGCAAACTGGAGATAGAAAGATAATGGCCCAGTTGAATATCAACAAAGAGTTCATAAACTAGAAGAGGGGAGACAGTTTAACTATCTCGAAAGTGTCCTGGACCAAAATGTCAGAGCAGTAGGAACATATGACGAAGAATTGTGTTAGGCAAAGTAGCTTTCACGAAGGGGAGGGTATTGATGAAGGGACGGTGACCAAGTATGTAAAGAAACGCTCATCAAATAATGGATATTGGGTGAGGAAAATTTAAATAAACAGAAAGAAAAAAAAAGAAAGTGCAAGGCTTGATTGGGGGGGATGTGGGGATCGTTGGGAGATATAAAAAGGAGGCAGGAAAGATGGATGCATGTCAATTTAATTTGCAATGGGATGCTAAAAACTGTGATAGAGAGGAGAATGCTAGGGAAAATAAAAAGGGGAAGGAAAAGGATGGACATGTTAGAGGGAATATATGGAGGAAGAAAGTATGGTTCAAGCACCCATTCCATGAAAAAGACTAAAACTAATTAGCTTATAACTCAGGGATTGACTCTATTTAGCTTCAGTCATCGTAAGCAAACCATCACTGTTTCGCGTAGGAGAAATAAGTAACAGTGTGGTTACAATTTGCCCTCAAGTACACCTTTACGTGGCTTTGAATTCCAAGTTTTTGGCCAAGTTTTATATTCCTTTGTTAAAAGAATTGTTGAATGGCGTGGGCTTCAACGATGTTGACATTTGAAATTAAATGATGGTATCTTTATTTCGCAAAGTAGAATTGAACATAGAGCGCTCAATGAAAGGCATATACGTGGTTGCGGGAACCTGACGCCTTTATCATCTGCCTGTTCCGATTACTTTTCACACCTGAAACTGTCCTCCGACACGATTTAAGTAATTTTTTTGAAAAGTAATATTAAGCAGCAGAAAATAACAACAAAAGGAAGGAGTGTCAATACAGACAGGAGTTTATGGTAGTAATTCATATATATATATATATATATATATATATATATATGTATGTATATTAAATATATATATTTTTTTATATATATACACACACACACAGAGGTTGCGGTAACTTCACTTCATTCTTTTTTCAAATGTAAAGCGCTTTCTAAAAAGGAAGTTATGTTGCCGCACCCTGTGTGCGTGTGTGTGTATATATATATATATATATATATATATATATATATATATATATATATATATATATATATATATATATATATATATATCACCACAGGGACAAATGAGCACCCGCCCAACGAGAGTCAATGAGTCTACCCTCTCTCGCTCGTCAGCTTCAGCTTACAAACATTCCCAGAGACCCTTCGTCAAAACTCTGTAACTGACGAAAACTCACTCCACCGCCGGTTCAACAAGCTCTGGTACATTTCTGCAAGTCCTCGTGCTCCCAAATTTTGGGTATTCTTCACAGGGTTCCCAACTCCGCACCAACCACCCCTTGGCCCCTCGGGACACCCTCTCACCGCTTCACCTCACTCTGCCACTCTCACGCCATCTGCCCAGGGCATCACCGGATTTCCGCTCGGCCATTGTCAGAAGTTGACACGCTGGATTGTGACACCTTATGTGCATACAAGTATTGCAAGCAATTCGGAAAAATTCTAATATATGTCACTAGATAAATATTTATTTGTTTCTACTATTTCTGCCGTGGCGACAAACCGTTAAGTAAGAGAAAGATAATTTATAGAGAACAAAAGTTTTGGCTATGGTTGGAAAAATTGAATGGACAGAATCCTATCATGGATCAAAGTCGCTGGGGGATTCGTAGTATTTTGTCTTACCTGAATAACGCTTAAAGTTATCTCCGCATATATCTTCAGAAATTAAGGATCAGAATTGTCGTTAATAAGTAAGTCTGTTCTCTACGACTGCAATATCACTGAATAAATCTTATTCTCTTAAAAATACTTTCTCATAATTCTGTGGATACCTTAACTGCTGAAATTTTCACTATTAATGGTAACATTTACGGGTAATTATGAAGTCATCAAGTCACTTCTCAGAAAACGATTACAGACTTGAAACTGAAGCTTCATATTAGCGGTCACAATGACCTAAATACACAAGTATGTGTCAGTCAAAGAGAAATATATTTTTTCTGTTGAGACCTTTATTCCTCAGTACCAAAAAGCAAAATGTTCAATAATACATTATAAAAGAGAACGTGGAAATAAAGGCGTGCTCGTACCCAAAAAAGCATAGTGACATGTTGATAATATATGAGCAACATTTTATTTTACTCAACGAATAAATATTAAGTATATTATGTATTAAACAAAAACGTGTATACTTTCTACGCAATGAAAACGTTTGGGATTTTATTTCATGCAGGGAGGCGCGAGTCAATGACAGTACCACTAATAGGAAGAATGCATATTGTGGCATACTGTTGGTCTTTAGAAAACAATTTTGTTAGAGATCGTAATTAATGTTTACTTATGAATAAGCGGAGCGTGTCTAAGCAAAAAATATTCTAGTGCTATTACAATCAAAAAAGCTATTTATTTAGGAAATACTGACAAAAAGTTTGTTATCTAGAGAACATTATTGGATGACGTTGATTTAACGATTTCATTTTAAGAAGAGACAATATTCCGGATATAAAAAATATAATAAAATGAGCGAAGTTTGAACTTAGATATTATCAATTGCTGCTCCGAGTAATTCTCCTTTTTGATGGAATTCCAGAGTTAAATCGTACGAACAAGGAACGCTTTTTACTCCAGTGAAATCATATTCTTACGACTGTTAATCATTCGGGTGCGTTAATATGCAGGCGTGTCTGTATATGATGTGATCTTATGGTATTTCCCACGGTAATAAAGTTTAATCCAACTAGTTTCTGCAGCATTTTAATGGCTATCTGAGGGAAGGCTTCATCTCCGTGTTTAGGGATGCAGCGGGGTGGGGGTGAAAGGAAGACACTCTAGGATCGAAAGACGAAATGGATGAGAGAGGGAGAGGATCCACTCCAATCGTGGAAGGAAGGGGGATCGGAAGGGAGGGGTCGTGAGGAGGAGGCGGCTCGGAGGAAGGAGGATCTGGAGCGGAGGGTGATGGGGTGCCGTGCCACCCCATTCGCTCTCCGGAGCGGCCTATCGCACTCGGGGCGGCAGTCGAGCGCGACGACGGTCCGGTTCCCGGCGCGGGTGCGGAGGGGGCGCGGGCGATGGGTGCGGTGAGAGGGGGCTTCCACTCTGACGGAAGGACAGACGAGTGGGGAATGTGGAAGGAGAGGCGGAATGGGATTTTAAGTGGATTCGAAGTCGCCGTGAAATTTCTCTTCGCAGTGAGCTCTCTCTGCTCTTGCGTGCGGACGTCGACGAGGCTCAATGCTCAATAAGGTCTTTCACGTTGATTTCGCGGATTAGACGCCAAAGAGGGTTTTCAGTCGAGGAGACTACTCTCGCGATTTTGCAGGTACTGCGTTCTCTGCACGAGCGCTGAGCGAACGACTGCTCGCTCATCCGAGCGGCCGGTACGTACGTTCCACCTTATGCCAGCATCTCCTCCACACAGTGCTTATACACTTGGAGGAGAATAAGAGGACTTTATGAGTTGTGAATACTAAAATTCTCTTCTCGAGGCATTATGAATGGTCTATTGTATTCATATGCGTTTTCAAATATCATCGCATTTTAATTGACTATTAATTGAATTTTTTAAATGCGTTACCTGTTCTGAGAGTATTTAAAATAACCGATCCTTCAGAAGGGTTTAGTAAAATTCTAAAGTGAATGCACCGTAGATCAACCCATTAAATGAAATCCCGGATTTAACTTATCACCAGAGTCGAGTGGATTTCACGTAGCAAAACGAAAACTTAAACCATTAAAATATAATTCCCAGGAAATATAATATCCAGAAATGCTTAAAATCAAGTAATTGGAAAGATTTATTTGGATGATAAAATCGAAAATAGTATTGTACTTCAATTTGTTTAAAGAGATGAAAGTCACGAACTATTTTCTGTGACAAAATGTTTTTACGATTTGGCCTTTGAATTTCGAATATTAGCTACAAACTGACGGCTATGAAGACATTTATTTATTGTGTAAAACTGAGTAAGAGTGTATGTCTTAATAATTTTGAATTGGACTCTTTCTAGGTCGCAAAATTTAATTTTCAATTGCTCAATACCTTTGATGACATATTGCATTTTAATCCTTCGTCTTTTGTAAAGATCTCAAATCTAATTCGAGTCAATTAGAAACTAAATCAAACCTCAAACTTGGCCGGCTTTATACGCCATTTCAATGTCGAAGCAAATTCAACAACGCGGTATGACCGTGCACATTCATTAGATCAATCTGCGTTCGGAAACTAAATATGCAGCGGAGCCACAGCCAGTGGGAGAGCGTCGATTGGATAGGGCTTCGGAGGTTTGGTCTGAAGAAGAGGGGGTCCTGACAGGTGAAGGGGGTTGCGTAGCCTGAGAGAAGTTTGAAGGTAAAGCTTTTAAGTTGGAAGGATCGAGGGAGGGAGGATCGAGATGGGAGCGAGAGGGAGGCAAGGTTAGTTTTCTGAGGGAAAGGTTCCCGAGTTCTGAGTGTGAAGGGAATGGAAATTAGCGACGGGTTGGCGGAAGGAAGGCAGCAGGGGGCAGGAGGGTGCCGAGGGAGGCGGGAGGTGAGGGGAGGTCGAAGGGAAGAACCCTCGGTGATCAGAAGGCGGGAGAAATTCTGTGAGAATTCAAAGTAATGGCGGAACTCTACAAAAAAACTGTTTGATTCTATGAGACGATGAGAATTGCTTAATCTAGGCTTAAAACACCTTTCCGTTACCTCTTTATAGCAGTGCCTTCCCTGGACATCCTTGGTCAAACGCGCACAGGAAAAGAGAAATTGCCCACTCTGTTCGTGTTTTTCTCGTTTACAGAACTTGAAGGTTTCCGTCCGGAAATTAAAAATATGTCAGTCACTTGGAGGTGTCCACAACAGAAGTCGATATGCTCCCAGAAAAAGAGATTCCAGTCCGCATAAAATTTAACTGATTTTACTTAAGACGGATTGAAATAATTGAAGTTTTTAAGTCCATAATAAAATAAGTTAAAAATATATGCATGGAAGGGGAGTGATTAATTAAAGACTGGTTGAGTCAGAGCATAACTCCAATCGATTCCTTTGAAAAATTACGCCTGAGCCAATTTTTGGACACAAAAACGCTTTGGGGAGAAGCTGTCCCTCGACGGCCGGAACGAGAACTTTCACATGTACGAGGGTCAGCACGAAGTAAGCTCCAAATATCCAACTCGAATAACATCCTACTTTTTTATTTCTACCCTCAGAGATTTTATGAAGACATGAATGTGGACGTGGAGATACTAATCTTAAATACTTAAGATCGCAAATGCCTGAGATGGCTGAGGTTTTTGACGAAGTTGTAAGTGTGAAAGGAGACTGGATGGACCCTGGTGATGGGGTGCACGTGTCTATTCTAGTTCTTTGGACTGGAACGATAGCGGTAAGAAAGGAACGGTTCGTAGTGAAAAAAATAATTCCATTAACCGAAATTGAATTCTTAGTGCCAACATGAAAGACTCCCTGAAAAGTCGCTCGAGCATCCACAATTCAATCCCATCCAAGTATTTGTCATACATGGTCCATTACGAAAGTAATGCGCTTGATCTTATTGTGACGCGATTACCCATCGCAGCGCAGTAAAACCAGTCGGGAAATGTGGTGAGGGGTCTGTCCCTCTAAACGCAGCCGGTTGCCAGTTTGCTCCGAGCATTCTGAGCGGAAAGACGTGCCCCCGCGTGAAGTGTGTTTTTCCACTTTGTAATGGAGCTTTCGCTTGACCATGACAATACCTCCAGCCACACGTCCTTCATCGTTACCAACTTACTGTCCCGGAGTACCCGGCCCAGTGGTCCCCCAGTCCTCTTACGGTCCCGACTTGGCTCCGTGTGATTTTTTTTGTTTCCCCGACTGAAGAGAGAGCTGGAAGGAAAGCATTGGAAGAAAACATCCAAAAGTATGTTACAACATTCATGAGAGACATTCCTGTCGAGGTCAAATCACAGCGACTTCCAGGCGTGGCAGACACGTGTGTGATGATGCAGGGGAGAGTTTTTTTGAAGAATTTTAAGCATTTATACAAGTACGATCAATAAAGCTATTTTTCCCAGGGAATGCGCATTACTTTTATAGTGGACCCTGTTATTGCTTTAATCCTCCCTCCCTGTAACCGGCAGTCGGAAACATGTTCCCGAATAACGCACCGCGGTGGGTGGTGCATGGTGATCGGATGGCTGGTGAAGCGGTCACCAAGATGAGAATAAGGTCAATAAGATGAGGTCGAATAAGTTGAAAGGAGCGACGCTGTTGGGGGAGACGAGGGAAGGGTGTTGGGGACGAGGAGGATAGTTTAACGGTTGACGGGAGGAGGGGGTGTGAAGGGAAATGTGAAATGCAGGCAGGAAATTAAGTTATTGGTTCCGAGTTGCAAGTGGGACGGGGCGAGGGCAGCAGCCTTTCAAAGGGCAGCAGGCAGGAAGTCTCTCGGAATTGGGATACGGACGGACGGCCGTAGCGAGGCGGGACCTTGGGATGGCGAAAGAGGGGGCTTTGTGACGAGAACGGATGGAGGCTGTGGGGAGGCCTGACATGATGGGGGGAGTGGGTGGCGATGTCACTTACTTTCGATTCCTGGCGCCAGGGGCGATTTTTAACTCGGAACGAGAGCGGAATCCCGTACTTGTTGAGGGAGAAATATACATATCCCTTGCCTCTGGAAAGACAGGCAACAGACACTATGACCGAGGGATAACTGTTCATTTCTTATCCCTTTGGAAAAACTACTAGTAGCATTTTCAGAATTTAATTTTTTTTACAATTTCTAAACATTTGTAAGTTAATTGAATTAAATTCAAATTAATCACGTCTAATTTGTACAGCTGTATGTATTAAGAGAGTGTAAACGCGCAAGTTTTTTTTAAATTTGAAAAACATATAATAAATCAAATAAAACTATTCTCTCTCACCCATTAGTAGCCAAGCACAAAGCTATAGCGTAAGTGTGTAACTGTAATCAGGGCTGAGAAAATTAATGGTTGGATAAAATAATTATATCGAAATATAACGTTTTTTTTAAATATCGTTACAACGTCATTTCATAAGGGTAAAATCTGGAAATTTTTAATGAACTACCTTTGGGCAATAAAAATATTTTCGCAAGGGAAGCCTATATAAAGGAAAAAATTAGAGAAGCATTGAAAGATCGCCAATTAGGTCGCCCTTATAGCGTGGGGAAGGGCGTGTGACACTGTTGAAAGAGGCTTGTCAAAATTAACGAATCAAGCCGTCCTCAGATCATTGACCTAAAGATTATGTCCTTGAAACGGGTGGCGAATGACACGCTTCAGGATTTTAAACGGAGAGAAGATCAATGACTGTCGAAGCAACATTCGCGCCGAGACAAAGAGCGTGAGAAGAGAAAGTTGAAAAAATGAACGGCTATGGGAGAGGAAGAGAGAGAGAAAAGAGCAAGGATAAAGAGATGGGAAAGAGAGGATATTTGTTGTAGGGTGCGATGACGTGATCCTTAAGGAGGAATGCATAACACTTAGGGGAGGGAGCGAGAAGGGGGCAAGGGGGTGGACGGGACGAGTGAGTAGAAGGCCTGGGATGGGATGGAGGAGTGAACAACTTGAAGTGAGGGATAAGATGAGGACAGTGATGGAAAGGATGATTCGAATGACGAGATATAAAGTTTAATTTTGTTTGTAAATTGCTATCAAGTGAAATGAATGCCGAACAATCACGACAAGAGATTGATAAAGCGTATGATCATAGATAAGTGTAAATTAAAAAGCCTCGGTACATATGCAACAACTAAATGATGGACAATTCATTCAGGGGAAGATAATGATGGAAAGTGTTTTATTAATTCTAAATATCAATCTTGGTAAAAATATGTTGTAATTAATTAGAGAAAAATAAGGGATTAAAACATTATTCAGGGCAAATCTTACACAATCATAAAAAAGGGAGTGTACCAAGTACCTCACGTTCTGCAGCCTAGGTCCTCGCCCAACTACCTACCGAAAAAATTGTTTCATATTTGATTTTACTAGGACGTCCTGGTTAGTTTAGTGGCTAATCCATGATGGAGTCAAATAGTCATTTGATGTTTTGACGAAATTTTCACGAATGATATAAATAAAAGGGTATTATATTTAACACTCTGACGTCAAATTCGATGGCTGATGATACAGAGGGTGTTCACAGAGACGCTGAAATTATAATCAACTCTCGTGTTTGTGGTGAATATTAGAAACGTAAATGAATGTGGATGAGGTCAGTGACCTACGGGAGCAAAATACAAACAACGAAGCACTTATACGCACCAAGGTGGTAGAGACGAGCTTTGCGAGTGCATACGAATCGGAGATTAGGAAACACAGTGAGGGGTGAGTCGGAAACGGCTTTTTTGGAAGTGAGAAGGACCTGTTTGGGTGAAGGGATGTAGGGCATGCTAAGGCGAAGGTTTTCGGTCGTAATGGAAGGGGTGTGGAAATTGGAAGGGGGCTTCGCACACTGCGTTTAAAAACGAGGTTGGAGGAACAGGAGGGAAGAACGTCGGGAGATGAGATGAAATTTCGAAGGAGGAGAGATGTAGGCGGAGGTTGCGCCAGGCGGCAGGGTTTAGGGGGGGGGATGAAAGGGAAGTGAGCGGGAGGAGGAGGCGGGCCCGGCCGAGACGACAAGACTGCCGGTGTGATAGGGGCCTTAATTGGAAGTTTGCCTGTGACAGGGCTTCAAAATCTTCAGTGAGGGGATCAGTGTGAAATAAAGGTTTGGAAAATGCGGGGAAGCGGGAGGTCTCCCAGAGAGGGGGTTTGTGGGGGGGGATCGAGGAACCGGAGGAGCGACTCGGATGAGGAGGCCGCATTTGGGGATAATAAAATGGGGCCACGGGGAGGAGGGCCCGGAAGATTGAGGGTTTGGCGGGTAGAAAGGGATTCAGATGGGAAATGGAGGCAAGAATTACACACTGAAGGGCTGCCGCATGAGAAAATGGACAATATCAGCTTTCCATTTGCATTTAAAGAGTTGTCTTAAAGAACAAAGCAAAGACGTTTGTTCATATGAAACAATTTAAACTTCAAAACAGAAGAAAATAAAGGGATACTATAACATGGCAATAGAAATTGATGATGATACGCAGCTTTAAGATTATCAATATGCTACTCTGAGGGATTTTGGAAGATAAATTCTAATAAAACGAGGAAATCCAAATAGGCATAATATCACATCGATATCTATGAAATGAATCGTTTTATCAGGATATTTCTCGTCCCTAGCGCCTTGCCCTTTTATACCAATTGACTCAAAAAGGTTACTCACCCTGCAAAAGTTTTGATGCTACTTTATTTGTTTATTGCACACAGTAAACATTTTAACCATAAATGTTGTGAATATTATCTCAAAAGTTATGCTGCAAATTCAATATCGTATTTTTTGTTATGATTTGCATAATATATAAAACAACTTTAATTTAAATAACACTGGAACTATGACATTAACCTTATCTACATATTAAGTTTAGTATCGACCGTAACAAATTGGTCCAAGATGTGAAGTGGAAATTTTAGTTCTATATATTTGAATGTCATCGAGTAATCTTGGTATTAGGAATATTTACAGATAAAACTACCAAGCATATGCATATATTTTGTAAGTCATTAAATACTTTGTATGCAAAATCGTCCTTTGAGTCAAAAATCACGCTTTATGATGTCACCTACAGATAGAAGTTAGTGACATGACAGATTCGGTAGAAAAGTTAATAAATATGGGAAAAATGTCTTTCTCAAATGCAAATGGATCGACTAGGTATTTTTTAGAAATAGCTTCCCACACTGATGATCCGGGTTTTGATCCCAGCAATGGGACATTTCAAAAGATATCCCAAACTTCTGCACACAGCTTGAATGTGGACAGAGCTTCCAAGCGATCGGATGAAACATTTAAGAGTGGAGTCCGTCTAGATCTTTTTTCAGAGTAGTTTGTTCTCCATGGTTACTTTCCCCGAACCCTTCCATCAGTTCCCTAAAACCCTAACTGAAGCTCTTCTTACCCATAATTCCACGCCATGGCAACAAATCCAAATGAGCTTCCGGGTGCAACCCCTCAATACTAATCCCATTGCCATTTTACGACAGAGCGCATTTTATAATCGATGTCGCATGTGGAATTAGTTCCAACTGTGGACTCGTTCAGAAATGCAGGAGAACGGAATGATGGACACTGCCGTACAAGAAAATCAACCAATGGGAGGGATCCGAAGGAGGATGGCCAGAGTGACATTTGCCCCGCTCGGAACTGAAAATCGCCGCGTACGTGCATGGAGAGGCAGGTGGCGGAGGGGGGTCCGGCCTCCTCTTGGTGTGGGATGCCGGAACGAAGGATGGCCGGATAGGGGTCCGGGAGGAGAGCGGGGACGGGCTCTGCAGTGTGGACTATGAAATGTGTGTGTACAGATTGAAACATAGGCGTGGAGGGTTAATTTTAGAACAGACACGGTTTTAATATACGACGGTTCTTTTTGGGTCATTTTAGAAAGAATTAATTAAGGAATCGGTGAAAGTTTATCAAGCACCTCTAAATTTATCAATAACTGTCATAACAAGAAGGTCACTATTACGGAGATGTTTCATAATTCTGTACGTATGTGTTTAATAACGAAAATATTTGATATAGGCAAGGATAGAATTGGCACGATGAGAATATAACTAAGAATTCACAGGATATCGACATAGATGATGCAACCGACTGAAACATTAGGATCGACATCTCGCTTCTCACGCGTGTTCCATTAATGTGATAATGTTACAAATTTCGCGAATACAGGAAAATTCGCGATCATGACGAAATCAAGGTTAAACATGCCGTCATCTTTGGTAGAACGTCCTTGCAACCGTTCATCTTCCCTAAAACGATCGCTTCATTAATCACATTCATCATTTCATGCATTCGCATAATTAAAGCCTGTTTCTGTAACAACATATGCCACGCGCCCACACGGCGTATTGCAGGGTATGACGCAGTCGCTCATCCAAGAGGAGAGTTGGGTGGTGGAAGGCGGGGAGGTGGGCAGGGGAGGAGGGTTTTGATCCGAATTGGTTCCGAGGCGATGAGTTGAGAAATGGGGAGCGGAAACGCGGGAAGCGTGAAGTAGAGTGGTTGGGGGAAGCAGGAGAGTAGGAGGGGTTCAGAACGACGTGAGAAAGTATTGGAGGGGGTGGATGCCAGGTGGGGGAATGAGGGGGGGGAGTCGCCCTTGAAAATAAAGGACAATGAATTCAGGAGGCGAGAGAGGAAAAAATTAATGAAAAATCCGAAAGACGGTGTTGGGGGGGGGGGGTGTGATTGAAAAAATGGAGAAGGGTGATGGAATAAAAAAAAGGGTTGCCGAAGTTTGATGATGGCAAAGCCCTCCACGCATCGAAAGAAGTGCCGTCGATTAATTCATTCCTGCGCAGCTTTGTTCGAGTCGAAAATAAATTGAAAATGAAAAAGAAATCTGATGAAGTCATTTCTCCATTGTTGGTGATGATAACGGAGATTATTCGGCAAGCATTCCTTCTGTCAATTTTGACGTCGCCCACCTGTAGTAACTAGACCTCAGCGGAGAACATGGACGAAAAATAATATTTCATGTAGGAAGTGGTGAAATTATTATCTGGAAGCGGCCCAAGTGATATTATTTTGCCGAAAAAATTCTCATGCATCGTAGTTTTTTTAGTGAGTATTTTACATATGCACAATAACTTGTAAAAACATCGAAAAAATCAACAAAGAACTTTTTGCACACATAAGTCAGAAAGTACAGCAAATAATCTTCCTTTTTAACTGCTGAAAGATGCATACGACACAGTATTACTTTGAATTTTACTACCATTTCATGGTATAAATTCAAGCACTTTAGTTTTAAAGTTAATGAAAAACCGATCGATCGATGTAAAATATGAATCAAAGGATTAGTACGCATGGAATTTCAAATGAAATCAATTTAATACAATATGTATAAACATAAAAATCGAAACCATCAATAACAAAATTTTATTCGATTCGGAGCGATCATATTCATAATTTTTGAGCTTTACTCTTAAGAAGTAAAATTAAAATTTTAAGAATGAGTTAGATGGCGATGACAACAGAAAATGTTGATGTACTTATACAAACAGCTTTTATAGATTATTAGTTTACTTTTAAAGGATTTTCTCAATTTGAATACAATCATCGAAGAAAACAGTAAAAAAACATGCCATCAAAGTGGATATTAAAATAAACAAAGAAAACAATTACACATATACTTCACACTTTCAGGCTTCACTACGTGGAATTGTTTGACGTCCATATTAAAAGAGATTGTAATTTTCCGCAGACTTCCTTAATTAAGCCTGTGGAAAATTACAAACTCTTCTTAAAACAATAATAGTTAAGTGAAGGGAGGCAGAAGGATTTTCGTTGAATAAATTTGAAATATACGCTGGAATTAATCAGTTTATGGAATCCTACCATTGCTTTTGTACAAAACGGTCATTAGCATAATGATGGTGTTGGGAAGGCTAGAGCCACCTACCGGTATATTTGTATTAATATTTCATCACACGATTAAATGAAGTGTTTTTCAAAATGCTAACGGAATTAGTAAATATTAGTTTAACAAGAGAGTTTGACATGCAATGGCTGAATGATACAATTTGGTATGATGACGGGTCCATCGACAATCATTCGCTAATGAATGAAACTTTACCACACAAATGGCAACGATTCCTCAAATGTACTCAAATCAAAATATACTCAAAGTAACCTAATGCGACTGAAAAAATAAACCAAACACAAGATATGTCAATGAATATGTTAAACCCAATAATATGGATACATGATTGGAAAATATTTTTAATTAAAAGTAAGTATTGCAGCAGGAGAAATAAATATGAAATTTGCTACCGTTTGCCAGTGAGTAGACGCTGGAAAAAACTATTGGTAGAAGATAAGTAGTGATTGATAAATAAACACATCTCAAGTATAAAATGTCGTAAAGACTTGATTAAATCTCCAGGGGATGAAAAAGTTTAAAAATCACCTAGAACTGTGCTACTGTCTTCGAGTGAAAGAAAAGATGATGGCAGATTGGATCGAGGGTTGCGAAGGTGTATCGTGAGGGTGTGGGAGGGGAAGTTAGGTGTGACGCAGAGAAGGGGAGGAGCTGCGAAGGAGTCGATTAAAGATGGCCTCGGGAGGAAGCAGTAATTTCCCCGAATGCCTCGCAGGGTAAACAAGAAATACAGAGAAAATGAGCCCAAGAAGCCGTATAATTAAAGACCAAGAAGAAGTTCTGTACATTTACGGAAGATATATCTGACGAAAAAGCTCGAGATATCTGTTGAGAAATTTTGCATGAGATGAAGGAAACTGGCCGAGACGATAAGAAGCCAGGTCATATCAGGTAATGACGGTAGCGACGATGAATTTATTTAACGCTCTATTTGTATTTTAAGAATTGAAGTGTAACATGTGCAATTGAGCTTTTTCAGTGGGATTTAAAAGAAATTAAAATTCAAGTTGACATATTGACATATGGACACTACCAAAGGAGAGAGAATTCGTTTCCAACGTAGAGTTGACAGCTGTTTTGAATAGGATATTGAATACATTCGAGTCACCCGAGCATGACCTCACATCTGGAAACAATAAGTTGGAAATGGATTGATGTCGATGGGAAATGGTAAATGTAGTGCTTTTGCAAAGGTGTTAAAAATGTTTGAAGAGCAACACTAAATCACGGACGAAAGTTGTAAAGAAGTCTTCTGCCGAGAAGTTTCTACGTCATTGCGCAGAACAAAATAATCACAATTGGGAATGCAAACCGACAAACTGGTCCATCATGCAATGCAAATAAAGCGCGTTTAATTCACCCGTCCAGGGCAACATCACAACTTGGTATACTCTTGCATGGGCACATTCACTCTGAACTACGTCTACATATTGCTCCTATCAACTTGGCATATTTCTATTGATTCCCGATGACCAGACGAAGGCAGACGTGCAAAATACGGAAATTGTGTCACAGTTTGCAAGCTTGAATTGACCAATCATGGATATATCGGCCAACCTTGACCAGGCCCTGAGTGTGCTCGGAAAAATTCTTCATAGGATTTAATTAGAAAATTGATGAGATTTCTTATATTTTTCTCTTTATCCGGGTTCATGAAGCTACGATTAAAAATATTGATATTTAAAGCTTTAAATTACGATAGGATGATAGCTTTATAGAATGGTTGATAGAAGACATTTTCAATTCAATTTTGGAAAATCTTGCATGCGCGTGCACAGGAATCATTAATGAATACCTTTCCTCAGCTTATTATTGGGATTCATTAGGATAAAAAAATAAAATCAATCACACAGGTAACACATGAAATTAGTAAAGATCTCGATTCTATGCTTTTAATTTGCTTTACTCTTCCTTTTCTCTTGTTACTCATCCTGTGAACCCCTACTGTGGACGGTGAGTTTTTCTGCGAAAATCCACGATTTTCTGAGATGTACCTTAACACCCATAAATATGTCCATTTAATATATTAATGGATATCAAATTTTCCGTAAATTACACCAAAACTTTTCAAATCAAATTATTCTCGAGTATAATAATGGAATATAAAAGAAGAGCTTCTCTGTTTCATCTTCCAGGATCAATAATAAAAATTTTCCAGCTAAAATAATCACTGGAATCCACTCTACTTCCTGCATATTTAACTCATAATTATAATTTATAATTAAAACAATTATAATAAGGCCTTATTAAAAGATAAAACTTGAAGGCGATGATATTATTAGAAATAAAAGGGGAAATTACTACAGTTTAAGTGCCAATATACATATCTTGAAAATATGGATACAGAAATCATGGAAGTTAAAGTATAGCTACATTGTAACAAATTCTGGATATAAATTTACAATTTCTTCAATCAGATAAATATCTTCAACTGCTAAATTTTAATAACGACATTTTACAAGTGAATGACAAATGAAATTTATGTCTAATATTATCAAGGAAAAGACAAACGGTTGATTACATTTATTATCCATAGTTGGTACTGCAGAAATTGATGTGATTTCATTATTTGTAATTTTAAGGAGCTGGCGGAAAATATTGTTTCGGTAATATTTATAGAAAACTATTGGAATAAAATTATTACATTACGTAATTTGTCCTTTGAATGCGAAAGCTCGCTATATTTTGCATTTTATTCCTCCTTTGTTTAAACCTCCTGTTTTACCCTCGTCAGTCACCTTCATTTGTCTGGCTTCCTCTTAGTCTGACCCCTTATCATTAACACATTTCCATTTCACCTCCGTCATCTACATAAGGGTTAAATCCTGGGACTTAATATTACGTCTGGGTTTGTTGGATAGTGTGGAACTAATTGACTGCTTTCGTCTAAGCATGCCGTGAAACTTAAATGAACTGGACGCAGGTGAACAAGGGGCTTGAATGAGCGGCCAGGAATGGGTTTTACATCAAAATATGGTCCGAGGGTAATGAGTCCGGAGGGCTGAGGGTATTGGATGTGTCGAGGCACGAGACGTGCTTTTTTTTTTGCAAACTGCCTCGCCCACCGGGCAAGCCTCCGTGGATGTATGATCTCTTTGACCGCCCACACCGAAGCGAGCATGACGGCGAAGGCTTATGAGAAGCCGGGAGGCACTAAGTGTAGACCATATTGCTGCAAAATTGATAGTGAAGACGCGACAAATGAGAAGGCTATCACAATTACAAGTTAGAAAATTGAGTGACCCTGGTGTCTCCGTTGAAGAATGTCGAAAATATGTTCGACGCAATTAGGAGTTTCTCGTATAATAGTAATCGAATGAAGGATGTGATAGGGTGTACCCTTTTTTTCAAATAGCGAAATTACTGGAAAACTCATATTTTCAACCTAAAAACATCTAAAAATACGTCGTATCGAATTCTAATGGGAAAATAATTTTAAAATAACCTAGGCACTCTTACTTTTATCGGCCTAAAAATATGTTACATAATTTTTGCGTCCTGCGTTGTTTAAAAAAAACTCAATCGCGAAAAAGTTGACCTTAATATGGCGACAGTTATATGTTGATTATTAATACTGGTTTGAAGACAATAAACATGTGAAATCATGTAACACTTAAAGAGAAGAACCTAGATTAAAACAAATTTGAGCACTAAAAATTGAAAATGATCTGACAAATGGCGTAACGTTTCACGAACCAAAAGAATATACTTTTTACTTAACATAAGGAGACTCTTGTCTCCGTGCAAAGACTTTAAAATATTTTTATTCTTGATTAATGATACACAGTAATAAAATAGATATTTATTTAGTAATTTAGTAATTTTACAGATAAATTTCCAAAATTATAATAATTTATCTTTTTAAATGTTTTCTGTTTCCTAATCCTTTTTTACCATGAGGTGTTGAGTAATGACAATGAACGATGATAATGGTAATGTTTGCAGGAAATGGTATGCCGTTTTATTCATAAGCTAAATAAAATTTCAGTTTACAGTGGCATACCCAATCATCCCAAGGTTTCTATCAAAGAGGAGTCTGACAGCTACTTGAGAAACCTAAGGCACTTAGATAGTAAAGGATTTCGTACCCACACTAGACTCATATTGGGTAATAACGCGGTAAAGAGAGAATATTTTTTTAAATTAACACTAGGCTAAAATACTATATCTTGGTAAAGAATTAGCCAAAATATAGTATATCCCTAAAAGTAAAACCGCAACTCTAAATCCAAGGGTAATTTAAGTGTACGGTTATTTAACAAATCAGCATTTCATCTGTCCTTTGATCAAAGGGTGCAGCTTCCAACGTACAACGATTCTTATTTTAGACATAAGAATAGAAGAATGTAAGCTACATTTTCTGGCCTAAAAATAACCATATGGGATGATAGTGCCAATTCGAGGAACGGTGCACGCGACCCCCTTATAGAGAGAAGGAGAAAGTGGTACTGAAGGAGGAGGAGTTCGGAATGGGAAATGAAGTGTATGGGGCAGGAATTCTTTTTATCCCAAAGACCATTTTTAGAAAGGATAGAGACCAGAGATACTGGGCGTGGAGTGCTGCCAAAAAAGGTAGTCGAGTCAAAAAGAAATAATTCTTGAGAGCGTTAAAGACCTCCCGTAACGTCAGTTTAAAAGTTTTGAAGAGCTCGAGTTCGGAACCAAAATGCGAGGGGAAGAAAATGAAGAAGCGACGAGAAACAATTGAACGGGGGCATTCTTCGGCTAATGAGGTGGGCTGAGGATGGGGGTGAGGGTGATGTAGGAATGGGGTGCGATAGGGAAGGGGTTAGTGAGTTCTGGGGCCCACCCCCGTCCCAAAACCTCCTCCCTTGAATTCACTCCCACGGTCATCTTTGGCTAGGCTCTCACTTCGTTTCACTCTAGCACTGTATTACTGTAATAAAATTCCCCTTTGATAATGAGAGAACCCCCCGTTGTAATTAATTGCGAAATTTTATAATCGCGGCGACAGTCACCATGGAAATTACATGATGAAATTGGAAGGTTTTCGTGCTCATGTCTTTTTATCCTCTCGAGGGATGAAGGAATTACACTGAGATGGAGAGGAACCTGATGTAGAGTAGGTTGCTGGATTGGGTTTTGTTTGGAGTTAGAAAACATTTATTTGATAGTTGTGTCCATCCAAAAACCTACCTAAACCGGTAGATTACCTAATAAAAAAATAAAAAATACACATATACACACACACACACAGAAACATCACTCCACTTCTTATTAATGGGTTTATTCATTATTAAATTGTTCTAATATTTGAAAAATAAAAGATGGTAATATCTAATCTATTGAGTACGTATATGTAGAGGTAAGGAATGTATTCTTTACTTCGTATTGCCCCAAGCTGGTAAAAGTTTGAGCACCAAAGGTTATGGATGAAAATAGTTCCTGTGATTGTGGTCAAGGATTTAGATAATTAACAATTTTTTTGTACTATGCGTTGCGTACACTTAGGAATGTTAACTGTATTCCCAAAAGAATTAATATTGCTTTTTAAACAAACTAAATGAACTCCATTACAATCAAGAGCTGCGCCTTTAGTTATGCTACGAGTATTATTTCTTTGATTATCAGTATCTTAAATTCTTAAAGATAACTTTTGGAACCTGCATTAAGCGTGGTTTTTAATTTTGTGTTAAAATCGGTCGGGGATATTATGTATTAAAATTCTTCGCGACTTCTCGGAATATTTCATTTCTCTTTCCGGGATGAATAAATATATAAAGACAATTTTTCCATTCATACGAAATGGATCAATTTCCAAATAATTAGCTTTGACGATTAGCGTTATGAAAGTAACAGTTGCAAGTAACTATGACGTATCCATTTAGTAATTGATAATGTTTTCAACATACGAGCAATTTACGACAGTCAAATTAATACTGATCATCTAGGTAAATTTCTAAAAAAATCTAAGTACTTCAGTGCTCTCGTTGTTGAGGATACAACTATTTTGATAAGAAGAAGTTTAAATTAGATGAGAGCTGCAGTTTACCAAACGTCCTTGTCTATTCCTCTCCGTGTTTTGAGTCCATTTCACAAACTCATCTTTTGTGGGAACTGAAGAAAGGTTGCCATGGAAAGGTTAGAATTGGGAGGGGAAAATGAACGTGAGAGGTAAAGAGAGAGACGTGTGCACGTGTGCACAGAGAAGAGCCGAGCGAAGGACTCACCGAAGTGATTTGGGGGCCGGAGGAGCGTGGGGTGGACGCAAGAGCGGTGGCCGTACACCATTATTTGCACCGCGGGGGATGGCGGTGGAGGCTCAAGTGCAGAGGGGGATTTGGGGGGAATGAGTCCCGTGGGTGCGCTTTGTCGCGTCTTCCGATCAAAACAATCGGTGTTCTCTAAAATGCACCGATTGGATGGGAGAGTGACAAAGGGGGTGGAGGGTGGGAAAGGTAAGGCGAAGGGATGAGAGAGAAGCCCAGGGATTCGATTGGGGCTGAAAAAAGGGAGGGGGCGTGGCGAAGAGAGGATGGGGGGTGATTGCGGAGGGGACGGTCAGGCATTGTCGCGCGGAGGGGAAGTACGCAGGCCGATGGTGGGGACGGAAGTCGAACGGCTACGTGCTCCCAAGAGCGTCGCTTCTTTTGGAAAGAAGACAATAAAAATAAAAAAAAGACACCAAGGGAAGGAAGGATCCGCGTTTTGTCGGGTTAGTGCCTCTCGCTTTGTTCCATTCCATTTTTTATTATCTGTCGAATGTTTGAACAGATATGGAAGAAACTTTTTATCCTTCGTACGTACATTCATGTTATTTACATGTTTGTGCGTGTGTATATATATTATACATAATGTAAATGGAATTAACACTAATAGACACAAACACAGAAACACATAAAAGAGGAACTCAATGGGTCTCGAATTTTCGGTGGTACAAAACTTTTGTGAATGTTTCACGGACGTGAATAATGATGTATATGGAATCAGCACTAGTAGACGAAGACAAAAACACAGAAACACCCGAGAAATGTTTTCTTTTTTCTGTGTTTTTGCCTTTGTCGACTAATGCTAGTTCCACATCAATTATATACATACACACACACATATATATATACATGTATATATGTGTATATATATATATATATGTATATATATGCATATATATAAGTATGTATATAGTATGTATATATATAAATGAGTTTGCTACACACACACACACACACACATATATATATATATATATATATATATATATATATATATACACACACAAGTGAGTTTGCCGTTGATTACCTTGTTACACAAATTAACCTTGGTCACTTGTAAACGACCCGAAAATATTAAAATCCACCAAGCTTATATCAAAATCTTATGCCATCGAAAAAACCAAAACCAACACCCATTATTAAACAAAATATGAAACATGCCTCCCCTCTCAAATTATCAATTCTCTCTCATCCCATGGTACTTCCTCATGCACATCCCGCTATTTTAACCTATAGCCTTTATGGCGAACTCTGTCCCTTCCGACGTGGGGTGGGGCACCAGACCCCTTCAGCATCCGCGTCAACAATCGCCGAATCTCATGTATACCTTCTTCCGCATTAGCTTCTCTACCAGTGCCTAAAAATGGTTCCCTCCATATTTTAATTCTGCAAATGTTTTTAATAATTTGTCCATTATTGCCTCCCTTCAGACACAACGCTGCTGAAACTCAAAACCCTATAGTCAGGATGCATCTGGCTCCAAAATGTATTTCAAGATCCATGGAATGTAAATGATGCAATCTCTTACAAACCTTTAACTACCGCAAACTAATACGCCTTATTCTATTTAAATTAAAACAAATAATTCAAATTATCACTCCATACTAACTTCATTAACTGTAATATTTTGCACATCCTAACGCTATAATATTTCTATTCAATGTATACGAGGAATTTTTAATTTGGAATAACGTAATTAAAATGTCAATATATATTTTAAGGAGATTTTGATAAGTTTGATGTTCAATTTCATGTCACTCTAATCGTAGAATAGGATTTGTAGATATCCGAAAAATTAAAATGAATAATGTTTGAAATGATAATTATGGCGTGACACAAATATGCATCAGGTACATAAGCGGCGTCATCTAACTTTGACAGTGGACCGTCAGTCGCAGAAAACAGTCTAAGGAATACCCATTCGGGGGGCTCAAGACGTCTCCAAGAGCCTCCTTCAAGCCCCCCCACCAAGCGTTGCGGGCAAGGGAGTGAGTGCAGGCAAGAGCGAGCTTTTGTTTGCGTGTTCGCCTCCCTCCCGAGCCCCCTCATTCCCTGCCTTTACTCTATTCGTCTCTTGCTCTGAACCGCGTAACAGGTAAGCCGCTTATCTCCTTTCATCGTGTCTTTAGTTCAACGACTTGAAAATCTCATCTTATTCCCTCTCCCTCCCCTTCCCTATCCGCAATCCGCCTTTCCACTTGTACCCGCACTCCAATCTCTTTTATAATTCTTCCTTTAGCAATAGCCGTACTTGTTAGAATCCAGCGGAGGAGATTCAAAGATTACGCGCTACGTGAGGTGTTAACTTCAATAATTCAGATACAAATGTTTCGCCAGTCTCTCTCATGAACCTTACAACTTCAGCATGTTCCTTAGGTTTCTTAAACCATTATTCCTTTTGAGTTTTGTTCACGTAATGTGACTACACAAACAATGGCAATCTTCTTCACATTTTTAAGTTTTGTACTTTTCCTTATATAGATAAAGGCACCTACTCGAACTAGTGGGTTGCAAAAAAATAGGCTTGACGCTGCATTTCCTTCGTGCCCTCCGCCTAGATCCACACTGATGCCAATGATAATGCCTTAGAAGCCTCCAGAATTACATCTACAACATGATAATTCTCACTGGGGTGTCATTCATGGATCCAGGCTAAGGTTCCGGGTTTTCGACATCAATTAAGTTTACAATCTCTTTATATTATCCAGTCAAACCTACCTTCATGTCGGCTTAAGAGCGTTTGGCAGAGACGAAACAAGTGCAAATCAATTATCTACTTTCTGCATGGACAAGTTACTTAATTAATAAAAGTCATACTCAGCATGAGATATCGAGATACGTAAAATGAGACCACCATCGTAAAATACGAGTCACACATGTTTAACGAAAATTCTCACTGACTCCCAAATACGCCTGAGCGACTGCAGGTGTAGCATTTAAGCATCATAATTAGTTACTCTGAACGCTGGCAGTTCTGAAGACCATATCGACGGATGGATAGGACCGTCTTGGAAACTAGGGCGATATAAATGAGACATGGGTATCTATAGCAAGTAGCAATGTCAAACAATCTCTTCTCGTTACAACCGACAAATAACACACGCAAGCTATTGCGAAGGACATTAGAAAGAAGAAGGGCTTCTTCATGCTGGTATATATCCATTGGCAGGCCTGGAGAACGCACGTGAGAGCCATTTAAAGACGGGTAGATAGAAACCAACACCTGCAGCACGTGTCTGGTACGGGGTGAAAATGAGACGTGGTATGGATGATTTGACCGGTGCGGTCCACCTCATTACGCGGCTGCAGATTCATGCTCGGGAGGGGAAGGAGTGTGAGTTGGGCACCCTCAGGTAACTCGAGAGGCAAGGTAGGATCGGGGGAGGGGGGAAAGGAGCCGGAATGAGGGTGGGGCTTTGGAGAGATGCCTCGAGGGAAATAGAAGGGGCGGGGAGGGGGGGAGGAAGACGAAAACTCGACTAACCTCCAAAGAGCAAATAAAAACAATGGGCAACGGTACACCGAGCTTTCTTTGTCCGAATTCCGAGGAAGCCAGGGAATCCAGAGAGAAGGCAGGTGGGTGGGTGGGGAGGGGAGGGGAAGTTGGGGGGAGAGGAGAAATCGAGTAATGTAGGAGAAAAAGAGAGGGACAGGTGGGGTGGAAGGGAAGAGTTTGTTATTTATTTTGCCCCTTCAGCTAGCGAAACTTCTTCGCAAGACTCGGGGAAGCTCCCCTCGCCCTCTTTCAAGTTGCTCCGCCCGCCCCCGGTCCTCCCTCGAGTGAAACCGTGCCTGTCGGCTGTCCCCCTTCCCCCCTCCAATCCGAGACTCGCGCCGCCCCCACCTCTCGCCCCTCCCCCTCTCACCTCAACCCTCATCTGTGTAATCTCCGTGGAAACTCCGAAGCATGAGCGAGTGGGTCGTGATAAGAAAGGAAATGGTAATTCCACGCGGTGGGGAAGGGGGGTGGAAATGGATAAGAGGAGGCTGAAATGAGGGGAGAATGTTAGGTGAGAGGCACGAGGAGATTCTTAAAGCTTCATTTGAGCGGAATTGAAACAGCCAGGCCACCTACATTGCTCTTGAAACCCCTTTACGGCGGCTTAGTACGAAATAATATTATTTCCTCAGGTACGGCAGACACATGCTTCAAACTATAACCAGAAAAATTACACTCGAATTCCTGTAAAGGGAACGGATTTTGAAACCAAAACTGAAGTTCTTAATAGGAAATTTTGGTAATGTATTGTTAGGGGAATAAATGAACGCTCTGCGTTGATATTATTTACTGCAGTGAGTGTCGATGCGCACGTTTCGGCACGAAACGTTAAATGAAGAATAAGAAAAAATCGACCCGATTATATAAGTGCTACAGTAAAATTTAGGAAACATTGGGGTTTTTATATCCACGATGATTAGCACTTACAGCTTTATGTGTGAATTTTTAATTCTGTAGTCACTTTAAACAATATTATTGCATTAAATTATGATGCCCCGTCAAATAAATACGCACTTCAAAGGGGAAACTTAAAGAGTGTACCACACAATCGCGAAGAAAAACCAATCGGGATTTTGAAAAACCATTAAAGAAATGAAGAAGAATGGGGAAAGGACAGCCAAATTCGAGCTAAATTGAGATCACAGTGCGGAGACTCTTCCCTAACATTTACAAAAAAGAGAGACTGGAAAGGTTTCAGTGAATAAGGGAACTCAAAAGGGGGGACATTTAAAAGGATTGGGATTTTTGGGAAAAGGATAGAGGTAAAGGGAAGGCGGGAGTGGGATGCGGAGCGGCCATCTTGAGGGAGGATAGATGAGGGAGGCAGGCGGGAGGATGGAGGGAGGGAGAGGGGAAACTTCCGGGAATGAAGGGTTGGGGGGGTAGGGGAGGGGCGGGTAGGGCGAGGGAGGGGAAGCAAAGGAAGACGCACAAGTTGGGAAATTTGGAAAATCTAGAGGGAAGCCTAGGCATTGCGGGGGATGGGACGGGAAATGAAGAGAGGAGCATAAAATGTCACCTATAAGGGCGGAAAAAATAAAGCCGAGTGAGACATTCAGGGTTCAGGAGAGAGAAGGTAAGAGGTTGAAGTAAGGTGGTAAAGAGCAGCAGATGCAGTACTCCAGATCACGTGGAAACCCTTACTCCGAAAGCATCGTTCTTATTATTTACCCGAGGTTTCATCTGGCACGATCATAGTGTTCCCGCTGTAATTGCAGCGACGTGATATATTTCCCTGGGGAGCATTCCAATCCATCTAAACGGGAGAAATTATCAGCTATTCATTCCCGTTTTGTACTTACTATACAATTACGCTTTTTTCTAGACAAATACGAAGAATTAATGGCGCAGCAATTTCATTAAAAATATTATTTGCACGATAAGAAATCGAATTCTCTAAGTGTGCAACGCTAATTCCGAAATAGATATTTCACGCATGGATGTTAGCCTGCAAGGATAAATTTAAATGAGATATTTACCAAAAAGGGGCAAAAATCAGGGAATGAATACGGTTGGATAAAAATAATAAAACTCCTGCATGGATTTTAAATTTAAAAATACCTTTCTATTGTTTCCGGCCCAACTTTGTGGAAGTTCATGTTCATTATTTATTTTATGGTGCCTGATGATGAGGCCTAAGCGTTAAACCTAGTTAAACGATAATAAAGAACAGTGTATGTTAATAATGTGTTCTTAATAAAATAAATTTTGAAAATACCTGCCTATTGTACGAAGAAATGGACCGCCGTTTAATCACAATGTCATCAATATGAAATTCAATTTGTCATTATTTTGATGGAAATGCATATTTATCGTTATTTTCTTATAGGATTGACATGATGCAAAAGAAAAATTTAATATTTCTCATATTTTGCTTTCTAGCCTCAAATTCAATAAACCCTCTTGAAAAATCAATGTATTAACTTTTAAAGGAAGAACATTTACTGATTTTATGGTGCAAAAATAAAGATATTCACAAAATGGAATGTATATAAAGAATAATGTATTTTATATTTCAATCCATAAAATTAAACTTTTGAAGCCCTTTGCTTCATTCATTTGGCTTAGAGAACATCCCGAAAGTTTCTGCGCTAAATCCATAAGCACCAAATGGAGTGCTAAAGTTCCTTAGCTCAGGTGAGGATGGCCGATCCTATTAAAACTGGTAAGAACCCTACGGGTCATGAAAAATTATGATGGCACGTAAAAATCAAGGATCTTATCTCAATTCCCATTGCACGGAGATTGGCTTTAGGGAAGGGCAAGTGAGGAGCCCACCTGCGGTGCAGTTAAAATGGACGGCCGGCCGTCCAGCGAGAGAGAGCAATGAGAATTCATACTGCGGGACATTGTTACGGGGCGTGGGAATGGCGGTCGCCCGGGGCAGGGGTGGGTGGCCTGGGCGGTAGTGAGTAGCGGTACGGCCATTCGCACCTTCACCCACGACAGGTTCCAATCCAAGCACCGAGGGGTCAAGCAGAGGAAAAAGCAATTCCATCCGTACCACGCTTGCTTTTGGCGATGCAAAGAGAATTCTCTTAAAGTGTTCCTAAAATGTACGCCTTCGACACAACATTTAAATTTATCAAAGATAATCAAGAACTAACTTAGTCACCCAATCTCTTCCCGGTGCGCTATAATGAACTATGAATTGTGAAACAATGTACATAAGTGCACTAAGCTATGTAAGCATATAAGCTTCGAAAAAGATGTATTTTAAATACGATATCATAAAACGCCGGTTCTCACGAACTTTTTCATAATTTTTTGGTAACAGTTCATTGTTTAACACAGATAAAGGGCGGCCATTTCTGTCATCGTCATGCATATTTATGTTCACTCTTAAACGAACGACAACACTGACGCAAAACTCTTGACACTCATCGAATTGGGTCCGTACAGAGCACAAAATATCCGATGAATATCACCAGCTTTGAAGTGCTTTTTTATCAGTACGTAAAAATCTTATCACTGAACGAACTTCACATATGGCGGGATTTTCAATTGTACTTGTATTGTTCATTTTGAGTAGCCATTGTAAACAAACGACAAGCGATCTTCGAACCACTTCAACTTGAGGCGTACTGACATATTGTGTACGTCAATACAGCGACCATTCGGCTCCCTAAACTGCATCTCACGGTACACGAAAACGGAGGTAACTCTGGAGAGCCCTCGTATAAATATGTCATTACAAAATAAAATACATTCGAATACAACATTATTCATTGTTAAAAAACAAGTTAGTAAACGAAGGAAAGCTATGAGGCGAAAGCAACTAAAATATTTAGCGATAAAATCAAGGAAGGGAATGAATGGAGAGAGAAGGAACGAAAAATTCATAATGTTAAATCTCCTAGTCACAGCATGAGGAAAGAATGCTTCCTCTGGACGTGGAAGCTTCACGGAGGAGAGTGTGGAAGTATTGAGGGGAAGGAAGCGCACGGGGTGGGAGAAGAGTGGTTCCATTTCTAAGAGCGGGAGCGGTGGCGCAAAAAGGGGTGGTTGCATGGAAGTGATATTGAGGATCCCTTAAAAATCGGACGAGTAAATGGTTTGGAGAGGACGGTCGAATTAATAGCTTGCCTTTAGTGGGAATATTCGATTTCACGGAAGCCGAGGGGGCCATCAGCAGCTGAGAGACTAGCGGGAATAATAAAATGTTGCAAATTTATTCGCTAACATTCTTTAATTAGAAAGCCATCGATTTTTATGGCAGAAGAAGTTAGCATAATAACAAAGCCAACTTTAAATAACTTCGTATACAATCCATTGAAATATATTCTTGAATGAACCAGCAGTTTAGTTAATATTTTGAACATTTTAAACGAATGGGAAACAAATACTTAAATAAATCGCATTACTTTTATATCCTCCTTTTGTTTAGTGGAAATTATAAGTTTCTAATTCTAATTCTAATTTACTAGAAGTAAGTTCTTGGCTAAGAGTAGATAAGTACAATACTAAATGGCTTAGAATAGAGCTTTTTGGAATTTTTATCATGCCAAACAAACTGCACTAGTTAAAATTTACTATTATCTGAACCCTTATCAATCATATCATAAAAGATATTTCTATACTAAATCATTTGAATTGGACTGGAAATAGAACGGAAAAATCCATCAATATAAAAATAATTAAACTTGAAAAACGGAATTCGATTTGAAATGGTCGTCATAAAAGTTTGGCGCTAACCTGCAAGAGACAAAAGACTCCTGATTCATTAGTATGAGCGAGTCATTGTCCTGGTGGTCATTTCATGCCACGATGGGCGGTCGATGAGGAGCAACGTAGTGCAGGTTGAGCTGGATTGGAAAGCAGGCTCTTCCACCGGAGATGATCACCACCGTGGTGGATAGATAGGTTATTAGAGGGATAGTTGAAATGATGGAGGGCGGAATCAATTCCAAGCCTTCTTAGACTTTCGGATCGGCGGAGAGAGGGGGGGGGGCACCGGGAAACATTGAGAGCACCAATAAGAGGAAGGATATGGAACCATGGGAAAGGGGAACGGGGACACGCGAGAGAATTGACCAAGGAGACGGACGGAAGTGATGAGTCCCCGTGGCCGGGGTCCCGCAGGCGCCAGGTGGCCAAAAGGGGTGGGGAAGTGGACCGGGAGAGGTTTGGGGGTCATTGGTGGCGGGGGAACTTTATAATGGGTAGGGAGGGCGTGTCGCGGCGGGCGTGCGTGTTCTGATCCCCCGTGGCGAGGGAGGGCACGCCGATGGGGATCCAGCCCGGGGCCACGTCAAGGTGCGGGGGCAGGTGGTGGTTGACGGGAGAGGTACAGCGCGCATAGAAGGATCGACCTCCAGATTGAAGAAAGAGGAAGCGGTGACTGAGCCCTTATTATTAATCCGAGGGGTGTAGGGGGAGATGAGGGAGCCTAGCTGGAGGATCTAGTCGGGGTGCGTGATTTTGCGAGGTGCGCGGATGAACTCTCCCTGGGGGACTACTGAAGCTCTCGTTTATAAATTGCTTGACAACAGAATTCCCTACTTCATTACATTTTAATCGGAAAGCGAAATTGAAAACAATTCTTTCAAAAAACAACTTCAGCGCAGACTCACGAAGGATATAGAAAACGTAAACACTGCTCTTTAGCGCTAAACCTCTCGATCCTCAAACATTTATTGCTTAGAGAGAAACTTAAAAGCAACATTACAAAGACAGCAGTGCAAGGAAACTGACGTTAAATATTTTAATTATAAAATAGAGACACAAATCCTATAAATTCAGGTGGTAGTGATTGAGGCAAAGATATGTTTACATTTAAAGTGAAATTTGGAGGTTCTATCTCTAAAATTGAACAACTGATGCATTTCACTGTTCTGTCGCATCAACGCGCATTAAATATGTGACTTAATGAGAAAATTCATCAAGTCCGCAGGAGAGAAACACAATTTCAAAAAAAATTTTCATTTTTCCATCATTTAAAGTCAAAATAATGTTTCCAAAAAATTCTCAAAAATTCTCATTAAATCACCAGCGCTTATTTCATGGAGTAAAAAATGGATAAAATTACAACAATCGATTGCCTGGTTAATCGGTTCGTCGATAACACACAGGTCTATTCATCTGAGGTGCAAAATAATGGAACAACAGACAAAGAATGATACACTTCCATCGGTGAAGTATAGACGATACGGGCATAGTTTTTAAGGGATTTTTGCACGCACGACTATGTTCTTTCCTCGCAAACCTTATCTAGGAGGCAGACGAGCAGGCATGGAGCGCAGTCGCCACCGCAGCGACGTGGAAATGGAACCATGCAAGAGGCGAAGAGTAGGGGGGGGGGGGCTGAACGGTTTTGGAGGGAGTGACGAATCAGTGTGCGCGCCTCGGGGTATGCGGGAGAGAGACCCGGGGGGGGCGTGGGTAGAGAGGAAGGGATTGGTATAGTTTTGTGGGAGGGGAGAGAAGAATGCTGAGAGGCGGAAATCCCTCGAAAGGTTTCCAGAGAGGATTTGCACTGCGGTAGCCACTTGGATAACATTCATTTTGGAAATTATTATTCATATCGAATTAAAAACTTTATTTTAGTAGATAATAAATGCCTTGCCGATGCCTTACTTGCCAATGCCTTACTGACGATGCCCGATAGGTCCACAGTGGTGTATCCACTGAATTATCTGAAGAAAATAATGTTTATGTTCCTCGAATTTCGTTTCTATGGGTACAGGTGTTAATCTAATTTTTGCCGATAAAGAACTGAATCTTTCTGAATTCTTTATTGCTAAACGCCATCAGTTTTATTGATTTTATAAAATTAAGATATATATGCATATACGTTCTTTGGGGGCGCTAAGCTAAAACAAAAACACAGAAAAGAGTCCCGAGCATTTAGGGGTCTGCTATATCGATTAAATAAATAGTTGTATAAATCCTGTAAAAATGGGCATAATTTTGCATTGCAAAAAATTATTAAATGGTATTGTCTTACCAACAGGACAGCATAGAGAAAAATATTTGCATATGAATTTAATTCATGTGAGTCGGTGTATTGAGTCGTGGTCAGAATGAAATATTCTGCGCTGTTATGAATAATATATTGTTTCATTTTTTTCAATACACATTATTTGTGGTCACAGTGAATTTAATGCAGAAATATATAGAATTTATCTCCAGGGTGAAAATTATGGGTCTGGAAATTCACAATGTCTTTAGTGTCCTGATATTTGATCTCCTAGCTTTTTATGTAGGTTTTCAAATTAAACTTTTAATACTAAATTAAATTTTTAATTCTAACTACGTGAATTCACTCTGTGAAAACTCTATGAAGGGCAGTTGAGTCATGTGCGTGAAGGGTCACGTATCACAGAATTCCTCCTCCGCGTTCCTCACTTCTAAAAAAAGAGAAGTCCAAGGAAGATTTAATGTGACAATATTAACCCGAGTCGCTAAAACACAATATTCAAAAGAATACTACTCAAATGGTGGTTCCTATGTAACCTAAGATGCATCTAATGTGTGTTCCGCCCATACACAAAGATTCGCTGGAATAAAGTAAACCCAAAGGTGCTGGCAGGTTTTGGGAATTCATTCAAATGCAATGTAACGTGTATAGAATTTACGTAAGGAAGGATACATTTTCAGAAGGCTCAACGGCAGCAGGGAGAAGAGGGGAAGGGGAGGCCACGTCTGGAGTTGTGGAGTTTAATTTGGAGTTTTAGAGGGATTTGCGGCACTCCGCGTGCAATGGAGGGGACCATGGGCAGTGGCGCCACCGCCGACGATGCCAAGGGGATTCGTTACCGGGGAGTGTGACCTGCGTGGAGGGAATAAAATGTAAGCGCTGTTACTTTTGGGAATTTACTCATTACTGGAGAAAGCACCTTGTAATTTTCCACGCTTTATTAAAACACCTGACGGGTTTCAATGTTCTCACATCATTATCATAACTACTCACATGGTGTACCTTTTATAATAATGTGAGAACATCAAAATCATTCAAGTGTTTTATTAAAGTGTGTAGAATTACGAAGTGTTTTTTCCATAATAACTCATCGGTGAATATTTTGGGTACGTTGCGTCCTTTCAAAAGCAAATTTAAGAAGGGAAATTTCGAAAAATATTGTTATATTTGTCATGCATTTTTTTAAGCTGCGGCGTCTCCGAAGGCCCTTTCTCATTATTTTGTAGACATTTCTAAAAATAGATATTTCATTTTTTCCTATGAATTGGAAAATATACAATTTGTAAATTTGTTTATCTTGTAAAAATTCAATTTACAATTGACATCAGAATTTCTGCAAATACGAATTTAAGATTCCTGAACGAGTTATCCCTCGCGGACAGAGAGAAATTATTTCCCTAGGTCCTTCGTCATCGGTAGCACCTTCTTCTGCTTAATATCTAGGGCAAATCAGTAGGCACGAGAGAATTTAAATGTTAGTCACATGAAAGGCACTCTGGTACGGCGAGAGGGATGGGTAGGAAGGGGGAAATGTCTCCGGGAGAGGAGTATGAGGAAATACAAGCAATGCGACCCTCAGCAAGGGCACGCCAATACGTTTTGCATCGATAATAACCACCAAGCCCATATTGCGTGCAGGTGATAGCTCCAATTTATCGGCGGCTTGTTGGCAAGGTATTTTAAATAGTATGAGAGAGGTGAGAAGAGGACGAGCGGGTGGATGGGATAGGAGGAACGGTAGCATATCATAAAGACATAAATAAGGGGAGAGGGAGCAATGGAGTTGGTGAGGAGCTGTAACGGAAGGGATGGAGACTTAATTTATTGGGGACACGGCTGGGAATGCTTTAGAGAGTGCACGCGGTTTTAAAAGGTTAAGACACGGGGGGAGGTTCGTAGGACATGAAAATATTATCAAATGAATAACGGAGGGCGAGGAAAGGCGACAGATAAATCGGAAGCGAGGGGATGAAAGGAGATCAAACTGAGGTGTGGTTAATTGCGGAGAGACAGGTATACGTGTGCTTTGGTGCGTGTGTACGTGCGTGAGTGTGAATTAGGGAAAACGGGACTGCAGCGTGGGGTGAACTTGTCCCAGCCCCAGGGACTGAAAGATCATGGTAGTCAATCAGAATGCTCTCCTGTAAATATTTTATGTAAATTCTCAAGAAAACACCACACGTTTATGCAAGCATTTTTTTGCAGAAACTAGGTGAAATATAATAAAATAATTCTATCTCTGTAGGCTAAGAATGTCAGTAGATTAGACTCTTGTATGTCTCACATAAGCAACTGGATACGAATAACTTGATTCATAGTCAATTATTTGGTGATGGGAGCGTCATCATAATATATAATGCAACAAGGCTTCCGGAAAATATATTTGATAAGAATATAAAAAGTATTAAGTTTTACGGATACACATTATGTATGCATAATATTTGTCCAAAAATATTAAAGAAAATGTAAGCTGATATTGATATTTATTTAGTACGCTTTCCGAATACCTGGCAATAGTTACGTTATCACACTGTTATCACATTATTAGTACATATTTTTATTGTCCGTGGACGCTCATAAAATTTTTTGTAGTAAGTAAGGCGCTATAATGTAGCCTCCCTTAAAGAACCTTAATAAGCGATCAATGTGCTTTTAAAAAATTATGGAAGTAATTAAAAATTGCCCCTGCATTTGTTACATCTGATTAATCCCTCAGAGGATTTAGCTTGAAAGGTAACGCAGATGACAATTATTTGACTGGTTTAATGGAATTAATAGAACGATTGGAAAGATAAGAGATACGTCTTGAAATTTTCACACAATATGATTGACTGTATTATATGAACCTTATGTGCTTGTACCGAGATTCGGTACGCTCCATATCCGTAGGTACCGAGATCAGTGCATGCTTTTCAGAAAAATTGTGGGCTGTCAAGTATTTTTAATAAACTTTTGGCTGTCGAAATAAATTAATCTTCTAATATTTTTCTCTCAGGAAATTTCCCGAGGATAAAGTACGTTTCGTAAGTTTCGTACGATAGCACAAAAAGAACCCAGGTAGTAGGGACGAATGACAGTCGATATTGGTGATACAATAGCAAAAAGAAATAATCTCAATGAGTGAAACGAGAAAGGGATTTCAAACCGACAGAGAAAATGAAAGCTGTCAAAATTTACATATGTGAGGAGAGTGAGAAGGATAAGCTTTGGCGTTGGAGTTTAAATGGAGAGAACAGCAGAAGCAAGCATTTATGGCAAAAATATTGGACATCCTCAAAGCGGAAGAAAGACTGGAAATGAAATTAATATGAATGTGTTGAAATGATTGAGAACTAGGCTTGTGAGAATTAGGAAAGTAGATTTTTAGGCCAGTGAGTAGTAGAAGAGTGTACATGTCAATTGTCTAATAAATGACAGTCGTAAATTCGACCTCGCTGGAAGATTAAACGGTAACAGTTTCCCCTGCTAAGGGTGTGGAATCACTCTACCTGGTATTTAGAATTAAACTTTAAACAGTGATTTGTAATGAAATATTGAAACGAGAGCAGTTTTCTGCCGAACAGTTACTGCATTAGAAACACCGAAATAGAAAGTATAGACTTCATCAAATACTTAGGCGTTATCCTCACTCACGATCTCTCCTACCGGAAACACACACGGGGAATGTATGGACAAGCTACCAAAAATAAGATTAATTAGAAGAGCATTGAGGAAGTGTGATGAAAAGTTGAAGAGCAATGTTATCTCTCGGTAGTTAGGCCTCGTCTAGAATATGCTCCTAGTATATAGGATCCTCATGAAGGTAGATTGACCGTCGATTTGAATCGCTGAAGCGTAGATGAGCTAGATTTGTGAAACGTTGTTATGATAAACTTAGTAGCTTATTATTATTAGCAGTATTAGCAATATTATTAGAGTATCTAGGTTGACAATCACTAACGGAGCGAAGGTTAAATTGATTAAATATCTTGCGTAAATTGATAGGATTCCTATTTTTGCAATGATGTTGAAAATGCATTATTAGCCCCATTGTACTACGATCGGGGAGACCGGGCAGATAAAATGAACGGATAGAATAAAGATGTCGACCTTCCTATGGACGATTAGGGAATAACTTTTCCTACCGCGTTATGTGGAAATAGTATTTTGTGTCAAAAGTACGAGGTCTGGTGTGGTCTCCCTTACCACACACCTTGGAGGTGGCTTGCAGATACTATGCAATAATAATAAAACATAATGGCTCAATAAGTGGATAAATAACTGCAATTTTATCGAAGATTTATGATTACTGTCTGATAAATTTCCTCTTGTTGGACGAAGTACTCATTTTCCGTGACACGATTTTTATGAAAAAAATCGGATATCATAAATTTCGTGCAAGGTGGGTACCCAGAGATTGAAAGATCAACACAAGAGCAAAGAATATTGTTTGGACGAGAATTTTTTAACAACTAGCGACAAGACGGAGATTGCACCTAACGACTATTTCCTCTTCCCGCACTTCAAATAGTGGCTTGGTGTACAACGATTTGAAAGCAATTAACAACTCAAGCCTGCCGTGTTGGTTATTAATATATCTCCTCAAAGATGATAATTCTGAAGTAGATTTATTCATGGGAACACATGAGGTAATTTTAAAATGAAATGAAAGAAGGAATAAGACAATAACAACCATAAATATCTAGGGGCACTAATTGCATTTTAATGTCAGCCGTGGGAAACCAAAATATAATTTATGCAAAACGAATGAGATGTCTTGAAATTAACAAAATTTTAAAAAATCACCGAAAGAATATGCGCTTGGATCGCTTCATTTAAGGTTAGATATAGCGGTCAAGGAATATTTTTAAATTACCACAGGGTTATAAACGTCTTGAAGATATTCATAGTTGTATTAATATGAATTAATTTTATTACCATAGAAGATATTTTATCTTATATTAATTGTTTATATTGGTTGTTAAAGTATCCATTCAAAATACCTAAAAGATAATTTTAATAATATGAAATTTAAAATGATGCTCGAAGGATGAATTTCTAAATTTCAAATCTATTTTAGTAAATGTATCTCAAATATTCAGGATTTTGCTCGTGTAATATAGATACCCTATTGCATTCCCTTCAGACCGCTTGAAATAAAAAATTAGTATTATATAGCTCAACTTAAAATAGCCCTTTATTAAGCTGTACCTAACCATGAAGCATGAAGTATTGGATTTCGAAATATAATATAATATTATCACAAAACCCTTTATGCTGTTCCGAAAGAGAAGCCGAGACACCCATGACGCCAAGGGAAAGGTTGGAGGGTCTGCTGAGGAAACACCGAATAAATATGCTCGCGGATCAAAGTGATTAATGCGATACTCCTTGGGGGTTAAGAAAAGAGCATATGGGGGTGATTGTGAAACAACGGCATGGTAAATAATGGTTCAAGTAAGAATGGGGGACTTAAAATATGGTTTTGGGGAATTTGAAGTATTCTCCGACGCTTTAGTTTCGTTGACACGGAGGTAGCAAAAGGGCGTCTTAAAATATTTATCGTGTAAGAAAGAAGAGCTGCTTGTGAATTTCAATCTTTCGCACATGAGATGCTCGCGGTGATAATTATAACATCCAGAGATAATCCTGTGAACGGCCTCAAAATTGACAACTACTTACACCTGCTGCGAAACAATTATTTTTAACTTTAATTATTCTTCCAGATTGTTTTAAAATCACTCTACCGAATATATTCAATTGCTTTCCGAACATCGATTATTTTATTAACATATAAGACCTACTGTTTATGTAGATTACTGGTGTATACGAATAGGTGAAAATGTAATCATCACCATAATCATACGTCATATACGTATGGAAGGTATAATTTGGAATATCCCTCAGAGTTATTACCATTTCTTATCGAGTAGTCTCCTTTTTATTTGGAGATTCTGGATCAATCACGTCTTCCGTTTTTCACACCTTCCGCCAGGCTTTAAAGTGTACGACAAGTCTGTACTCTTCTTTACTCTACTCCTTTTACGTAAAGTAATCTCACTTCAATATGTTTTTCGTTGAATGTTTTCTTCAGCCAATTTTCTTGCCGTCTTGAGATTTTCATCCAACAACCACCTCTCTTCTCCAAGCATATACGTGGATTAGTGAATAATTAAGTCACAAATTATTAATTGACTGAATGTTACAATGAGAACGCTGGGAACATCCACCGTAGAGTCCCCACTTAGCCCTTACCCAGTGATTCTCATCTGTTCGGGTTCCTAAAAATTCATTCCGGTGGTCGACGTTTTGAAAATGATATAGGGTGTAGGCGGTAAAGGTTACTTAATGGCTGTGACATGAAAATTAAAGACTTCTTTGATGTCAGCAATTGTGGAGTCATAAAGAGATGAAATAAGTGTCTGAATGTACAAAATTAATATGTAGAAAAGTGAAATAAATTCCAGGGAACTATTTTGTTTACTATTACCTCTATCCAGTTTTGCGAGCTATTTATTGCCTTACCCACGTATTATACCGACTTTGCCGTTCATCCTCCTCTCCATAAAGCTGGTGTTACTCTAAATTTTACAATTGATGAATACACATCTTGATATAATTTATTTGAAAACAAGCTACGAAAAATGATGGAATAAATTATCGTATTTTTGGTAGATTTTTTAATTAATTGAAAAATAAGTCAATTTTAAAACGAGAAAATATCCACAACGTACTAGAATCGTTATGCTAAGATAATATGGACTACAAGAAATTATTCTTTGAATCAGCTAAGATAATTGGAATCAAGAAATTATTTTTGAAAATAGAGTTACCGCTGTAACGCATTGTATTATTAAATTTGGAAGTTTTTTCCCTATTGTTTAAATACGGATTATTTTCGTGATGGAAAATCACTGGAAAGTCACTCTTAAAGAATCTTTGAAAATTATCAGTGCGACAATATATTAGAGTGTGTATCCGTAGCAATCTGTAAATTTGGCATTTTTATTTTTTGTTAATTAAATAACGCCTAAATAAAGAAAATAACTCCCGGTGGCAGCTTTGACACGTGGAGGAGTTGAAAGAGTAGAGGGGGAAGACGTTAGTTGACTCTATAAGGTGGAAAACGGTTTCCTCAAAGATTAATCAGCTGCTTATAAGTTAAAGTAGAATGCCGTAATGCCATCAACCTGTTAGGTACTTACAGGAGTAATTTTCGAAATGAGAATCAAGGAGCGATGGTGAAAATAATTTACCACTGAATTGTCGCATTTTCTTCAATAATAACCTCATTTCAATCCACTTTAAGTGGTCATGCAACAGCGTGTACTATATATGCATGCAACATGAAATATGAATGATCTCAGATTTTCCCGGCGTATGGTATTCAAGAATTTTTCTCGGGTTTCCCACCGGGTCAGGTTGATGAAGTGCACCGACGCTTCGAAGGCTGACTCTGCCATCGTCTTCAGGGTGAAGTGATTCACCCTGAAGACGATGGCAGAGTCAGCCTTCGAAACGTCGGTGCACTTCATCAACCTGACCCGGTGGGAAACCCGAGAAAAATTCTTGAAAACATGAAATATGAAAAAAATGCCACAAGCATTACAATTCAACAATTTCAGAGTGTAAAAATCATTCGCCTTGACCGGGATTTTACACTCTGAAATCGTTGCAATGACATGCATGTCAGCGGATGAATTTGTTAAAAGTTACTGTTACGGCATATCCCGCAGTTTCTTGAAACTTGCCACAAGCATAATTTCAGCAAGTATTGTCCATTAAGGTAACTCAGCATTGATATTCTCCCTAATGATGAGGGTCTGTGTACAATTGTAGGTCTAGAAAGATGTAATTGTCAGTATTCCACTCGTATTAAACAATAATTCCAGATTACATATGCTATGTCATGCTTCAAACTTAACATAAAAAAATTGATTTACTTTACAACATATTTACGATGAACAAACAACACACGCTAACTACTTAAGAAAAATTTTTCGGAAGAAACGATCAATGTTTTATGTATTCACATGGCATGATTATTTTGAGACCAATTCGGAAAAATAAAATATATTGAATTAGGCATGTGGCTTAATTATTAAAGTAAGATAAGAGCCACACAAATTGGAGATATAAATGAAAATTTAAGCAATAAATTTACTTATCATTATCTGAAAATTTACATACAATTTTAATGTATTTGGGAAAATAAATCTTGCGAGAAAACATGTATATCAGTTTGTTTTACCACATAAACCTGTTAATCTTAAGATGACTCGATCAATGAATCGATTACTCGCGATCACATTCAAAATAGTTCATTGAAATTTATACGGTAAATAGTACGACGTAATGCCTTATCGTTCGAAACATTGATTTTCCCTTCATAACTCATTGAGAATGTACCACACATAGTGCCAAATATTTACATGAATGCGAAACATGTATTTGTAATTTAGACGCGTTTGAGCGCGGATGCAATATACCATTGGACAGGGTAGCACAAAGAGCAGCCAAAGATACACGCACACAGAGACAGACAGCATTAAGGGCAGGAGAGCTAAGAAGTAAGCCTTAGTTGCTCATTGAGTCGCGGTATCGAGAAATTCAGTTACTTCGGTTACCTTGCTGGGAGAGCCATCGGCGCGATCCCGAGTCCCCGATCCCCGGTTCGCTCCTCGCATTGGTGCCGTCACGGTACTCACCAACGGGGCTCTCCTCGTTCCAAAGGGAGTCATCGAGGGTGTACTCTGCCTCTGAAAAGCGTTGCGAAGGAAGAAAGAGAGGAAAAGAGAGAAAGAGAGAGTGAGAGGAAAAGATAAGAGAAGAGAGAGAGAGAGAAAGACGGGGGAGGAGGGGGTGCGATGGATGTTTCGTGAGGGAAGGAAGAGGGAAAGGGAAAGGGGTTTGGTTGAATTAGACATGATGATAATGATGGTTTACTCAAAAGAAATTCTTCAGACATTTCTATCAGTTTGGTAAATATTTTTCCCTTCTAAATCATCCTATCACTTACGTTTTTTTCAATTTACAGCTATAAATTTGGTAATCATCATGATAAATATAAATTATTTTTGCTCTTTTACAATTAATGTAAAATATTTCAATAATTTTCGGACCTATTTTACTATCACTCGTACTAAAACAATACACAATTTGATGCATATAGTTTGGTTTAGGTCTTCAAAAAATAATACCTAAAAGCAATTAACATGCAAATTATTATGATACATTCGATAATTTATTTCAGAAGATTTTTTGAATAAAGCACTGAAAAGCTCAATTATATGATTTTCCTAGGGGTTATAATATATATATATATATATATATATATATATGTATATTTGTATATATATACACAGATGTATTATTGGACACACAAAAAAATGTTGCTTTAATATTTCAAGTAAACACGAAATACCAAACATTAGCAGCAATCATTTACAACACCGACACAGTTCCATCGTGATTTCACGGGAGGCTGAAAAAGAAGCCTAGTTTATCTAACCATGGGAAAATATTTATGTAAAGCAGAAATTTACATCTGTTTTTAATTATCATGGAGACCTATTGCTATGATATTAAACATTTTATCCGAATAATTTATCTAATGAAGTTTGCCTATGGTTTCTTAAAATCGATCAAAACTTATGTAATAGCCAATCTGTTATAAATTTACTAGTACGTATGTTAAGTAAATAAATAAAAAAATAAAAGAAATCACTTAAAATAATATAAACAATTGATATATAGACTTAAAAAATAAAAAGTATATTAATTGATCCTCACATTACTAATCAATAGCGAAAGACTGCAGCACATAATCTACCGTTATATTTTTCAATTGGAAACGACGACCAACCTCAGAATGACCGTCATGAATTGGTTAGGTTAAGGTGGGTTAGGTTGGGCGTAGGGTCTCGTGTGCCAGAGAAATGAAAGAAAATGGAGATAAGATACGATGAGCTGCAATAGATTTCTCACTAATATCCATGAGGTAAGCGAACTATGAAAAGAATTGTTTACAATAAAGAAGCAAAATCAATGTCATATAAAGCTCTATTCATTTCGAGTCAATGCTTACGCAGAAAATCAGCTTACTAACATCGAAAATTAAAACTTGAGCGTGCAAATGAAAGTATCACATTTAGAATATCTCTTAGGCATCTTTCAATATGGAATGTAGATTTCAGAGGTGTAAGAATATTAAGGAAGAATAAGTCTTAATACATTAAATGCAAAAAAAGAGAAGAATTTTGAGAGGATAGGTAATACACAAAGAAATATTACAAAAGGGGTGAGAATTATAAAAGTTAGTTACATGCCTATTTCATCAAAAAGTGTAGTAACGAAAAGAACATATATTACATTGAACACAACATTTAGGAATAACTTACTTTTTCAATTGAGGTAATGAATGAGGTAATCCATTTTTACTCGCAGTGCGATACACAACCTTATAATGTTTCTAAATGAGTTCCTATATAATAATTGGGAAATAAGTGAAGCCTATTGATGCATTAAGCCGACAGCTATAATGTTGCGCCATACAGAAAAAAATCCAAATAGCATCATCCACAGCATTTTGACATATATTTTAAGTCTATTTACATTCATAGTTCCAGTAAAAGCGCTAATCCTTAGTGCGTTTTACAAAGCAGACCATTAAATACCTCAAGCATTGCTTAAAATCATAACCTAATGCTTAAATTTACAATTACATGGAGTGATTTATCCTTTCCGTCATCGAAGAAGGTACCTAAATAGGCAAAGAAAACGGAAAGAAATTCACGGTTATATTTGTCTCACAAACGATAAAATAGCAGTTATAAAAAAAAGGCTTAGCAAAAAAATCTTACTCTCATACCTTTTGTAAGAGTAAATTAAGACAGTAAATAGACTCCTATGACTTCTAATAGGCCAATATCATAGGAAAAATTGTTTTTTTGGCATAATTAAGACAAGAGCTCATTGAAAAAGCATTCTGAAACACATAAATTCCTAAACGTTCAGCCACCAATGTATTTGGAAAAAGTATAGAATTTCACGACAAATATGCAAAAAATAAACTGAAATTTTTATTTACTGCTGTGTCCTGGAATTATTGTTTCAATAAAATATTCCATTAGTGCAGAGGAATGAATTGACAAAAGAGTTTTCAAACTCGACGTAAATCTACGATATAGGTTTGTTTTATTTTTTCTTTCTGAATCGATTGATTTGGGGATTTGAAGGTCAGCTTTGTTTTCATTGACAATGGGGTTAATACACGTATAAAGCAAGCTCCAAATAAAAATATCATTTCCTAAATCAGCCTTTTGGAGTAAAAACAGAAGCTGGCTTCATAGGAAACGACCTCCGAAAGAAAAAGTGGACGTTTGACGATTCACATTTTTCTTTCGAGAAATGAGTGAGGATACTCCTCTCCGTTTCACCTTGAACCTTTACCAACATCGTCGGCGTAACAACAGGACCCGGACTGGGTGAGTGAACGCCAGTTTTGCCCCCGTGTACACGGGCCTTCATCTGCAGCGCAGGATCCGTCACACCTCCCCCCGATATGGGCCACGGCGACCTTGGAATTGGGAGTGGGCGTACGGAAGGGGACGGCCAGGGGCGCCAATTCATTAATAGTTTCGGTTGGAATGCAAGAGTAGCTACGAAATGACGGCCTTTGATTGTTTTTTTTACCGGAGAGGAGCAATGTAGGGAGACAGATGGGCAGTGTAGATTTTTTATTGCTCGCCCCTCCTCCCCCCAGCCCAGGGGGCCACGCTCCCCTCCGCACCCCTAGAAACCAATACCCAAACGTTGGCCACCAGCGCACACGACAGTTCGCCGCGCCCGCGGCCTCCGGGGAGAACGCCGCCCGCCCGCTTCCCCTAAACCACTCCCAACCCTCCCCCGTCAGTCAGACTCTTGGGACGGGGCGGATAAAATGATGATATGGATAATGAAAAAAATTGACTATAAATTCACGGAGAAAATAGGCCCTAGAGCCAAATCCGCGAAAACCCACGAATGGGAACACTAATGAAAATCATTTCTGCTGCCGCCGTCGGGTGTAAGGTGAAATTGCCTTCAGGGTAATTTTCGGAAAAAGAATGTCTGCATGATCACTGCCATTAACAACCGCTGACCGAATGCGGCCGGAGGGACGCATTAGTGACCACTTATGTTTAAAGGGAAAATATTTATAGGCGGATGCATTACATTCTAGCCACGTTTCACCCCTACCCTTGAGATCTGAATGTGATACCCAACTAAAAAAACGTCATTTATTCTCAATTATATCAATCAGCTTAAAAAGTGCCGACTGAAAGTGAAGGACTACATTTTGACTTCTCCTACAATTCCCAAACTTGTTTACCTCCCAAACATTTACACCTTCCCAAGACTGTTCTAGACTCCATCACAAACATTTCCATCACTTCAGTCTCCTATATTTTCATCCCTTCTAAATTCTTACGAATTATTCCAAATCCGTACTTTTCTTCCAATACACCTAGTTTTGCTAACGTTTCCTTCTGACCCTCCGTGCGTTTTTTTCAGTGTCGCTCAACTTAGTTTCTTGCGACGTTTTTTCAATGTATTCAGTCAAAATGCACCACTTAGGTATCTACTTCTTCGGAAAAAAATATCATCTAAATTTTAAAGTCGTGAGAACATAAATCAATACGGAGTATTTGCAAATTCATGAATCACCACAAATCCATTACAACACTGAATGTGTGCGAGTGACGCGGATCCATTTTGGAACGCGTTAAAGTTAAAAAAAAAGCCTGCTAAAGAACGCGGAATGCTGGCGGTTGGCGCTGGCGGCGAGTGAGAGTGGCGGAGCTCTTTTAGGAATGCATTAATGATATGCAGGGCGCGGCGCCTGGAGAGCGGCGTCTGGATGAAGCATACGCGTGCTCGGGTGCACTTGCGAGCGAAGGATAGGAGGAGAGCTAAAGAGGCGTGCGTGCGGGGGAGTGGCGGTGAGGAGGGGGCGATTTAAGGGGAGGGGCGGGAGGGGAGATAAGGAAGGAGCCGGCTAGGAGGGGGTCAGGGCGGAGGGGGACAGAGATGGGGGAGGTTGATAAGGGGTCACGCGTGAGACACCCTCGCCCCAACATCCATTCCCGCCCCCTGTGACTTATCCCCGCACTCTCCCTACATCACCCCAGACCCCCCCTCTCTCTCAAGGCTCCAAAAAACTGCATCCCCCCTCCCCAACCTCACGCGGACCCCTTTTCTTTCTCACCCCGGCCCTCGCTTTCAACCGCCTCACCCCTGGTCCCCCCTCCGCCTCCTTCATTCCTCCTCCCACCCCCACAGAAAACCTCTCGCTGAATTATGCATGGGATTAAATTTGCATCACTTACGGGGAAACGAACGGTTTGGAGCAGAGATCACGGTGGGCGCAGGGTGTGGGAGGGGGGAAGGCGAAGGGGTGGTTCCTGTGGATAAGAAAGGAGAGGAAGATCCGATGGTGTGTCAGGTGGGGGAGAGGGATCGGGAAGAGAATGGTCTCCTGTTTTTCTCGAGTGTTTGCACGCCCACGTGTGCTCGCGAGCGCGGAATGGCGTGATATTGGCAGTGAGTAGCGTGTGCGTGCGACGAGAGGTGGAGGGGATGGGGTGAGGCGGTTGAGAGTGAGGGAAGAGTGGGGGATGAGGGCAAATTGAGCGAGAGGCACGGGGAGGGTCCACTCCACCCCATTCGGAATTCCTCCCGCCCCCCACATCCTAATCGAGGAATCCCTCCCTCTATGATTCCAATCCCTCGCTCTACGTTGTCCGATGAAGATTTAGTCCGTGGAGCGGCGGCCGTTTCTGTTCCGGGTCCCTCAGGGTGATGCAGAGAAGAAAGGGAGGCTTCGTCCCTTCCGCAGAATCCATCCTTCGTCTCACCTCGCTCCCCAGACCTCTTCCCTCCCCCCTCTCTCCGCACTGTTCGCCACATTCCTGTCCGACTGTTGCCCAATTTTTTTATGGAAGAGGATCCCAAGATAAGCCTTTGCCTCAGAGAAAGGAGGGATGAATAGGAAGTTAACGAGCAGTGATCGCACGAAATAGAGGAGGGGCGGCAAATTGTTGATGCGATCCTTAGGGGCAGAGAGACAGAACACCTACCAACGAGTATATTCGGTTTACCAGCCAGGGCTTGTGGCCGGCCTCCTTCGCCGACTCTGACACCTGGGCGAATGGAGATCCCTCCGCCTGACGCCTTTTTCTTACCGTTGCCTTATTACTCGGTAACTCATAAAGCATAATAAAGTGAATAAGATCAATTTGCTCTTCATTTCGTATTTCTTCTTGGGATATTATCGTGAAAAATATAAAGGCGCTATGCACTCGGGAAGACACAAGGTCGAACACAGAATTAAGTTGCAAGGAAAAGCATTGCAAAAATTACCAATCAAGCGGTGTTGATTTTTTTACTAGCTGTATCATTTGAAGGACTAATGTACGATATGCCAATAAATTCACTAATTTTATGAAAACGTTGATCGAATTGATTGCTAGCACTACGAACATTAATCTGACTAAATACTTGATTAATTCCTGAATATGAGATGCAAAAAATTATCATTTCTCACTGTTTAAAATTAGTTTATATAATCTGACTGCAATAAAAATCACAGAACATACTGATAACATATACGATTAAAAGGACTATTTAATTGTGTAAAGATGAACCTTTCATAATCCTAATTACAGGTGCAAAATTATTATTTTCTTTACTTATAAAGCTGATAAAGTTGATAAGTGTCGCTTAAGAGTGTAGAATTAAGTTGATATGGTTAAATAATTATAAATAATTTTATGTAGACAACTTTCTTGTAAACTTTTTTCTCAACCTTTATTTTTTTCTTCCCTTTTGAATTATTATTTTTGCTGCGTAAATACTCCCGTTGAACATAGAGTGAATGACAGTATTATCATCATTTCTCACATAGAAGAATGGATTATGAGGTAAGTGCCAAATAATATAATTCAATAGGGAGCGTATAGCCTAAGTTACTAGTTAGTTAAAATATTTGTCTAGAACATAAACTTGAATGACTCAAAGGGAAGGCTGTGTGCAAAATAATTTACCAATATTTCCAGGTGGTGCACTACACGCTGCGGGATTCATCCCCTCGTTTAACTAACAAACGATTCCCAAATAACCAATTGCATACAGCTCTTAAGGTGCCATGAAGCTTATTTATCACATTTCAAGCAAATGGTTACCAGAGAGCGGGCGACTACTTTCCAGCTTTATACGCTTCCAAACCTCTCCCATATTTCCTCTATGCTACGTTAAAGTGGTAACAACAAAGTAACTAGGGAGAACCGACCACCCAATAGCAATAGTGTGTGCGGCTTTCACGAATTGTTGCTGATTTCCTAAAGCTGAAAGCCAGTCGCTGCTCCAAAGAACAATGGGTAAGGTATTATGTGTATGTTTGTTTGGACCCTGCAGCATGCTGTGGCTCGTTGACCCTTGCAACAAGCTACACGTAGGTTTAGCTAAGTCGCCACCGAATAACTTGACTTAACTATTCACTCTTTATATGGACCTGGACAGCTGTTTTCAATAAAAGGTTGCTTTCTTTCAAATATATCCGATACCAACCCATATAACGAACGTACGAATACTTGGCAATCATCCATAACTTTTCATGAAAGTTCGCCTTTTTTCTAGTACTTCATGCTCCAAAACATTCTCCAAAAATATGAAAGAAATGTAACACTAAAGTTCCTTTCCTTGTCCCAAATATGCTCCTAAACATTGGCTATATACCTTATCCGTTTTGCGTCCCACCATTACTCGTGTTTGCAAAACGATAGAAAATTTGCATGATGAGTCCAGTTGCCTCGAAAATTGAATCGAGCTACATGAAACAACAGTCTATATTAATGGAACACTCCAGTGAGAAAAGTGGAGAGACAATTGAAAAATAGCGATAAAAGATGCAATAGATTGGCCCTAGTTTAATTTGGTACAAATATAAAAAAGTAATAACGCCAAGGTACCGTGTTGGAAAATTACTATACCGCGTGCAATACTGATGGAGCTAAATGACAAACCAGTTGATAATCTTGAGGAAAAACGCTACCATTCGCTTTTTGATCATATATTAATATATTTTCTTTTACTTAGAGGACCTCTTGAGCCAAATTTAAGGATGGAGTAGAATTAAGAAATAAACTATTTTCGGAACAATTTCAAGTAGTTTATTAAAACAACAGAAAACGCTAAATCTTAGGTTCTCTTTTTGAATTCAGTCTGTCATTTCCTAATGCGATGCGCAGCACTGAGCTCCATGCGTTTAAATAATAGTATTCATCACAGAACTTCATGGATGTTCGCGGCAGAAGCAGTAATATTATCGGAAAGGGAGTCAATGAATGTAACGGAGGAAGATATGGGAAAAGGGTGAATGGGGAAAGAGGATTTGAGACGGATGGTCTGTGGAGAGAGACGACTGGCAAACCGTGGGTGTGAGGAGGGGTGGGAGAGAGAAAGGGGTGGGAAAGCCGAGGGGAAGTGCGAGGAAAGGGGTGAGGGGATGGAGAGGGGAAGGGGAGCGAGAGGCAACTGGAAACGGAGGGAGGGTTGAAATGGAGATTATGGTGATGAGACTGTTGGATTCCCGGAAACTTATGTATACGAAAGGGAAAAGGGGGATTCGAGAAGCGACCACACTTAAGGCATAAAAGGTGGGATCCATGGCAGATTGGGAGGGAGAAGATTTGATGTTTTGAATTGGGAAAAGTTTAACTTTTATCCGAAATGCTCCGGCAAGGAAAGAAAGAAGAGAAATGACTATCTCCGAGACAGATTTACACAACAACAGACAGTTTGAGGTTTAATAAAAAATAGAAGTTCCGAAAGGAATACGGCCAAGGAAGAGGAGTGGCAAGTAATGTGGGAGAGATGGACTTGCATATAATGCACTCCACTCTTCTTGAGAGGAGAAATCGCAATGCTTTGGTATCTTGATGAAATTAGGAACACACGTCTCCAGCTGCTCTCTTTTTTTTTCTTCTTTGACGTCGTTCTGCGAATCAAAGTTGAACATGTGTGGTGCAAATGAAGATACAGAAATTTTATAGCCGACGTTAGAATATGAACCTTCTAACGGATCGAGAAGTTCGGAAAGTACTGAAACTATTTATATTATTCTTAAATTTGATTTGGACTACTTGAAATAAATTGATTCGGAGCATATTTTGTACAGCATTTTATATTCTTTCATTCCACTCACTATTCTACTGAACGCTGAAAGAATACTAACTTTACCCAAAAAGAAGAAAATATCATGGTGTCATGTGGTGTATCATCATGTCATGGTGGTGTCATTATGGATTAGTCCTTTTGTTAATGTTCCGTATCCTAGCAAACCGATCATATTTTTCAAATCAGACATTTAGATTTAAAAATGAAAAGGACTTATTGTTATTGAGTAAACCTTTGCCAATGATTTAATAAACATTGCCACTACTTAATTGGCAATAAATGTACGCTGAAGCTTTTTTGTGTGCGACCGGTACGATCCATTCCAGAAAGATTCATCGAATTAAAAATCATCGGAAAATCGAAATGACAAATCGGAGATTGAAGAATTATGTATTTGAAACAAAAACAAAGATATGCATCATTAGTCAATACTTGGAGCTATTAATTATTTACAAAAGGAAAACTGAGATTTTAGAAAAAAAACAGTCAGTCGTATATTAACTCTAAACTGATAAATATTCATCTCGATTTCACCAATACAAACAGTTTCCAGTGAATATTCACTGCAAATTGAAGCAGAGGAACAGTTCATGATTTATTTACTGCCATCTAGTCAGAGCAAGTCAAAAGAACTGTTTGGCGGCGAGGGATGGAGAAGTTTAGTCCAAAGTGTACTACTATTCATTATCTACGGCTTTGAACAGTGCTCATGTTTGATTGAAGTGAATGGATAATTTCGAACCACAAACTCCCGTACTACCCGTCAATGGCAGACCGATTGCCAAAGAGATCTCGTGCCAGAGTACTTTATACATATGATATAATGACTTCCCGCGAACTTCGTTGACACTGCAAAATGGCTGGAATCGTTGGATCACATTCCACCGCTAAATCTTTTCCAAAATGAAACGACATGTTTGCCAAACCATGTTTTTATCACATAAAATATTGGCTGCTTGATAATTATGATCTACTGTCGAGTTAAATGCCTCAATGTGTTTATATACATATAAAAAAACCATAAACACACTAATCAACCCGAAGTTCGGTTTGGTAGGTGATGGTAGAGTTCACCCAGTACTGCCCGACGGCGTGTGAAATTCATATATCAGGGTAGGGGGGCCAGTTCCTTTCCCGGTGCCAGTTATGGTTGCTTAGGAAGATCTGGTACCTGAATATATGTATATATATATATATATTTACACATATATATGTTTTTATATAACACTCAATTTCCTTGAGATGCAACTCCCCATTTTACAAACTCATAAAACCCCATTCGAAGGATCCCTCCAGGGTTCTAAAAAATGTAAGAGCATTCCTGAAACAAGCTATCAGTGGCTTAAAGTAGAACAATCACAGAATGTAACCCTTCGACCTCTCATAATCGTTGGAGTACTATCCTTAATCAATAGAAAATTTTACTTATCGTTTTTGTGGCCTTCCTACAAGAAGTTTACCTTCAGAATTTCAGAACAAAAATATTTCACTTTAAATATAACCGAAAAATTTCCTAAGCAAATATGCTTTGTGAGAACATACACGCCATTTCATCAACCCGAGGGCAATTTTACTCACGAGAAATTTGCAACATTGGAAACGAGTTCAAATAGGACGGGTCAACTACAAATCCTATCCAGAAAAAAAGAAGTACCCAATGAAAATCACATTTTCATTCTTTGAATAGATCTATATTATTTATTTATTTATTATCGACTTAATTGGGCGAGGTTGAGACTAAATAGTCCCTTCTTCCACCTAACCCTTTAGGGTTAGCAATATTAGGGATTGAGCAAGTGAAATGAAGATAAAAATGAAATTCCAATTTCAAATTAGTGGCTATAAGGAGAGAGAAACTGAGAAAAATTGCTTGCCGTAGAGTATACACGCGTTTGGCTCCATTTTGGCTTTGATGACGAAAATTGAAAGCATCTTAAACCTTTAAACCGTAGAATTATAGTATTAATTCGTTTATCATCAGCTATTTTTTATTTCTTTACATGAGACCGTCACATTAAAACCTGCTAATTAGTTATTTATTAAGCCTCAGTAATAATCCCCTGACCGGATGTTATTTGCTCCATTAAAGCAGAAAAGTTCGCGCGTAAAATGTGCAGAGTAGGTTTATGCTGGGCAAGAAGGAAAACCAAGCGTATCTGAAGGTAGCACAGGACAATGACTGAGCGTTTATCTTAATATATTTCTTAATATGTTTATGCCATTCTCAAAGGACCGACTGTTCCTAATGCGAGGGAGAATAAAATAGGCATACATGATAATGGAATCCAGATAAAAATCAGGCTTTGACTTCCAAAAAATGGCATTATCTAAAGCTACATTCATTTTCTCAGAAAATACTGCAAGCAAATAGTTTTTAGAAACCAGAGAAAGAAAACCAACACACAAGGTAGGCAATAAAAAATTCTAAAGACTCACGTCTCTTAGATTGTAGAGCCACTAATGAATGGGAAACACAAGATTAATCACAAGGGTTTCTAAGAGACGGCAGCAGTGTTTTACTCGTGTTAATTGATACCAAACTTAATACCGTTAACTGCCTATCATGCAATGAATCGGTTTCAGCGTCGACTTAACTCGTATGATAAAGCTTAAGGTAACGACTTGTACTAGAAAGGCAGTTCAAAGCGCACACGGTATTCTGAAGCCTTATACCTAAAAATAAAATAAAACTTCTGTTTTCATCGGGTTTCTTTTAAAGGGTTTCTTGCAGGAATGAGATCTCCTTTGATTTCAAACCCCTCGTTATTTCCCGCGAATCCTTTTAGAATCTCTCGCTTTCATGCCCCTTTCTGCAAATCCACAAAACCCAGAGAAGCAATTTTCCTTTTAAATTGAAAATAGATGGGAAACAAGATAGAGAGAAATGCCCTTGTACCCTATACGCAACCTTACTTTTTGAAGTAAATGTAAGGAGGATTGAATAGTATATTACAAATTAATTCATTCAAAAATGATTTCACACTTTTTCCAGGTAAAAACCTTCAAAATAACCCAGAATTTTCTCAAAAAGTGTATTTTTTGGTGCCAAATAATAATTATGACATTTGGAAAATTTGAGTAAGCATTCCATCAAAATTATTGAGAGAACTTGGAATATACATACTCGTGGCATTGTTTAAATACACTGAAAAATATGAATAAGTCTGAATCAAATGGTTTTGGCACTCTTTAAAAATAAACAATATAAGAATATTTGGAAATAAATATTCCTAAAATATAGTGATCTTACCACCTAAGAGCTCTCAAAATTGACATTGAAACAATGAAAGGATGTTGACATTGGATTATAAATTAAATAAAAATTTTGATTGTACTCGTCTTAACGATATTAATCAATTGGATAAAGAAACTTCCAAGAAAATTAAAAAAACGAGAGAAACAAATATAATTTTTTTTATTTTTAACATAGAGAAAAGTAAAAAATATTTCATTTGATAAAATATCGACAAGTAATAACTGTAGTTAGTTTTACAAATATATAACAGACGAAAAAAAAATAAGACCCATAAATAGCAAAACCAATACAATTTCATTATGAAACCACAACAGAAGAGAACTGAGCATTAGTTCAAGGGAAGAGCGCAACAGATTATTTAAAAATTCAACGAATGGCTGAACATTGCTTGCCCCTGCCTGATGGAAAAAGTTAAAAGATCTCTTTTCTAGGGGGAAGAAGTCTTTTCGTTCCATCGGATGCCATAGGGGACGACGTGGGATCGAGATGGTACGGGACTAGTTAAGGGAACAAGAAAACGATTTGGGAAGTCGGATCGAACACGCACTTTTTATTCTCGCGATTTGCATTGGGCATGGCGTCGGAGGCGTGGGAGGGGGGCGACGGAAGGTGGCCGTGCATGGCGAGGGGTGTCAAAGGGAGAATGTCGGGCGGAGGGAAAAGAATAAGAGGAAAAATTTCGCCAGAAGAGGTTAGAGAAAAAGATCCCAAAAAAAGAGGGGAGAGAAGGAGAAGAAAAAGATGGCGAGACGGTGGTGTGGGCGTCGGAGAGCAGGCCTTTCGAGAAGCACCGACGAAGTGGAACCGGACATTGGAAGAGAAAGCAACTTAAGACGCACGTATATAATGTCGCCGCGAATGACAGGGTTTAAATGATGACACTGTGGGGGTGGCAAGATAGTCCGAAAGAGTAAAATAAGAATGATACTAAGTCACGTAGAGTGGTTAGTGAAATGGAGGAATGAAAAATAGCAAAGATAATAGGAAACGGTGATCAAAAAAAGTAACTTGAAAATTTATAACCAGTCTTATAAGACCGCTTCATATTACAAGCATTTTGACATTAGAGTGTAGATACTTCATGTTACCGTGTAACTGTAATATGTATTGCTGTTATCTAGTTTTTCCAATTGCGAAGATTGCATAAAGCTCATATTTATGTTGGCAAATTTATGTGTCAACATCCCCATCAACACGAAATCCATATTTTATAGTCCCTCCATAGTTTATCATATCACCGAGGCCTGATTTGACGAGCGATCCCCGGAATACCCCAAGACTGCGTCGACGTGTGGAACACAAGATTTGAAGACTAAGATCTGACTATTTCGCCCAGTGTTATAAACATAATCATTTGATTGAAAGCATATTCACGCCAAAGCTAAACTTCGGTAAAAAAATAATACAAATCCAAACTGCAGACTCACCTACAGTGACTGATGCGAACTCAAATTTTCGAGCTTAGCTACGCTTCCCACAAAGTCAACAAGCAACAGCCCTTCACATAATTAACCTGTTCCATGTGACCACTCTCTGCGTTTCTTACAGAAGCATTGTCCGCCCGAAATCCTTGACTATTTGTTTGACGTCACTCATTCCATGAGAGAGACCAAACATCAATACTGCGAGTACGAAATTGTGTGTGGACACTAATATATATATATATATATATATATATATATATATATATATATATATATATATATATATATATTATAGGGAAAAGAAACTGTATTTCCAATGTTTTTCAGCTCGAAGAGAAAGGGATGGAAAGCAAAGGAGTTTGTTGGACGAAAATTCGGGAATATATTGAAAGAGATGGAATATAATTGTTGAGGAAGAAAAAGGAGAGGTTAGGCGAGGAGAGGAGAGAGGCGTGGGAGCAAAACCGGAGGCAAAGATAGAGGAGAGAGAGAGAGAGTGGATGTTTAAAAAAGGAAAGGCCTTGGCTGCGCGCTATAAATCAGCACGACTTGGTGTTTTGTGCCAGAGGAGAGGGGGGAGGATGGGGAGCGCTCTCTGGGGGCGCCGTGGAGAGGGAGGGGGGAAGGAGCAAAGGTTTTCGGGGTGTTGTAAATAAGGGAGGTTTTGAGAAAAGAACAAGGGGAGAGGGAGGGAGGGAGAGAGGGAGGGAGGATGGATGTAGGAGTGGGCTGAGACTGCTCGGAAGCAGTTGAACGAAGCGGGGGACGCTGACAAACAGGCCAACGGCTTTGTTTGGGAAAGCGAGGTGGTGGCGTTACCTTCATCCCGCTCTGTTTGCGAGGGGAGGCGCGACCCCTGCCGTTCTTCGTCCCCGCGTCGCATTGCATAAAATGTAGCCGTGAATTGTTAGTGGACCAACTGAAAGCCATACAGAGATTCACGAGGAGAACGCGTGCATCGAGACGCTATTAAAAATACTATTTCAATGAAGTAACTCTTTTTGGGCATTCGTTTTGGAAAACCAATTTTTACAGTAAGCACTACTATGCTGTAAGCTACGTGTAAACAAAAGTGAGTATAGAAATTTAGTCATTATAAGTAATGGGGAAAAGATAACTAAAGAATCTCAATTAATGAATTCACATACCATCATAGATATCTTTATTTAACGTTGAATTAGAAAAAAATGTTAATTGGCATTAAGTATTTCGGAAAAGCAATATTAGACGTAAATATCACGCTCAAAAAATCTAAGCATGTTTTGAGGTGTCGCTTAAGACAGCAAGAGTGAAAAGACACGACATGATTTAAGCCCTATTAGCTTTAAATATTAAAGAAGCAAATTTGCTTCGATAAAGCCAGTGTTAGCGTACCATTTCAGAGAGGAAGGTTTACAGCTGAGAGTAAATCTCACCGATAATGAACATGACGTTCGCAGGGGGACGCTTAAGAGCACTTGGGTTTACGAAGATTTAAATTTGATAGGGGATGTGTTCTCTGGGGGTGCAAAGGAAGTAAACAGTGTACGTATAAGACTAAAAGGTGTCCTGTTAATAGGAAAGCAGGGTGAAAGCAGTTAATAGGAAAGCATAGAAATGCACTGGGAAAGAGGAAAGGAATATAAGAGGAAATAAATATCTTTCTTTAAACTGCTGTTTTCCCTGATGTTTAACTTATATGGTAAAAGCATGAGATTAAAATGAGCACTTTTTTGTGCTAGAAAAATGAGATCAAATGGCTAGATGATAAATAGAAAGTTAAGAATTCAGGACAAATTTAGATAACATCAGCTACCAAGAATCAACAGAAATGGCAGGAAATTCACTAATGTAATGAAATCTCTGAGCAGCCAGGCCTTCGGGACCAGATTAAAAGGGATTTGAAGCATACATTGTACTACACTTATGCTAAATTACTATACAAATCTGGGAGCTACGGTGAAAAGCTTTCGTCTTCATACTTTCTTCTGTGTAGGCTGCTCAAATTCCCATTGATGAAAGAGAATTTCAATCGGGAATTAAAAATTATTAAAGACATCGCACCATCACATGGTTATTGGTTCATTGATCAGTATCCTTATAAAGAAACGGTCGATCAGAGCTCAGTCTTTTGTGTACCGTAGTTTGGGCGGCAGAGTTAAAACGGCGGTCTAAACTTGCATATCACAGGGGGATATCTCAGTGGATAACCGGGAATTCATTGAAGAGAAAATTAACGATCGCATACCACAACTAAAAAAACGCTGATATTTCCAATTAGCAATACCAAAAATGCAATGGATAGGATGGATAGAAGTGGCATTTACAAAGATAAATATAAGATCCACACCACCACATGCATATGACAAACGGGGAGATAATATTTGAATTAAAGGCTGATAAACGAAAACGGTGCAAATTAAACCTGTCAGATTTAGCCAAGTATTTGTGGGTTGCAGGCCCTTCAAGTCAATTTATTCCGGAAGTTCTCCACGAGGAAAGCAAAGGACGGAGAATGGTCTCACTTGACAAGCTAAAGATTGGGAAGAGCCACACCAAGCAGAGGCTGGTCAAACGAAATCTTTCCTGTTTGCCTCCCCCCATTCGCACTTGCCCATAGACAACAGCGTCCCCTCACCCTGGCGCTCATCCGCCACCCGGCTTCCTCTTGTGCCGTCAGCCCCATCAGGGATCCGAATTCCTTCTCCTTCACGCGCAAACCCCTCGAATTGGCAATCTAGTGTCTTTCAAAAGTGTCGGCGACAGAGATACTTGTAAATTGAAGGTACATTTCTATTTATTTTTCACCTTTCGTAATTTTAATCTTAGAAAAAATCCTTTGCAAAAACGTTTATTTAGAGTACATTTTTATATGGACGAGAAACTTGAATGTTGAGAAAGAGGGAAAAAACTCAGTTGGAAGCGATGAAAATGTGGATTTGGAGAAGGATAACAAGAAAAAGATGGATGGATAAGAAAAGCAACATAGGAGTATTGAGAGAAATGAAAGAGGAAAGGAATTTAATAAAAGAGATGGAAAAAGGAAAAATAAATCTGTTCGAGATGTTCTCAGGCATCTTCCTGGAAAATATAATGGAGAGGAAAATAATAGGAAAGAAAGAAAAACGAAGGCCAAGAAAGAAATATATTGATGATATAAAAAGTATTGTGAGAGTAAGAACGTACAATGAACTGAAAAAAACGGCAAAGGAGAGACCATTGGCTGCAACGACAAGGCTCCGCCTTCAAAAAATGATGATGATGATGTAAGTTGAATATCAAACGGCGCAAGATTAGATTTCTGTGAAATACCAATAACATTGAACAATGTTAATGTTAACTGATTTATTCACAGTTTTTACATCCGCTATTTAGAAAATATAAAATAAATTTGATGAAAATAGTTTATTCTTTGAATTTATGATTCTGTAAGCATTTTGCTAGTCTTCCCCGGCTGTTTGAAGAAATCACACGAAGCTAAATTTGCATTCTGATCCAGTTAGCACGCGCGGTTACCACTCTCATTCGGAGCACAGTTACAAATATGTGGATCCCAAAGTGACGGCGACTACGCGAGGTCTTTTGGCAACGAGCAGAATTCAGTATTGGAATATTTACCTTTGCATCCGGACACGCGTTAATTGTCGTCCACTCCTGAATTTGCGCCAAAAATTGAGACGATGGAGAATTTCCCTCCCTTTCCCCAACTCCTAAATTCCATGCACAAACATATCCTAGGAAAAGGGCGCGGGAACGAGTTTGGCCAGGGGTGGTGGAGTTGGGCGGCTATCGTCCGCCACATCCATCCGCCTCTTTCGTTCCCTCCACGTATGTGTTACAAAGAGCGAAACGCGAAGGACTAAAAGTATGCCCGGAAGGGGCACGTACGCCAAAAGAGGGTGGGTAGGTCGGGAGGAGGAGGAGGAGACGTGGGTGGTGGATGGTCCCATGATTCAATTTGCGTCTCAGAGGGGGCGTGAGAGCGCACAGTGTCGAAATTCGACGATGGAATTCGCGGAGAAAGGTCGTGCCGTCGGCCCTGCCGAAGTGTGCGCTAACGTGCGCGTGTGTGTTGGTGTGTGTGCATAGGTGGCTGGGGCATTAGGGTGGAGTAGGCGGAGGGAGGCGTGCGGAGAAGGGCTGGGACGAAGGGCGGGGGTAAAAAAAGGATATGAAGTGGACATTTGCGTTGGCAAAACTGATTACCCGTAGCAGCAGTGGCTGGTAACTGCGTTCGCGCCAGGGCGGAGTAGCCAATTAGGGTGGGGGAGGGCACAAGGAGGGGGGGGGATAGTGCCATAGGGGTGTTGGGGATAGAGTAAGGGGGCCGTAGGGGATGGGTTGGCGAGGGGAGAGAAGGAGGCGAGGGAGTCAGCGGAGAGAGGGTTACGGGTGTCAAAAAGGCACTTTGCATTTTGATCAATCTTCCTTGAAATTTTCAAAAATGGAATTAAATCCGGATTCAGTTTTAGATTGATTTAGAAAAAAAGGAGTCCATCACCCTTTATTAACGGGAAAAGGAAATGAGGGCAGCTACAACCCATTATCGAGCATTGGTTGGAATGAAAAAGGCAATTTATAGTCCGACATAATTTTATCAGAAAACCTTTTGTCCCTGGCGAATCCCATCCCCCATCCTGTTAGTCTATCAATATTGTTCAATCCCAAAATAACACAATTTGAGCGAAGACGTTTGGGAGGGAAAAGATTCAAACATTCTGAATTATGTCCCTTATTAGAGACACTACAGGACCTTAAAGACCTACAGCTATACTGAGCTGTAAGTGGGAGGCAAAAGCTATGCAATAGTTGCACATTGACACACTGACTGAGTATACTATAATTCAACATTTATGAGTCCATCATTAAATAATCATGCAAGAGACTTCTCAGGCAAAAGCCATTAATCCAAATCAGGACCCTTACTCAGATCTCGGTCAGGGTGAATAATTTTTCCATTAAGAAGTTTTTTACACAAGGGTGTGCATCATCTGGATACTACTTAAGTTACTATTTCGGTTAATGCCGCAGTTTCTACGACTTTTCTATGAATAAGGCCTGGGCGAATGCAAAACCGACAAGTATCATTAAAACAATAAATTTGGGTGCATTTCATAGAGATGACTTTGAATTAGTTGACATTTAACAATCGGAGCATTCCAAATAACGTAACCTCCGTCATTAGCAATCCGTGAATGCTATTGGAACGATGGCACACATCACCAAGAGAAAGGGAGGTGTGAAATAAATGAAAATTAACTGGTTGAAGGCTTTCGAGAAATCTGCGGTTGAACAGAGTCAGAAACAGCAAGGAATAATTAACTATGTAGTTGAGAAGTAGGAGACGAGTGATGATCGCACCCATCTGGAAGAACTGAAGTCCCTCTATAAGTGGACACGACCGTCCACCAATGTCCCCTCTTGCATTTAGTGATGCCTTCGGAATAGACAGAAGGATGAAGAAAATACCGACCTACTGTTACTCATTACTAAGGATTTTAATTTTACGTCTAATTCCTCTAATGCATCTACCATGAGGGACAATCAAATGAAAACCGAACGCCTGCTAAAACAACCAGTCCGCGCACCAACAAGGTCATTTTCAACAATTGCGTGCGCCTGTAAGTCGTCACTATGCAATCATCCTACCACAGCGATGGTAGTATCAATAGCTTCTTGCTTTTAGTGAACTATGTGTCATGGCGAGTGTTCGGTTTTCATTTGACTGCACATAAATATATACACACACATACACATATACATATAAATAAATAGAAAAAAGCATACATATAATTTCGAATTAACATATATGTCATATATATATATACACCAATGGAATTTTCGCATTTGGATTATGAGTCAGACTAACCACAATAGATATGCTATTACACGGTCCATGGAGTCCGATTTCAATGTTTTCCAATCGTTATTTAATTGTAACTTAGATATGAAAAATTGCAAGAAACTGTGAGAGATGCCGCAATAGTAACTTTTAACGGAGTCATCCGCTACGTGTACATTACAATGTAACAATTTTAGAGCGTAAAAATCATTCGCCTTGACCGGGATTCCAGTCAAGGCGAATGATTTTTACGCTCTGAAATTGTTGCATTGTTTGAAATGAAAGTCAACATTTGATTGACCCCATTATTTAATTTTACTATGATACTAATATTGATGAAAACACATGGCATTGAAATCATCAACTATAATAAAATAATTTTTCCACTTTAGTTCAAAGGGCCTATCAATCACAGTTCAAATTATAGGGACTACAAAGCTTAATAAAAAGGTGAAAAGTTAAGATTTCCGTGAAATTTGGAATTATTGTAAGAGATTATTATCATAATCAGTCAAAATATCTATGTTCTGCTCACTTCAATCGACGATATCTATGTTAATTTTACGATTAATGAAATAGTCACACCACCAATCCTTCCAGATACAAAATTCCCCAATTTTTCCGCCTCCGGATTGGCAACAGAGCCAGCATCCCTATGGAATACGAGCTGACTGAGTGGGTGGCAGAGGTGGAGAGAAGGAGGGCGAGGAAGGGAGAAGTTGCGATCGATTTGGATCGGGTACCCCCGAAATTAAATTATTCGGGTATAGTCAGCACTAAATGGCGAAGCGTTCCGGTCTGTTACCACGGAAGAGGCACTCCGGGGCGACGGTAGGAGGAAGGGCCCGCCCCCGGATAACACCTCTGCCTCCGCCTCTGCCGTCTCTCCCCCTTCTGAGCGCGTCCGTGTCTGTCGCTCGGTGCGACCTTCGATACCTCGTGCACTTCCGCCATAGTGATCACCGCCAGTGGTGGATGGGAAGGCGCCAAGAGCGGGGGGGGGTTGCCGGATGCACAACACTCCCTTCTCTCGATCAATTTCCACCCCTCCCTTATTCCTGACCTCCACCGCCGCCACCAACGGAACCCTCCACAGACGCGACGGACCCTCTTCTTCACCCCGCCTCCCTCCCGCCCGGCCGCCGCCTCTCATGGACGACCGCGGAGAGAGCGACCTTTGCCTTGCCACGTCGTCGTTTCGCCTCGAGATCCGCCGCGAGAGCTCCATTTCCTTCCAATACGCTCGTCATCCTGACCGCGTGATACCGTGTCAACGGGACGTGGTTTCTGGGACGATTTCAAATCGTCGACGTGCGCGATACTCACCACCTTCATGTCGGAAATTACTGTTTTTTTCAATACACGTACGTAGTAACTTCACATATGTTGACCCACTCTAAACAGTATTTTACATCATAGGCATACATATTTATCCCATATTAAGCAATTCTTGCATTTATAATATAGTTCTAAATAAAAATTATTATAATTATCGAACTCGTAAAAGACTCAGAGCTCTATTTATAAGATTATTGCTGCATGACCTGAAATTAATTACGCCTCTACATGTAGTAATGTATTATATGCTCTCAAAGATAAGAACAAGGAATATGGTGTAATAAAAAAATCGTAATTATCAACGCAATATTTTTAATAAAATCATTTTGATCAGAATTTTCACTGACAAACTTTTTATGAATTATAATAATTGAGGAATAAAACTGGCATCCTTCCCGGATGAATTCATTATAAGCATACATCGGGCGTTTGACGAGTACCATCACATCGATCAGGCCTTCGCCGTTGGACGCAATCAAATAAATCACATTTTCAACGTTTCGCTCTGATAGGATGTGGATTTGAAACGAACTTTTCCCTCGTCAGTGGACACGCGGCAAGTTCGGTGCGCCGCACTACATTTAATTTTTTTTTATTTCGACGTTCCGAGGTGAGGTCGGGCTCCTCATCTCTCCGCCTCTTCATTCCAACCGGGTAACGCGCCACGAACGCATCAGTGGCCCCATCAAGAATCCCTTCATCCACCGAAATGGACGACAGGACGCCTGCACACGCAAATAATTCGCACTAACTTCATCATTCGAGATGGGCGTTGGTGCCGCACCAGGCTACCGACACGCGGGCGTTTAATCGGTGACACACATTTAACCCGATCCGGCGCCGGACCGTTCACTCAGTGAAGAGGTTCGTTACCCACACGACACACTGAATGCCGCCGACTGACAGACTGGGCGCATTCGGCTCCTTCCGGTCTCGTGCACGCCTCACACCTAATGCAAAGCCACCCCCTCCTTCCCCGCCCCGACGACCAGCGTCCCCGCGGAGTAAACACTGGCCCACGAGCCGCCATATCTCCCGAGCCCACCCGCTTGGCGGCCTTTTGTCCCAGCCGGGGATTTTAACGACCGCGAGGGGCAATGTGCACACACGGCCGGCCAAACACGCGCCAGAGTGCGACGCAATCACACGCAGGCCGCACGCGTACAATCAAGGCGGTGTCACCCCCGTGCCGTGAACATCCGAGCGGAGGGCAACACAAGTCCACCGTGTGGCAGTTAATGCCGCCGACAACAGTCGAGGGAAGGCGGCCGTGCGAGGCGCGCTGGCCGCACTGCGGGGAAGGGTGATTTATCCCCATCTGCCACTCGGAGCGGCCGGTAGAGTTGCGGAGGGAGGAGTAGGGAAGGCAACCAAGGAGGCGGCCGGCGCCATGAAAATTTGATGCGCCCATTGGAAGGCACGCGCGTGTTGCAGCCCCAATAAATGTCCTTGTCCGATGGCTACGGTCTCTCTGCAGAGGTGCCTCCGCAACCCTCTCTCCCCTATACCAATTCCAACTCATCTTACTGCCCCCGTAATGGAAATTTCTACTCTTATGAGGCGATCAAATGAATAATAATTTAAGGGTGCGACGGACGCAACATTCCTGCAAGAGGAAAACCGCCTGAAGCAAATGTCATTCTTACTCCATACTTTCTGAAAAAAATTAAGTAGTGATGGAAATTGCGGCTATCAGGTAAAGAAAATAAGTTCAAAATGAAGCACGCATTAATCTAAAAGTATGTGTATGATGTCAATATGTGTGCATGTGTATGTATATATGTATGTGCATGTGTACGTATGTGTGTGTGTATATATATATATTATACATACATATATATATATATATTCATTTACATGGAAATAGATATAAGGAAAAGGGATAGGAACACATATAAAATACGAACACAGAAGAGGTGGGGAGGGCGGAATCGAGCAAATCACAATGTAAAAATATTTCCTTGACCGGAAATTGAACATTGGATCTTTCCATTTGCCGGGGTCGATGCTCTTACCACTTGAGCTATCGAGGAAACGTAATTTACACTGAAATCTGGTGGGGGGGGTAGGCAATGAAGTGCCCAGATTCTTTGGCCAAGAGATGGGATTAGGGAACTGTTTCATCCACCAAAGGAGAAATAGAAAACACACAAGAGGAAAGTACAGTAGGAAAGTAATCATACAACTTTATAAAGGATAGTAATAGTGCGTTTCGTGGCAATCATGGCCAGAAGAAAGAGACGAACGACATAAGCACTGGGATTTTTAATGAATATGAGTTTTTTTCAACTGCTTCAATCAAATTTGTTACAAATATGTCTTTGTAAACAAAGAAAGTATATCGTTATGCATGTAAAATGGACACAATTCTCACTAAACCGACTGTCGAGTTTATTGGCATTTGAATTTGTTCGATAAGTTCAATGTAACTTTCAATCATTTGTCAACAGGAAGAAATCTGTCATAATCTACATAATATTTCATATACTCCTAATTTCGGGGTGGTTCCTTGAAGTTTGAAGACAAATACATTGCATGCACCTTAGAAGTTCATGACTCTAGATTAATATTATTGAGCAATTAAAGTGCATGAAATCACGTCACAACGAGAGGTTTTCCGGCCTCTGGTACGTCGCTTTCCCTTGTGTGAATAAAGGCAAGCATTACAGACTAGCGAAAATAAACCTTTGATCTTATAGAGGGACATGTCTGGTGTTAAATTTTGCATGTTTTATAATATTTTGAATAGTTTCAACCAAGAATACAAAAGTTATTATTTCTCATTTGACAAGCTGACTTAATAATATTTTGTATTTTTCTTCGAAAAACAAACAATACATTTTTAAATGAAAAATATCAAAGAGGTATTCATTTTTTAGGCTTTATGAATACTTTTATAATTTCCCTACTGTCAGATATTGCTGCAATTAGAATGACAAATAATTGGATACTCAAATGCCTGAGACTATATCGCTAAAATTACACTAAGATCATGATTTCATTGACATGAACGGACCTCGCGACGTCAAGGTCGCCAAACCAACGCATCACTTGTCTTGGCAGACGATGTGTTCGTCTTCGATATCTAATATCTGAAATGCGTTTTAGAATATCACCCTTGCCTAGCTATTCTCAAATCTTATTTGATTTAAGGCTTCCTTTACGGGCAATGATCAAAATCAATTGCTCTTAATCAAAGCTAACAGTTTCAGGCTTAACTTTGTGGAGTTCCTTCATGATGATGGTAAAAGAAAGAGAAAAACTTTTTTCTCTTTCTTTCACCCTCACCGCTCTTAATTAAGGTTAAAATGCCTTTGATATTATTCTTATTGAAACAATTCCTTCGTTAAAAGTCGGTAATTGATTATAATCAGTAGCAGTTAACTACTAGATCATATGTAAATAAAGCAATAAATCTTACTCTTTATTGGCATCAAAACATTTATAACATAACTTTAAATGGAGCAAAGGCAAAACCACGCTGTAGAAGGGGTAAGAATCGAACGGTCGACAGTAGGAAGAAGGCATATTAAACGAAGTGAAATTAATCATCTTCCGTTTAATAGCCACGCAACTTAATACGGCCATCTGATGAACATCTTACGGCACACGGAACGACCATACCATTGCGCGTATCTTTTGAAAGCCATAAATTATGAATGTGACGTCCGGGCACTCTGGATGCAAGGGGAAGTTCCTAATCTTGCGCTCCTTGGCCGAGCCCTTCAGGGAGAAATTCAACTATTTTATGGGCAAACCTCGACGTCACAAATTCCAGCTATCGTTATTTGACGGCACTTCAGAATTACCGGAGTTACATAGATGTGACGGCGGCATGTTTTACACAGAGAGGAAACCAGAAGCAATTTTACGTCTCCGTTTACCCGTTTTCACCCGCGTACAATTTTCCAGAATGGCTGTCATGGGCAGATTATCTCACAAAGCAACTTTGCCTTCTCTATACGTTAGATTTTAAAGACTTTGGAATAATTTGGCCCTAGGTGAGAAACCTATCAAAATTACCATGTGGTTACGTTCTACATCTCCAAATGACGCTGCCAAAGTGTTTTCGAAGTTCCATCTTTACACCACGCAAAGGCTAATCACACCACTAAGTAAGCTGTTGACGCCGATTTTTAACTGGATAATAAAAAGGTTTATCAACGCAGTCAGAAAATTATATTATATTACTGAATCAATCTTAGACCTGATGAATTATTGCAGAAATTACGCAGTGGGTTACAAAACAAATAGTGATTACATTTATGGTAAAGCTTTAACGGTAATAAATTGATCTTATTTTTTGTGAAAATTATAAATGAGAAGCAGAAAATGATTTTTAAAATACGAGTATGATACCACGCAAGTGCTTAATGGATTATCTTCTGGAAAAATATGTAACACGCTATTATTCAACGAAATCATAATTTTGGTGATAAATTAATGTTTGTTATGCTCAATCTGCTGTTGATATGGAGATAACTATCTGTTGCTAAATTAAAGCATATCTATCACAATGGGATAATTATCCATCATTTTTTTACAACGAGCAGAAATAGCTAACTTTTCCCATTATGGGGTCCTAAATAAGAAACTCAAAATAAAAATTTCTTGTTCAAAAAAGGGGAACTGCTTAATGGCATAAGTACTTTTTACAGAATAAATTTGAAAATTTTAAGAAAGGTATCAGCATCGAAATACTTAAGATACGTCGAAATACTACCATGAAATCGCTCGATCAGCAATTAACAAGTTCATTCTTGGTAAATTAGCTATTGTAACACCAATATTCCATGTTCAAAAATGAAGAAAAAGAGTAACCGAGCATTTAGAGACACAGAAGGATGGTGGTGGAATTATATATATATATTAAATATATTTATATATACTTATATATACACAAACATTAAATTATATATATATGTTCTGTTCCTAATTCCTCTTGAGAAAGGTGGTTGGACCACCGAAAATTCGAGAACCAGTGAGTCCCTCTTTTGTGTGTTTTGGTTTCTGTGTTTGTTATGACTATCAGTGAATTTACATTACACGTTTGTGGGTTTTCCAAAAAAGTGTATATATATATATATATATATATATATATATATATATATATATATATATATATATATATATATAATTTCAAGACTCTGCGGGAGATGCCACAACAGTAACTTTTAATGGAGTCATCCGCAGCAAATTGTTGCAATGAAAAAAAATATATATATATATATATATATGTGTGTGTGTGTGTGTGTGTGTATTCAAGTTTCAATGGGCAGACCGCAGACTTAATTGTGAAGCACAGATTAATGTTTCAGTTTTTCCGATTGTTCTTTAAGACAGGCTGGCAATGTTACGAGTCGGTAACACTAAAGAGTTACAAATTTCTAAATACACATTAAAGTGATTATAATCTAATACACTTCAATTTTGTTAAATTCTGGTAGCAATTATTGATTATATTGTATTTTCTCGGAAAATTTCTCAAAAATCCATCCTTATAAACCAATCTGAGTGTTAGAAATCGAGGCAAGCATTGGTAATTAAAGCAATGCTGAAAAAAATGTCAATAGAAATACGCAGTCCATAAAATATATCCTGTTGCTACCACTTTAGAAATTATCTTCAAACTAATTTCCAATGCAACGGTAGCATCCTTTGTTCACTAATTTATTCCCGAAGATGACGACCTTCTCATGGTCATTGAAATTCTTTCAATGTTATCCTATGCATAAACTTTCTTCGGTAAAACTATACAATTGATGTTTATTCAGGAAAAAAATATGTTCCAAGTTTAAATCTTACGAACTGAAGCAGGAATCAATTCTTCTCTGAAAATTCGAACCCGCGTAGCTCCTCGAAGCTCAGCCTTCTTGCGCAGGAAATATAAATGTGTATTCACACATTTAATTTTCTAGCAGCATAAGAAGAAGACACATCCCATGGAATATAGAGACGTCTCCCGTTTGAATGAGATGCCATGTCTTTCTTGCACCAAAGTTCCGCTTCCGTAAGTATGAATTTTCGATTCCCGGACAGCTTGAAGAGAAAAGCCTAGGCAAGAGCACAGAGGAGACGCGCGGGGGGTAGAGGAGGGGTCGAGTCTGAGAGACGGATGTTTGAGAGACAGGGGTGGCGTTCTCTTCTCACACGGGAGGGTGTGAGTCATACCATATGGGCATTTCGTCTCCTCCACTACGCACATATTTATTTCAATCGGTATTTTGTTTTGCGTAGAAACGGGAAAGTGTGCAATGATAAAGTTCATCCAACGTTCTGAACTTTTGCCGCCCAAGACACCGTATGGAGATTCCAGCGATCGCTGTTTGTTTTTTTTTCGACTTTGAGAGTTTCTCCTAATTTCGCCAGCAGTGACCAGATTAGACGTAGACTGGGATACGCCACGAAAACAGAAGAGGAAGTATCGGTGGAGTTGGTGGCCAAAGTGTGGGGTTTCTTTTAGAATGGAAGCTAACGAAAAATGAAACGAAAGAGAGAGGTTGAGGTTATTGTTGAGGGAGGGGCTTTGGGAATTCAGCTAAATTGACATAAATGGGGAACACGAATTTTTTATCGAGAGGACTCATCTCTCCTGATCGACCGTGCGATATGCAACGCGATTTTGTCTCCATTAAAAATAAGCATTATCCTGAAATGTTTTGGGTATAAAGATGCACTCTTTTCCGCACCATTTCGAGGGTTTCACGTCAAACTTACTGTTCACTGTCCGTCCCTGAGGCACAAATTCTTTGTGGATAACGCCTTTTGAGTCGGAAAAGGCGAGTCGACGAGAAAATAGAGTACTTATTTTTGGGACTAATCTTGAACGTGTAAGCGATACAAAGGCAATGATGTTTCAGAGAAAAAGAAGATCCAATTTAACTTTGAAATAGGAGGACAAAAACTGGACATGAAAAACAGTTTACATATCTTGAAAGTGTGTTGCCCTAAGACGGTCGAAGTAGTGGTTGTGAAAGTAGATAAATTGCGTTGGGAAAAGAAACTTTCATAAGAGAAAGGAAATGTATGCCCAAAATTTTGAATAAGGAGTAGACAGAGTGTTATTAAAATTTCGGTAGGGAGAACTTATGGTACATATGTACGCCTCAGAAACTTGGTCCTTGGAGTAAGATAATGGGCATGGATTTGAGGTTTTTTAGATGTGACTATAAAGAGTCGCCATAATATAAGCATTGCGCAAAAATGAATTTGAAAAAAAACTGCTTTTATCCATCCAATTAAATTTATATAGTTCTGTAAGTATCTAACTGACGATATTTCTGCTTGAATACACTCCAAAACAACTTTGTTGTCCTGCATAGCAAAGAAATTTCCAATTTGCACAAACAACATCAATCTGGAGACATTTTACTACCAACTGAAGTTTATTAATGATACATTAAACGTAAGAAGCACAAAAGATTGATTTTACATTAACTGAGTAGGACATGGTCCCGAGTAATTACTCGCCTAAGAGGTACAACGGATTTTTCACCGTTAAAGAAAGAAACAATGCATCCTTGTTGTGAGAAGCTAGTCGGACAAAGTCAGTGGGTTTAGGGTACATCTTTTCTCAAGAGATAAATTTAACTCATTGAATGCATTTGGAGAAATAAAAACTTGAAAACCCTGTACACCCGTAATCCTATCAAAGAGGGTGATTGACACTCGCGGGCTATATTCGTCACGACGTCAAAATATGAGGAGTTGAATCTCAAAGAAACTGCATAACTTATTCAAGATATTAATATGTAAAGGAACTCTCGGCATAGATTCCAGCACATTACACACTTGCACCTCCAGCACAACTTAAATTTGATAGGACATGTGATGTTGATTGAAATGGAAAACAGTCAAGGTAGATAAAACTTTGCACTAACTTTGGTAATATTTTTGCTTATTATTCTGTAAATGTTCTTCGACGAGCAAATATGCACAAAGAAACTTTGGCTGCTTTGGATTCTGTCCAGGTACGTCAAAAGTTTTATAAGTTAACCGAAAGGTAAGGCGTAAGGTTACGGTCGGGGATTGGAGTGAGAATGGGCGAGGGGAAAGTTGCCAGCGGCGGCTTGTGACAGAAGTTTTTCAATTTAATGTTTCAGTTTGAAAATTGTCCTGAAGCACAGAAACACAAATAATACCAATGAAAGTACTTTGTCGCACTCTCGCGTGAACGCCGGTCACATCAGATGTGTTGGCGTGGAATTAAAGAAGGATTCAAACCTTCAAGATGAGTTTACCTTCCTTTCCTATCCTATCTATTCACATTTGACAATATTTCTTTGTGAATTTGATCAAGAAATTTGCTCACAGTCGCTCGCACGAGTTACGGTGAATTCATACACAGGAAGATGTTCGCAAAATGAAGAAAAAACCATTGACTTACCCGGGGCCTAGTTTGCACAGACACACGTGAAAAAACTGAGTAAAATACACCAGACGATTATTATTAGGTAATCTACCGGTTAAGGTAAATTTTTGGATGGACAAAACTGTCAAATAAACATTTTGTAACTCCAAACACCAGACGATATAACTGTTTAATACGCCCTTCCGCTAGCTGGGGGATCTTATATCGTATTAAAACTAAAAAAAATGAAATGTTCTTGGGGAATAAGCCCTAATTTCCGTAAATTCATATTTTTCAAAAACTACTGTCTTCATAATGGTATCAGTCCTAGCATCCCAGTCCCACAACGTTTAGTACTCAATCGTTTAATTAGTTCCTATACAGATTTTGAAATGTTTCAACCTTTACTCCGGAACGACAACTATTAGGATATCAAATTAGAATAAAACTGGTGAGGTAGAAAGTAATGTCACACAACGAGAGACTGCGTTTTTATTCCTCGAGAGTGCCTATGTTAAGCCAGTTTTACTTTCTGTTTAAGTTGGCTTTGATGCGGAAAAGAACTCCAAAAAAATATTAAACTTTTTGGATGGTAAATTAAACTCCAAAACCTGCTCCGACATTAGAAAGAATAAACTCCAATTATTCCTCGTTAGCTTTAGTCTGTTCTACACATAGAAAAGTGTTCACTAATTCCATCGGTGTAGACGTCATCCACTCCAAGTATGGATACACATTATCATCCGAATAAACCTTAAAGTGCTAGACTTTACTTTCTGGAAATATTGTATAAACACCAAACGAAAAAGAGAATGTACGGAAAAATACCTTGGATTTTTTGTAAAATACCAAACCCTGTATTGAGGAAACATAGTTCATTTTTAAAACAATGAGTAAGTCACTAAACTTTCCGACGGCTGATTGTGCATTTTGTTGACATGACTCAATTCTCATAATAAATACTCGCATTTGATACTTTCATGTTTTGTCGTTATTTCACTTATTCCTTGTTGGGTCAACATTCATGCAAGCAAATATTTTTTTATGCACAAAGAAGTGTTTCAAACTTACCGTAATTCATGTAATATTTGATATTTCAGTAACCTGAAAGCCACCTCTGGGTGTGTGGCAGGGGGTGAATACACACCTGACTAATTTTGGCCAGAATATCATCCCACCACGGTCGGATAATGTAAGGAAACGAATTCTCTCTTTGCTCCGAGAGGAACTTATAATCGGGTGCAGAATGACGACATTCTGTCAAATTTTAAGCACCCCCCGAAAATTATGTAAAATATTTTTAGATCAACCAAACTACAGGGAGCTAGCTAGATAACTGTAGGCCGGCAAGGAATGAAAGCATCGTAATTCTAATACAATGCTTCGACCCAATTGACCCAATTAGGTGTAGCAAACAAACCAGCAATGCTGTAGTTTCTGTAACTGTAAGCTATCACTTGCGGGAAGAAAAAGGGTCGATGGTTTGGATTCGGGTATAGATTAGTGCTTATTCAACTTTCCCCTGTGAAGTGTGCGTTGGGGAAGGATGTCGAGATTGAGATTGTCGGGGAGGCATGGCAGGAGTACGGAAGAGCGGGCAGAATGGTGTAGAAACAAGTCCTGGATGATATATTTCATGGAAATGTGTTTAAAACGTGAAAACTCAATAAAGAAGGCCTTTCGATATTGCCGCAGTTGTTGTTAATAGTATTGTGTAGGTGAAGATGTACACGAACGCTTTTGCCCGGATCAATTTGGAAATTCTCAATGGAAAATACAGGATTTAATAATTCTCAGACTCATTAATAGAACTCTTCATGTCATGGCGTGATTTATTTCTAAAATTTGTTTATTGACCGCTGATTGAGCAAAATTGCAGTTTTTAATTCCCGCGAAGTGCTATTAGGACCTAATGATATATATTTACGTTCTGCCTGCCAAGTTAATGAGTGTTTGCGTGCAGAGCTTTGCTTCGTAAATGTCAGAAATTTTCAATATTTGTGTTTTTGGTTCGTATTTTCCTGATTGATTATCAAGCGTGTCGCGGTTTCGAAACGTGATAAATGTCCAAGTTGTTTGAATATATTTGAACCGTGGATATTGCAGGTCGCTTTTCCCTTAAATGACAAATTTATTTTAAATTCATTTAGGGGAAAATGTACTAACAAAAGCCAAAGCGTGAAAGAGAACACTTGGCTTTAAACACTTCAAAGAGGCATCATTTTATATTAACAAAGAACTATTCCTGGATTCATTTTTCACTTCTTTTAGAGATGGAAAGATACTGAGAATTACTTGAGGCATAATTACAGATAAATATATAATTGAGAGGCAAAGAGTCAACGAGGGGTAACCATAGTACTGAATAGGATTCTGGATAGAGACGGGTAGTGAGCGTAGAAGAGGTGCAGAATTTTCCAAGTGTAAAAATCATTGGTCTTGATCAGGATTCGAACCAGAAAATTCTGTTTTTCCGCAGATACGGAAGATACCTAAGGAGATATATTATATTAGGTTCAGACAAACATTCAGAAATAGCGCGATGGAGCGCTGCAGTTTCCCGGGAGCTGATGCGTAAGAAAATGGAATATATGTAGAAAAGAAACTGGAACAGTAAGGGAATACAAGGAGGCATTTGATAAAATACGGAGCGACGATAAGGGAAGGGGAACTGTGCGATAAAGATGGAAAAATCTTGAAAAAGGAACAAAGAAAGCGGCAAACAGCAAAATAGGAAGAGTAAATAGAAAAAAAGGGTTAGGAAGTCTTGAATTATAGAATATATGGCTTGAAAGACGGATGAAAGAAAAAAATGAAAGGACGTGAATACGTAATTTGGGAAAAGAAAGTACAGAAAGGTAAAAAAATTGAGGCGAGAAGGTAGAGGAAAGAATAAATGCTGTAAACAGTAGTGCAAGGGTATGGAAGGCTTAAAGAGAATAAGTTTAATGGACGAATATGCAGAAAAGTGATGGAACTCAAGTTTTGAGAACATTAAATCCGTTCAAACTAATTGAAATACATTGCGTGGAATATAAGCAGAATTGGAAGAATTTCTGGAAAGAAATAAGGAATAAATATTGGGCATCTGTACGGTAAAGGCAAAGGGATAGGGTGATTGGATATTCAAAATAAATAGCATGTCACAAAGGATAGAATGGGACTATGAATTTCTGATTTCGAGATAGAAAAAGCATGGAAGAGAAAAATAATAGAAGAAAGTGTGGGAATAGGTCTATCCAAGATTTACATGGGATTTTTATAATCTATGAGGGAGGAATTACGTCGGAAGACTATGTTAAATCGATATAAATTACCAAAAAAATAGAGAAATAATGAGAGGATTACTTCACTGTACATTTTATTTAACACACGGTGGAGTAGTATTTGATTAATACAAAAAAGGGATGAAGGAGAAGATAGCAAACGAGTACATAGGACCACTTTGGATTTAGAAAGCGGATTTGTACGCGTGATTGCATTGCAACAATGAGATTGTTAGTAGAAAGGTATATAGAGTATAACCAGGTTGTATTTTTATGCTTCGCAGAGTTTGGATAGGCATTTGACAAAGTGAACTGAGTTAAATTAATAAAACTCATAGACAAAATAGGAGCAGAATGGTGGATATACGAATTAATCGGAACTTTTACCTCTCAGACTTCACAGGGGAGGAATACAAGTGTAGAGTCTAAATTGGTACTGATAAACTGGGGAGAAAGATAGTGATCTCTTATATCACCCCTTCTTTTCATTTAATGTTCGGAGGATATATTAAGAGGGGCAATGGAAATGCTGGGGACTGGAGTGAGTAGGTGCCAGTGGGGTCCACAAATCAGTTACATTTACTAATTACGTATCAAGCGGTGCGTAAAATCTGCCAAAATGTTACAATCACTGCCTAGTGCTTTACAAAACCAGTGTAATAATTATGGCATTATAAATATTCATAAAAAAGAATGCTGCAATGTTATCAAGAAATAGGAAGGCTAAAATAAACATTAAAGTTGGGGTAAACAAACATTTAGAAGAGTTCATCTGCCTTGGTAATATCTTGAAGGAGTGCGGATAGCATAGTAGGAACATTAAAAGAAGGTGAAGAAGCGTGTAAAATAGATCGAGGTGGATGGCAGGCACCTTAAATAAATATCCTCAGAAAAGACAAGTGAAAGCTTTAATATGAAACGTACTTTTGTGTATCTCGGAGACTTGAACGTTAATGCAAGAGTATAAGCATGGATTGTAGACTTTTCAGGAGTTTCTGTGCAGAAGGATGGGGGGCGGGGAGGAAAGTTGACAGAAAGGAAAAAAATATGAAGTTCTAAGCGTGGAGATGGAACTGGGAAAGTTTATGGGAAAAGTTCGTAGGAGGCAGGACAAATGGATGCAGGAGATACTGAGAGGCAATGGGATCCTGAAAGCGGTGAAAAAGAGTGGAGAATGCTAGGAAAGCGAGGTAGAGAGAAGAAAAGAATTGGCATTTTGGATGTCATTAAGGGAGGTAGAAATTATGAAGAGGTAAAGAATTTGAAATCTCAATATCTGTTATAAGATTTACGGATACTTTTGCTACATGTCCGTTAGAACTTTGGGCCACAGTATAGCCTACCACTAGGAGTCTATATAATCCGGTAAACTACCCCTTGTGACAATAAGCTACAGTAAAATATAATCCTTTAAGGGTGGGTGTAAACCCCAAAGGCCACTGAAAGTATTTAAATTCCAAAGTCATTTTGGGAGAGTGAATCAAAGAAAAACGCTATGACTGATTTCAGCATTTAAATTTGGCGAGTTTTGAGTTTCACTGATACACTATTACAAGAAGAGTAATTTTATAATATAATATATTCAATACGAGAGTAATTTGAAATGTTCTCGGAATAGAATAAAAATAAATAACTTACTTCAGTGAAAGTTTTTTATTTTTCATTATAGTCTCCCTGTAAACTAATGCACTTCAGCGATGTTCCAATGTCTTGATCCCATCTATAAAATTAGATTCCTTCAATCCTGCAAAATAATCGTCTACTTTGGCTGTTGGTTCTTTGTTTGAAGAGTATTTCCATCCAAAATTTTTAGCTTGGGGAAGAGATTAAAATCTAATGAAGCCAAATCAGGCGGAGGTGGCATCAATTCGTATCCTAGTTCACGTATTTTGCCATGGCAACGAGCCTTGTGTGTGGGCGTGCATAGTCTCGATGAAAGATGGGTTTATCCCTTGCCAGACGTCTTGCCTTTATTCGTGTATCTTTTTGCTGTAGTTGGTCCAAAAGGTTAGCTTAGTATTGTCCTTTAATTGTTTGACTAGTGGGACGTTAATCTATCAGCAGAATCCCTTTTGAATCCCCGAAAACTGAAGCCATCAACTTTCCGGCCGACGAAAAAATCAATACGATTCTGCTTTCATTGGTAGTAGTGTTTCCACTGCTTGACTGCTGTATTTTCTCTAAGGTACAGTAGTTGACCCAAATTTCATCTGTGGTCTCAAACCGACGCAGAAAATCTTATTGGTTGCTTTTAAAACAGGTCAAACATTGATCGGAATTTTCGATTCTGATGCGTTTGTGATCCTGCGTCAAGAGTCATGGAACCCAACTAGCGGATAATTTTCCCATATGCAATTCCACAGTTGAAATGTGATATGCCCGTTCAGATGATATCTCTACAGCTTCAGCGATTTCTTTCCCTTTCAGTCGGCCACCCTCCATGACTATTTTATGCACTTTTGCGATAATATCTGTGGTAGTGGAACATTTTGGCCGGCCATTACGCCCGACCCATTAAACTCGTTTGTCCATTCGGCAACAGTGGAATATGAAGGAGCAGAGTCCCCCAGAGGGATCTGTGAATCGTCATGGATTTCCTTTGCTCTGATTCTTTTATTTACCAATTATTTAATCACTACTCGAATTTCACCGGGAGTAATACGTGTTTACTCATGAAGGATTACCTATTATTACTCGTTGAGGTAGTGTTGACATCTGTTGAAGATTCCAAGAACCTTCCAGACTACCCTTGTACGTCAGTCACATCCCATTTGGTCTTTGAGCTAAACTGAAGTTGAGAGCGAATGAAAGTCCAATGTGTGAATGACGGCTCCCATTTCTTTATTCGAGTCACATATCGACTATAGTGAAGAACACTTCGCATCTTCCCTTCGCCGTCACTGGCCCTCATTGGGGCAGCACTGCGGGCTCGATAGTGGAAATAGTCCAGGGAAAGGGGTAAAAAAAGGGCCTGTTTTGGGGGAGTCTCACTCTCAAGCGAAAGGCGTGGTGGAGGACTATAAAAATAAAAACGTAAAAAGGACAGAGAGAGAGCGAGCGGGTTGAATGAGTCAGGGGGTTGAAGGAGGGTGTTCAAGAACGAGAGCTCCGCAAGACAGCAGTGCCTTGGGCTTCCACGGGTCGGAGGTGAGGGAGAGTGAAGAACAGCGGGAGCGAGGAGATTTGCGAAATAAAAGAGGATGAAGGGCATATAAGAGGGCAGGAAATCCACGAAAGTGGAGCTGAAAAGTCGGCAAAGAGGAGACGAATAGATGACAATATTTAGAAATAAAGGAAGAAACCATAATACAGTTCGGTCATAGGATCACACAAGTAAATATTTGACTACGGAAACACAGTGTGATCTCCCTAAGAGGACCACCATAGGAAAAAGAAAAACAGGCTGTTTCAGAAGCGAGGGTCAGGAGTGGAATAAAAATTAGAAACCACGGCATATATTAACGTCTTAGATCTAAAATAAGAAGCATGCAAATGTTAAACCATAAAATCTGCAATTTGATTCTTCAAGTAGTAGTAGTTTTTAGGAGAGGCGATCGACAGCTAAGGTCACTTGAGTCAATCAGGTAGAATGCAAAAGGAAGGGTGGAGAGAAACCCAGCGTCGGCTACTTTTAACGAGAGGTGTCAAAGTAGTTTAACGTCCCATCCGACGGACGTCGTACTTACTCAAAGCGCTCTCCGCAAAGCAACTCGAGTAGGGATACCACTGAAAAATATCTACCATCTCCAGGATCCGTACCCGGGCCATTTTGTGAGGATTTGGTACGTTAGCCACCGCATCATTCCCTTCATTCTCCAAAAAAACGTTTGGTGGCATTTGGTAATCATTAAATAAGACAGCATACATGTATTCAATTGCTGCAGATAATGCGTCAGAATCGGAGTGTATTCGTCAAAATCGCCTCAGGTTTTTTCCTACGGAATAAATTCCAAAGTGCCCAGCTATTTCAGTCAGTTCATAATCCAAATTACAACAGAACGTTATATCTGTGTTCACAATTACGAATCAATAATATTGATAACCATTATAATATTTTCCGTGTCCGAATGTTTTCAATGTAAAACGGATATGTAATGACTTTATTTTTCGAGCCCCTTTGATTCGTATATTTTATGCGTGTGAAATCCTGTACAAGATTACTTGTCATAAAAGGAGTGAAAAATATTTTTGTAAACTAAAATTATATTTAGAAATTAACTTGGACTATGGAGTTTTGAAATAATTCAGTTCCGTCATTCGGAAGTTTTCCTCCGAATACTTATGTCAAACAATTCATTTCTCACTAACATTCATTATCAGTGAGTCACCATAACGTAAGAGGTATTCAATTTGATTAAAATATTGAAAACAATTCGTGTAATGATTCTGAAATGGAAGACAATGTTTAAAAAGTGTCTCTGTCCATGGAAGAAGAGGTAGTGGGAAGAGCGGGCATAATTGACAACTATATGCATCGACGGTCTCTTTCAGTAAAACTGAGCGAGTGATAGTACATTAACAAGTAAATAAAGCGTGTATATAATTCATTGCCGGCCACAAAAGTAAAAACATAATAAATATATCCCATTGATGTCTGCAGATCATATACAGACGAATAGACGCACTATAAGAGTGAAGTCGAAAAGAGCCACGTGAAGCCTGGCAACTGGTCATTTGTATATGGAATGAGCAAAGGTGAGAGAAATAGGAGGAGGGAAGGTCCACGTGGAACTCCAGTAAATGGTGAGGAAATCTCAGCGGAAGATCACAGATGCCAGTCACCGAGAAATGTCATTAATTGAGTCAAAGGAGGACGAGAGCAGAAAAAAGGAGAGGAAGAAAAACGCGAGTACCATGGCATTCTATATTTGAAATTTTGGATACACGAAAAAGAAATACTTCGTAACATGTGTTAATCAATTTTCAAACAAAGGACCTAAACTCTTTTCGTTTTGAACAAGATGCAATGTATATATCCACGGAAAATATGGTGCCAAATTTTAAATACCGCGGTCAGGAAATGGACCAAGGTGTAACACTATAGCAGAATAATGTATTCAACTACAAAATTATTGATGATGCAAGTTAATGAGAGCATAATTACAGAATATGATTAATAGAATCGTGAGCCAACACCTTTGAAAGTGCTGAATGTTATCTTAAAAATTAGATAGCTTGACTTATGTCATGTGGATAGCTTTCTTGGTAAGCAATGAATTGGTTTTTCCATACTGGTAATACGAAAAACCTCTGATTAAATACCAAACATTTCATACTTTAATTTAAAAACTATTATTTCTGTTTCTTTGTTCACTTAATTTAGAAACCCTCCCTAGATATGCATCCATATTCGTCCAAATTGAAAAGCGTTTTGTTTCTAAATGACAAGAATTTGGTCCTAGGAGCAAAACAGCAATGGAAATGGGAAGTATATTAACTTTTGACTACGCAAGTATCTCATCTTTTGATTTAAATATCATACCAAGCATTCCTTAACATTCAAATGAAAATAAACAAATTTGAAACTACTCAGTTTGAATAATCCTCAAAATCTGATCTCTCTGGTATAGAAAACAAGGATTTCCTACCAAGCGATCAATTCATTGCTCAGCATTTTATCGGCTCAATGTCAAACACAATAATATGGATTCAATTGCGCAACGGACGTTGAGAGGAAAGTCGTATTTTAATGCAACCACCCTGGATGGGAAGGGGCGCTCGGAAACAAGAACGCAACACGGAGAGTAATCATTTTCGACTTGGAGCATGCGCTCCCGAGGGACGACGAAGCTCTCTGCAGAAATAAAAAAAAACTCGCTGCAAGTGCTGACTGGATGTGAACGGAGCGGAAACATTGCCAGAATCCTCCCCCCCCCGCTGATAAGGAATGCAGCTGCGTTTCAATTTACTCGCCAAAAAAAGAGAATTTCCGAGAGCTTGGGTGGAAGTGGAAAAATGAGAGAAGTTAGTTATATGTCCCCGGTGCAGGTGGAGGTCGACGAAGACAGGGCCGGGAGAAAGTGGAAGGCAATTGAATTTTGAATAAAAAAAATTGTCGAAACAATTAAGGTTTTGTGTCGTGTCGTTGCCCCTGTTGAGAAACGGACGCGCGCCCCGCGGCGGCGAGGGGTGAAAGGAGTTTATCATCCACCCGCATAGTTTGCAAGCGGCTCGAATGAACGAATCCATTACGTGAATCATAATAAGGCGGGAAGAAGGGCCCGAGGGAGAGATAAGTGAGAGATATGGATGGGGCGGCGGGGGGTGAGACGGGGTGATCTCCGGGGCGCAGCAAAGGGGTTAGTTTGGTGGGGTGGACGGGTGGAGAGGGGCCCTGGGGGTACGGAAAGCGAGCGAAAAGAAACTATTGAGTTAAGAGTTGAGGAAGACGGTGCTCAGAGGTCAAGGGAGGAAAGGGAATGAGTTTGTTTCACTTTTGACTCCAACGGGAGAGAGAATAAAGGGGAGGGAGTTTCTGGTTCCGCCTTTGTGAGAGGCATGCCCTCTTTCCACCACTTCCTGCCATTCGTCTAAATTTTACCCGATGCTTAAATGTTGAATTTTAATCAAGTTATAATTGTGTTCAAATAAGTGGAGTGCTTGCAAGATAAAAAAGATATGAAAAAAATCCCGAGACCGTAAACATAATAAAAATAAAAACTATACATTTCAAACTTTTCGGGATTTGTTTAAAAAAGTCTCTGAGGATGGATATTTCTTGAGGCGATAAATACCCTCGGAAGGGAAAATTATTTACGACCGTAGTCGAAGTCAACATGCTTGCATCAATTGAGAACAATTTACTTAATCAGACCTATGCAATAAAATAGTGCGCTTCACACTATAATACTAAGAAACAATTATATTTTATATCTTTCAAAGCTTCTTAAAGTTTATATCTATATTGTATATAAATTTATTTCAAATCTATATTCCCCTATGAAGACCAAGGGTTGAATTCCATTGATATAAGCAAAATAATTTAAACTAATCTAAACATTCATATAATCAACAAGAGAGCCTTAATATCATCTTTTATGAATTTACACATAAAGAGTTTTTGATAAAGCGTTGGAGAAACAAGATATTATAAATATTTAGTCAAGTTGATCTTGCCACACTTTTCGCCGATCTTGTATTCAATTTTGTGAGCACTTTCCGTGTGTGTGTATATATATATATATATGTATGTATGTGTATATGCATATACACACACACACACACACATATATATATATATATATATATATATATATATATATATATATATATATATATATATATATATATATACAAACTTGAAAATCCCGCCATACGGCGCACAAATATTCATTCAAACAGAAATAGGTATAAGGAAAGGGGATAGGAAAACACATAAAAGGCGAACACAGAACATGTGGGGAAGGCGGTTTTGAGCAGATCACGAAAGTAAAAATATTTCCTTATCCCGGATAAGGAAATATTTTTACTTTCGTGATCTGCTCAAAACCGCCTTCCCCACATGTTCTGTGTTCGCCTTTTATGTGTTTTCCTATCCCCTTTCCTTATACCTATTTCTGTTTGAATGAATATATATATATATATATATATATATATATATATATATATATATATATATATATATATATATATATATATATACACACACATACATACATATACACGATTTTTGCCTTACTTCCGTATTTGGGTATTCGAATGGGTTTATGGGCTTAAATGGGTTGAACTATTAATCCTGGTTTCCTAACGGAACAAGGAACGATAATTCCTTTCATCGTAGACCACTGACAGCGTTGAGTGTATATAGCATGTACATAACAATATATATGTATATCTAAATGTCTGTAACATGCTAAAAATAAATACTAGTATTCAGCGTGGCGTTATATTAGAAGGACTTCTAGAATGTTGATGATAGCCAAGCCTTTAGTTCCCTTCGCATCCAGAGACTCTTCCACATGACGATGCGCTTCGCATTAGGGACTTCAGTTAGGAATCATACGATGGCCTTAAACGAGTTTTCTTCTTCTGGAACTGAAGGGTAATGTAATTTTCGGAAGCGAGTACCATATAACATTTAATTTGAGAACAGAGTATAAATGTCGTGAGAGAACGGTTTCTTATCCACGTCTCAGCCGTCGAGTCCTTGGAGTACTTCATCGGCGATAGAGCGCGCAATTGGTTTCAGAACTCAAACGCTTTGCCGGGATCATTTCTCCGGTAAAGCGTAGGAATTCTAAAACAAATCAACACGCTTCTCCAGGATTCCCTGGAATTTCTTCCTTCAGCGTCTTCCAGCGGCTGCATGATACGATTATTGAACACATTAGGCACTGAAGAAAGGGTCAAAGTGCATTATAACGACATTTCATTCAATTACAGTCCAATAAATTGAAATTGACCCGAACATTGTAAGAATATTCGCTACACAACTCCATGAAAAACTAATTTTGAGATAAAAATCACATACATTAAAACTAACAAAAGTGATAATATCGAATGGTGAATAATCCAGAATATTTCATAGACCAACGAAAAATCAATAATCACACGTAAAAGCATGATTTTGGAGATTGTGCAGGCTTTCGAAAATATTTATAATTATAATTTTGGAATGAAAATATAATATTACCACAAAAAGTTTGCTTTTATCAATAAGTTCATACATTTAAGAGAAATCATTGAGCTACCTTAAATTTTCTTTCACTATTTTACAAAATACTTTATAATGTGTAAGACAATATGAGTATCAAAAAATTAAAATCTAGAATGACAGTTTAAAATCGTTTTACTTTGCATAGAGACATATGGTGAACAGCAAATTCCTATGGAGTAATAATGGATGATCATCCAATAATTACCCGCCAACAAAAGGTGGCGAGATCTTAATGTAAGTAGTTATGGCAAAAGTGCGCCTTTAAATAACAGGAGAACAGTGGAGGGCTGGATTTTGGGAAACCAGTTAGCTGTGCCCCATGATACGCACGCCACTTGCTTTCGCAGGTGTCCTCCCATGCCACAGACACGAGGCACGCTTCAATTAACCGACCCACGCAGCGGTAGCACGGTGCCCAACCCTCTGAGAGGAGTCGTCTTTACTTAATTAAGTCTGTTGTAAGGGGAGCGTGGTTGAAACTTAGCAAGTGTCATGCTTGAAACACTAATTCCGAATTTCGCTCCACATAAAGAAACCCTTGTTGCCGCATTCACTCACTAATTAAAGGAAATTCATTTTTGATATAAGGCATAAACTTTGACAAAGCAACTCTGCCCGAATAAAATAGTAATGCGCTGTTATAACTTTAACTCATGGCACTGCTGCATCCATGTGTGAATTCTATTTGTTCAGGAGGTGATGGAAAAACGTACATTGATGAGTGGGAGGGAGGGAAAGAGAGCGAGTGGACTTCAGTCAAACCGAGTTTTATGCCCTCCTTGCTCTCCGGCTCCGTTGTATTTTTTGACGCTTTCGCCATAACTTTCCAATTTTTCATCATTCTGGTTCGTTCGTTTGTTCTTATTTTTTTCTGCTCTCTCAATTTTACCCTTTCTCACAAAGGCCTTAATTTTTCCCATTGGCGTACCCAGTGGTCCTATGGAAACCTTAAATAATATATTTCCTTCCACTTATGCATTCGCTAGAACATATCGAGACCCCGGTATATTTCCGTTCCGGTGGGATATGAAAACCGATTTCAGTTGGGCTGCTGCTTTGGTATACGAGAGTGCACCACATGATTCCCACGCTACTCCACCACGGCGTGGTCTCATCTTTTCTTTCACCAAAAATCTTAGCAGTTGCCTTGAGCACTGCTTTTAAAGTTTTTAATATTATTCCAACAGCCCTTTAGTTTGTTTACTTTTATCCGTTCATTTAAACGAATTCAATTCGTCTATATCCATAAAAGAATGCCGGAGGCTAACTTTTTATATTTTTATTCATTCTTCCGGCAGATTTTCGTCATTGCATATTTATGATTGAACTCATGAATTTCTGTTACGCAGGCATTTTCAATCCCACATTTTCTTCTTTCAAGCATTCTATCCCTTAGGGCCACAATTCATGGAGCAAAGTATTTTATTTTTCCCTACTTCTGCACTGCAATCATATTCTATTCTTATCAGATTTGTAGAAAACACACTCCACAGGCCTTACCGGTTGTTTAAACTATTTATTTGTATGACAGAAATTCTGACTCGTTTTACCATTGAACAATGTAGAAGCATAACATTATTGCCTCGAAAATTTCTCCAGATATGTGACGACTCAGCTCTGCGACTGGCTTGTCGTAAAAATATTTTTTTTAATGGACATTTTCAACCGAAATTCTTATAATATGGCAGGAATACGCAGCACACACGGTATGTATTTTCCGCAACACATATTTTTACGAATGATGGGAAAAAGATGAAGGCTGAAGTTATTTTAAATAAACAGCATAACACGATGGGAGCTGCTGACGCGTTATGTCGATTCCAACCGTAATGGCGCCGCAACATATTTTTTATAGATTCTTAAATACGTTTAAAAATTCGGATTAATACTAAATATATTTTGATTGTAATCAGAAGCTGAATAATAATGTTTCACAATTGTATTAACTGCGGTAGCAAAATGTAGCAAAGGGTATAAAAAGTATTATGAAACAATAGACGCCTCTCCGAAAGGTTAAATAGCACATTGAATTATTCTCATAATCAAGAGGCAAACAGCTCTGCGTGTAATATATGCACTCGAGTTTAAGACATTTCTTTCAATTTTTTCTTTTCTGACATTAATTATATAGCATATTAGAGTTCCGAGGACTCTTCCATTAACTGGCGTTCTATTCTATCACATTGGGAAAGCGAAGATGTTAAACTTCAGCGACGATCGTTCAATCAGACAATCACAAAACTGCATATCAGGAGTTGGTAAGCATTTAAAATTCAGTGGTCTCCCCGCCCCGGACTCGCGGACGATGGCGGAAGCTAAGTTATAAGTCTCACCAAGAAAAAAGTGTCAAGTGGAGAAAACTATTCCCCCCCTCCATTTAAATAACATCTCCACGCAATAGGCAATCCGTCCGCAGCCGACGCGACTGGCTCCGCGGTTTTCATTCGAGCGTAGCGATCTCAGGTTTCATCCTGGACGGAAGCCGCCCTCCGGGTAAGAAATCTCAGCCACCTCTCGTCCCCTTTCCCATCATTCTGCACACCTCTCTCCATAATCCCTCCCTCCCCACATCCTCCACTCTGCTCCCTTGGCCCAATCACGCCCCACTGCGACCCACTCCTATCGAATCGCGCCCATCACTCCCTGCTAAACAGATTCGGGTCTTCCTTCCGACGCCTCCTTCCCCCCCCTTTCGTCGGGACCCTCTCCCCCTGGGCAGGGTGTCTCCTCACCCGTCCCTTCCGCATCTCTCGCGTCCCTCCTACGGGACGCCATGCGGCCATGAATGTAATCAAAAGGGGAAAAAGTGGAAGTGGAGCGAGCCTTCCGCCTCACTCGATTTTCCACCATGCAATGGAAACTCATGTCCCCCGTCCTAACCCCCGTCCGCACCCCCAGCCGTCATCGAAAATCCCTGTAACTTTGTCAGGGGTGGGCAGAGCGTGAAGTGGCGTAGTTAGGACTCAAGATTCTCGGCATGTGTGTATCCTGTTCGGATGCGAGGAAGGGATCTCGCGTCTATCCCGGGAGGAGGCGGATTCATTGGACCGACAGTGATGTCATCTTTACATCGAGAGGACAAATTCTAAGTTTTTCGTGATAAACGTGTTTCCATAAATAAGCATGTGCCTCCATCCGCAGCAGTAACCGTAAATATTTGGATTAGAATCGGCAAAGAGGGACCAACGGTCTCCCGAGAAAGATGAGCTATTTGGGAATGCCAAATTTCGGCAGCGCAGCAAAGAGAAACGTCTCCATACGGTTACTTCATGAAATTCATTTGCATCATTTCCCCGGCAAGTAAAACAAAATTATTAAATTATGGTAATAATGGTATAATAATTTCGAAGGTACAAACATATACGCACACAAGCTTTTCAGTTATACGTTATCGAAAGAGTTAGCAATGTTGTTCAGAGAGGCTAAAATAATATAAACACTCCACAACCGGTCCTGTTAGGTCTGTCAGAGAAAATGTTGAGTGCTGTCTTTGATGCCCTCTATCAGTCCGCTTTCCCTTCTCAACGCTTCATCGACTCTTTAAATATTTACCCAATGAGAGCTCCTTTATTTATTGTACCTGCTGTCCGAATAAACGACTATTCGATTAAAATGCTGGGAAATTTCTACACGAATTCTATGTCCTTCACCTCTTGGTTATGCGCCGCGCGGTTGCCACGGCCATTTCATCACATTAGCGCGTTTTCTAACGCACACTCTCTGTGGTTCACGTAGGATTGGAATAGAAAGAAATAGTGAGCACATATCACGAAATCACTTAAATTAAATCATCTCACCCAAAACTTTGAAGCCGTAAATAATACGATGAGTCATTTTATTTTTACTTGTACGCGTAATTCTTGGTCAACATTCTACTATTATGATTTGATCAGCTATCCATTCATGGTTTTGGATGATCGCAATTCGACGTTAGGCTTTGTAATGTCCTTCCCCACTTGGTCACCAGATCGACTCAGTTGTCTCCTCATCTTTGAGGCTGAATTCTGACATGCACCATCCGGGAGTACAAGATGTTATTTTGTTGACAGATAACAATCCTGCTGTTGCATAAATGATGGCTCGGACGTTGAGCTACAATGCCGTCGGGAGGTCCACCCAGAGGTCCTTCTCATAACCTAATGATAAATTATACAACGGAAACTATCAGACCAGCGAAAGCACTTGGCAATTCTATACGTCCAGAACAGTATTTGTCACGAGGAATCCGGAAGACGTTTGGCAGGGAACACGGAGATTGATTAGCTAACATTTAGCGGGAGTGGAAGTAGGTAGGATGGTGGAGTTTGCGGGAGAAATATTTTGCGAAGATGCAAACAAGGGGTATATATATTTATATACACACGCATATAAAGGAATCATGGGAGGGTACCTGAGGGATTCGAAATCAGATGAGGATGGAGGAGGGAAAAAGTGAAACTCAGTGAGGAGAGGATAGCGTCGAATGAAGAAAGATTAGGTAAGTAGGACCGAATAGGGAAAGCGGTGGGGAGCGAGGGTGGGGAAATAGTTGTCGGAGTGTATTGCGAGGAAAGACTCGAGATTTCGCATGCTGGCAAATTCAGGGGTGGATGTCTGGGAGGCAGAGGCATCCAGTTTCTCTCCTGTTCCAATTGATCAGCCATAGAAATAAAAAATAATATACATGCACCCATTTTTCACTTATTCTTTGAGATGACAACGTTGTCAGGAATTCCATACAAATTCATCTACAACATTTACAATATTACAGTTCACCATTGTAATCGTTCTATCATTAGTATTTCTTACTTCTAAAAATAACATTTGCAATAGTAAAGAATAAGCCTCTGCACAACGTATGATAAAATGAACATTATAGAGGAATTCCAAGATTTAATAGAAATCTTAGGTTTGATCCCGTTCAATCGATTAATTACTAATGCGTGAATTGGCACTTGAAAGCATTTTATAAAATACATCTGTCAATTTCTGAATACTCACAAGATAAATTATTAACAACATCATCAAAATTTAAATCATGAGGCTGATTTACTGCACTCCAATAATTGTCTCTATTCAGTGCCAATTGCCTCTCCCATTGATAGCTTTCCTATTTTACATTGTCCTTAATTTTTCCAATCCACTGGTTTATTGGTATTTCTGGTGGGGTCTTCAGATAAAATTTATCAAATATTTAGTATCTATTTACTTATTATATGTATTATATAATTGTTTAAAGTAATCTACCGGCTAAGGTAGTGCTTGGATGGGTACAAGTGCCAAATAAATATTTTTCTCTCCTAACAAAACACTGTCCAGCTACATACTCCAAATTAACACCCTGTTTATCTGTGTACTTCCTTCAACCTTTCATCCTGCCCAACATCCCTATCCTGTTCCTGCCCTTTCCTTGTTTGCCTCACATCCTCCCCTCTATTATCGTCTTCAACAACCCACTGCCGCTCAATACTCCTTTCATCCATTTTTCCTGCCTCCATAGGATTTTTCTCAACAAACCCCTCTCCTCACCCACCATCTCCAGTACTTCCTCATTTGTTTTCCTTTCCGTCCATTTCACCTTCTCCATTCTTCTCCACACCCACATTTCAAAAGCCCCCAATCTACGTCTATCATCCTGCTTCAGTGACCACGTTTCCGCGCCGTACATAGGTTCGCTCCATATCAAAATTTTTAAGTCCTTTCTTAACCTCCCTACTCAACGTCCCTGTCATCAATTCTCTCCTCCTTGTGAAAGCCCCTTTTCCAAGGGCTATTCTTCTCCTTACGTCCCTACTACTTTGACCATGATGTTCCAAAAACTTCCTAGATACGTAAACTGTTCTACTTGCTCTAGTTTTTGCCCAAATATCGGAATATATAATGGAAATATTTTTGCACCTGTGATCAGCTCGATTCCGCCTTCCCCACCTCCACTGTGGTCGTCTTTTATATGTTTTCCTATCCCTTTCCTTGTATCTACTTCCATGTGAATGAATATTTGTTCGCCATATGGCGAGATTTCGTGTTTGAATGTGTGTGTGTATATATATCTATAGATGATTTCTTCGAATGAAGTGTTGAATAAAAAGCTTAAACAGTAACACACAGCACGAGAACACATAAAAAGAACACTCACAATAATATCTTGATAATTTCGACGGACTCGAACTCCGTCTTCTTCGGAAGATAAGATATGACTCAATTATATATATATATATATATATATATATATATATATATATATATATGTTTGTATGTGTACATAAGTTTTTAATAAAATATATCTTGATGAATAAATGTATTTCAGATACTGCTAAAATAACTAAAAATTCTTCAAATTACATCCTTTGAGCATCGACACACTTTTGCATGACTTGAAACCTCCCTGGTAGGCGGATTCCGGAAGGTCCTTTAGGATACGAGTGCAAGCTTTTTAACGCCAATTTGGGCACCATGGTGGTGTTCTATGAGGGAGGATTTCAGTTTTAAAAGTTTGGTAATAGCCCGCTGGTGCCAAGTCGGGACTTTAAGGGAGTTGGGGAATCGTCGCGATGTCGTTGCAGAAGGTCTTCATAAGTAGAAAATCGACTCTGCTCTTGGCCATCCGTTCAAAGACCTTTGGGACGAGTTTACCGCAGATCTTTCGCATCGCCAAATTTTCAGTGATGTGCACTGTCATCTTATCAATGCCAATACGATCTGCGATCATGGGTATACTTAACCGACGGTCTGAATCTAGCACGTCTCGTTTCACGTCGTCGTCGATTCTTGACGTCCGAAAGAGCTTGTGCCACTTAAAGTCTACAGTTTGTGTTAGGCTTTCATCCTCGAGCACTTAGGAAATCATGCCTAATGTCTCAATATTCGATTACCATGTCCAACATAAAATTTGATGGCGTACTAATGGTCAATCGTTCGCGGCATTTGGCGCTGGCAGCGAGTAACTGAACAAGGGCCCACAAAAACACAATCTAGCCTGAACGAGCCCTTTCAGGCAATTGGCACGTGCTAAAGTTCAGTCCCCTCTTCACTGACCTTGCGCGTGAATATAAATTTGAAGGTAATACCATTTAAATGAATGCGTATGATGAATAACATATTAATTTACATTTCACCATACGTTTGCCAATCAATTGTTTAAAAATGTAAAAAATGGCAAATAGAGTTAAAATTGCGTTTATTGACTCTAAAATAGCTCAGATAAATATTTTTGAATTATCTCAGAACAAAAATCAGGGACTAATAATTACCTAATAAAAATTATCAAACGATGCATCTTTCAACTAAGAATTTTAACTTTACGTGCACAGTTTCCTGAACTAACAATTTCTCTAAATTTTCTTATCTCCATTTCACATTATATTTAATTAAAAACTAAGCATGAAAAGGGAATTCCGAACATTAATGATAAGAATTACATCATGTATTCAGATATATTTTTGGAAAAGAGGAAGTTACTCCCTTTGCTATTTTGTTAAAATGAGAATCTTTTATTTCAGTGCAATATTCAGAAAAAGTTTCTGAAACACTACCAAATACTTCAATATTTGAACGCTTGGTTCACACAAATCGGGAAAAAATTACTAAACATCTTTTTACTTTCACTAAAAAAATTTTTTGTCCCTCTATGGTTAAAATCATAATGAAATTTCCAATTATGATAAGAAAAATCATTCACAAGTACTTCCGGTTACTTACCGACACTCAGTGATATCAGAATCAACGCAAGGTAGCTCATCGCAACAACTGGCATTGTGGTGGAGTCAGTACAAGGTGCCGCTTACCTAAAATGTGAAGAAAATAATCGTATCAAAATTGTTTCATGCATCATTATAATTTAATTGTTAACATAAAATTCATACAAAATTTTGACGATTATAGTTTATCATTATATATTACTAGCATAAATAAATAAAACAAGTCAAAACTGGAAACCCATGGTAAAGTCCAATCACAGTTTTAAATTTAAGATCTAATTCTTCCATATTCAACTACGTTTTACACTGAAAAATAAGGTGTTAGGATATCAAACCATTTCAGCACAATGTGAGAAATGGTAACAAGGATTTCATATTATAATTAGGTACTATTACTGGTTACTTAGAGCAAGCAGTTCGTAGATAAAAATGACCGATGGGCTTATTTTACTGCTCGGAACACAACAATGATAGTCGAGGGGTAATGAATTTAATGTGTGTAACGATTTGAATTTCCTTAATATAACAAGATTGGAAATTATCATAAGAATTTGGAAAATTTATCATAATATGTATAATTAAGATATCTTATACTCGTATAACCTATACATACTCGAATTAAAAGAGTTGTACTTGGCTATGGTAGATTTAAGACAGACCATGGCATTACATGAATCATAGGGCTTTGGCTGTCTTTAGACCGAATATTCCTGATACTGCACGTTAGACTAGCTCTGAATACTTTGTATCACCTATAATTCATCCAAAAAATCTATTATTTTCCTAAGAATACCTCGATTTCCCAACAGGTTCACCACTATGCCCGCTTCCAACGTCCAACGTCCCATCGCCTCTAAGTATCTCATCCGAACTTCGAATAAGCCCAAACAATCTTTTCTTTCCCCTTGCTATACTTCTACGTTTTTTATCATATCAATATACACTATAACATGTCTGCACTTTAATTAAAAGAAATTTAAGTATTACGAGTACGAGTACAAATACTACGAATTTCGAGTTTGGATCAAGGACAATTATATACGGGGTTAAATTTGGCCGAATCTACCACTTTATGAATGAAGTTTTGTTTAATGATCGATTGACCATAAATAGTTAACACTTAAAAATCCTTTAAAGGTTATTTAAATATGTAAAACTTCGTTGTTCATAGTAAATTTTGCGTCGTCAAAGGTTAAAAGACGGAAAGATTGGGTGATTTGTTCAAATTGTCGAAGTCCAGTAAATCAAGCAGAGTTAATATTAGAGAAATACCTCCATGAGTGTAAAAGAAGTTTGAAAACACTCGAGGTTTGTGGAGCTAAATAATTTTAGAATGGCTATTTCCATTTCTCTTTCCACCGAATGCAATAATTTTGAACCCCAACCAACTACTCTAAGAGTTTAGAGTAAAATAATTTTTCCTCTGATACAAATTGCATAAGAGCAATTGCTCAGTTTGCGTACACATTTACACCCTTGTCATTAGTCAGTGCCACATTCCAGGGCCCTACTCCATGACACTGCGCACAACCAGCCCACAATACATTGTGAGTATTAAAAATAAACCCGTTCTCTGGGTGGGACGATAAAACGTTAAGACGTGTTTTACGACCGTGGGGTGTTGAAAAGAAATATCCATCCGGGTTGCGGCGCATGAAAAAATGTGGCGCAAATGGTCGCGAGTGATTTAAGAATCAGGAACACGGAAGCGGGCGTGGAAGGGAAAAAATATTGTTTCCGAGACGAGGCAAAAAGAGAAGGCGGTCATTCGGATGTGTTACGGCGTACCGCTGAAGGAAGGAAAAGGAAGTCGGGGGCGGATGGCGGGGTCGTGAGAGTAAGGAAGAAGGCCAGGGGAGAGTTTTTGAATCAAAATGAACGGAGTTTTAGCCGCTCCCCGATAAAAAATTCCGGCAATTTTTTCAAAAACTTATCTGCTAAATAGCTTCTGATCTTATAATATCTCTAACATAAGTAATGCAAATATCTTTTTTTATTTGTATTCAAATATTGAGGTCCTATCATCCTTTCTTTTGGATGAAGTTATCTAAAATACTAGAGTCCAATATTAATTTTAAAAGCAAAATATTTTCGTATCCAGCCATATGGTTTTCATCCAACGAACAGGCTTCTTGAAGGATTAAACCCATTGCTACTATGAGTTAATTCATCGACTAATTCAACGATCCAATGCAAAGAGTCCACATGATTCATCCGGCAAATAAACTTTCTTTTCCGATTGATTTCCCAATAGCTATTCACGCAATGACTAACGTCCTCTTTGTTAACTAAAATCAATCGTTAGTCTTTATTCCTCTCAATAACATCACAAATAAAGGCATAAACTACCAAAATATAAAGTTTTGGTTAGAATACTCTGACTGTGAAAAACTAATAAAAATGCAGAATTGAAAAATTTAAGGATTGGATATTTTCATTTCATTTGTGTGTGTATGGATACATATATATATATATATATATATATATATATATATATATATATAACTTAGACAGTAACACACAGCACGAGAACACATAAAAAGAACACTCACAATAATATCTTGATAATTTCGACGGACTCGAGCTCCGTCTTCTTCGGAAGATAATATATGATATGACTCTTATGAGTCATATCTAAGTTTTTTATTCAACACTTCCGTGTTACTTCGAAGAAATCATATATATATATATATATATATATATATATATATATATATATATATATATATATATATATATATATATGATATATATATATACATATATATATATGATATATATATATATACATATATATATACATATATATATATATGATATATATATATATATATATATATATATATATATGAAACCATAACCGGCACAGGGAAAGGAACTGGCCCCCCTACCCTGATGTGTGAATATTCACACGCCGTCGGGCTTGGTACACGGGTGAGCTCTACCATCACCTACTAAACCGACCTTCGGGTTGATTACTGTGTTTATGGTTTTTTTATATATATATATATATATATATATACACTTTTTTGGAAAACCCACAAACGTGTAATGTAAATTCACTGATAGTCATAACAAACACAGAAACCAAAACACACAAAAGAGGGACTCACTGGTTCTCGAATTTTCGGTGGTCCAACCACCTTTCTCAAGAGGAATTAGGAACAGAACTCATATATATATATATATATATATGTATCCATACACACATGTTATACATACATTATAATTATGTGTATCCATAACTCAAGTTCAAGTAGAAAAATTATATAAACAATATAACTTTTCTCCTTGAACAAGATACAACTGCTTCTTCATATAACTAGTTCCTAAATTTGGCTTTAATCATAGTAATCCTACGATTTCAGAGAGTAAAAAGCATTCGCCTTGACCGGAATTCGAACCCGGATCCCTCGATATCCGTCCGGGTTCGAATCCCGGTCAAGGCGAATGATTTTTACTCTCTGAAATTGTTGCATTACAATGCACACATAGCGGATGACTCCGTTAATCGTTACTGTTGCGGCATCTCCCGCAGTTTCTTGGATAGTAATCCTACGCCTACCTACTCATAAATGTCTGTAATGGAATATTTTATACGATGTATCATAACTCAGTTTCTACGGTTTTTGTTTAATTTTGTAGTATTAAAAAATGTAAAGTAAGAAATTAATTCTTTACTACTAATATGAGTTACCAAAATAGCTATAAAACGTTTTTAATTCGAACTCTTAAGTGACCAATAGCCAAACATAAAAAAAAATGCGCCTATCATTCGGCTAGAATGTGCTAAAAATTGATAGTTTAATAAACAACCGAAATTATTAGCGGAAATATTGATATGTGAAGTCAAAAAAATCGTAAACACGTTATGTATTCTCCCTGTAATTTTTCATTTAAGGTGATAGGACAAACTCATTTCTTCAGTTATGAAACCCCTTCGTGATGCGGAATAAAAGGCCGGTATTAAGATAAGAATCGAAAGAGAAACTCTGGAAAGGGATTTGGGATCGTGGTGTACGGCTGAATGATGGAAGAGTGGCTGAATAGGGAAAGGTGGCATGAAAATGGGAGGCAGATGGGGAAAAGTGGGAGGCCAGGGGAATGGAATCTTCTCAGAAGGACTCCTTGCGTGGAGTAAGATTCGTTCCGTTTGGTTGGTAAGGTTAAAATAGCGCCGATACGTGGTTGGAATGGGAAAGCAAGTTGAAGGGAACGGTTGCTAAGGTGAAGAATACAACGGGTGGGAAGTGGGTGGGATTGGAAGGGTGGGAAGAGGGAGCAGAGAAAGGGGAAGTGGGTGGGAGGAAGATTGGATTCCTTGGGCGTGTAAAAGAAGAATTGGATGAAAGGTATGAGAAGAAAACGAGGTAACAGGAATTTAGATTAAGGTTAGCAAGAAGTTGGTGAGATATATGAGCTGAATGCCAAAGGGAGAACAAGACTAGTGAAACGGGACTCCCAAAATTTGATCAGTTCGGAGAATTAATAAATTGTTTTAATTTTATCTCATAGGTGTGAAAGTCACAACATCATCCGAAATAAATATTGTCTTCCGTGAATAGTTGTACAGTTAATCGGTCGGGATTACACTCGTAGGCGTTCAAAAATTAAAAGATGCCAACGCTATTGCTACTTACTAATGAAAAATTAGTAACAAAATAAATATTATTAAGAAAAACTAATGCTAAAATATTCGCTCAAAATATTCGATTAAAATAATGTAACAACACGGATGTGTTTTTCACAGGTTATTGAGAAGTATAAAAATGTTTAATACGCTATAGATTATTCGCTAGTACATATCTCTATTCCTAATTTGCGAACTGATTTCGCTAACAGGAGACTAAAAAAGGAGATTATGGTAACAAAAAACAGAAAAATAAACTTCTATTAATTTTGAGTTCGAAACTGGAAGTGTAAATACCTTCTTATAATTTGGTAAATACCTCATACTTTTAACTCCCTACCGAAAATTTATTTTCTCTGCTTTTCCATAATGAAATGAACTGAGTTTGTTCCCATGGGATATCTTTTATTTCATCACATTTAACTGGAATTTATTAATTCTTAACAAGAGTAATGAATTTTGAGAAAAAAAAACAAATGTTTAACTGAACCAAATTCTCAATTCCTTATTTAACTCACCATATATTTCGCTCATTGATCAAACAACCGTGACGAACCAAGGCCAACCACCAATCATGATGTGGGTTAATATTTATTTTTCCCATTTGTTTTCCTCCCGTCAGTTACAGCTAAGTTACGACTCAAAATACTTTCCATTAGCCTCAGGCGCACTTTTGAAAGGAATATTATTGTTGAAATGTGGGAAACAAGTCTTCATAATAGTTGTTTACAAGTAATAATCCGAAAATCGGATGAGAAAAATGAAACATTTGCCCTACAACGGAAAACAATGCTCATTTTCCCATTGTGGGGGAGGTGGGGGTGGGGGCGACGCAAGGGCGAGTCCCGAGGAAAGGCAAACAGCCGTCTCTTCGAATCATGGGAGTCACTGCAGTGGCTGGCGGGTTGGCGCCGGGGATGTGAGGGGGTGGATTTAGCGGATGGTGGCCGGATTCGCGTGGGTAATAAATGCCACTGGGGAGGAAACACCGGAGAGGAATTTCTAAATATAAATATTGTTGGCTAATAGCAATCGGAATAGTAAAAGCTGATGCTCAAGAAATTAAATGTTGAGATGATGATCTGCCGCAGTAAGTTGGAAAACGTTTTCGGTATAGAAAGAAGGATCGAGAAAAGTGAAAGTGGGATGGCTTCTAGATGGGTTTGTATGATTTAGATTTGTTAGATGAATCGTAAGAATAAGTGAGGCCTGTAGACGATTAATTGAGTAGAAATCCGGGTCATCTCAGTAATTTCATGTGGAGTCAAGTGTTTTGTATTCATAATGAATTGTTTCCATCTAGTCGGAAACCGTTAGTTTTAATAACTGAATGCACACGTTTCTTGAACAGCAAATCTGAATATCCCGAGAAAAATTATATGTTTCATAAGTTTAAATGAAAGAAATAGTGGCCTATAAAACTTGCTTGGGGATAGCCAGAAGACGCAGCCGCAGATTATTTCGATTGTTTACTCCGGTACCCCCGTACGCCGGTACTTTCATGTGCATAGGAATAGATTTACGACTTGTTTTTTTTCAAGAACAGTTAAGCTATACTCCAACGCGCAGAAAGATATTTGGATAAAAACAAGTCATATTTCAGGTATCAAAATTTTCTCCAGACATTTATTTAGTATTAGACGTTGATAAATACATTTAAAAAAAGCAGCAATTCTCAAAAAACTAATCAAATTGGGTCAGTTATAGCTGAATCTGACGTAAAATTAACAAAATTCTCGCATGTTGCTTGGAGATTTTACCGTCTTGGAGACTTTTATCATAAAACTGGATCAGAAACAGAGTTCAGCATGATTCAGGGACGTTTGAATGGAATCCCAAGTGTGTGTGGACACCAGCCGAAGTGAGGGAATGACTCGAAAGGCATCGAACGGAATTGCACTCCGTGACCGCACTGAAAAATGTGGCAGTAAGCCACATCCCTCGGTATAGCGGGGGTGGCGGCGAAGCGTTGAGACGGGGTTAAGTGTTCCGCTCTTGAAAAATTGTTTGTTTATGTAAAATTAATCCGTTTACTACTTTTTAAAAAAGAAAAAAAATCCCGAGAAGTTCAGTTTTTCAAGTTATTAAATTTGGTTCATTCTTTCAACAAGTTGCAGGAGAGGATTTAATTTTGGACAGAGTTTTCCTGAGTTTTAAATGATTTCACTCATGTAACATGAGAGAGGTTGCTACGGAACAAGTGTTCTGTAAAAAAATATGTGAACATTTAAAAAATTAAGAATGCCGCAATATCTCAAGTTCTTTGAATTTTTCTAAACAATTGGGAACAAACATTTGATTGATGATTCATGTGCGTTAAGAAGAAAATCTCAAATAGACTAAAATTGCACAAAGCAGCATTAAACGAATATCGAAAACAGGTTCCCATTTCTGAGACGGAGGCTTCGTTAGCATTATGACAGTATTAAAAGTTTTGGGATATTTGGGCGTTGGATAGGACAATTCCCCTTCACATGAGAACAAACAGATATAAACCAAGACCATATTGCAAAAGTAAGTAAGTATATTACTACACCTAATTATTTTCAAAGCTAATGGATGATATGATTGTGAAAAATATCCACTAACCCTGTCAGTAGAAATACTATTATAACGGTGTGTCATTAAATTCCGGTGAAATGGTACCGGTTTCTCATGGGGGAAAAGCATCAGAGGGCAAAATAAAGTCTACCTTTGCCGACACGTAAGCCAAAAGCGGAGAAAATAAGAATCGAGTTTAACGAAAAGAAAGCGTTAGACTGTAGCGCCTCCACCTGAAATATGAGCGACATGGGGACGAGAGGTGCTGATGGAGGAGGTGTTGCCTGGGAGGGAGGGGGCCGGTGGGGAGGAAGGGAGGCGGACAAAGGAGAGTGCGGGCGAAGGGAGGAGAGGCCTGATGGGAATGGAAGGGGGGAGAGCATCTGTCGCCACTCTTTCTGAAGAGAAGGGCAGAAAAGAAAACGAAGAGGCGACACCTTTCGGGAGAGCCAACCCATCCGAGTCTATCACATTTCCGAGTGACCTCAAAAACCAATCTGATGCGACACCTTCATGCGATGCGACACCTCCTCCGGGGGAAGGCCAGCGGGAGGGCTTTGCAAAGATCCCACCGCCCTTCCCTCCCCCCGTCGCAACCCCTCGAACATTCCTTCCGCCTCCCGCTCCTCCTCTCCTCCCCCCCCCTTCTCTCGGAAGGAAACCAGCCAACAGCCGGCCCTCCCGCCCACTCCCATAGGAATTCCACGGCCTGACATTTCCGCAGGACTAAGGAAAGAATTGAGGTGGCGCGTCGGGAGTAAAAAGGGAACCAGGGCTCATGAATCAAAATGCTGAGCCGAGAGGAGGATGGACCAATTCCGCTTCCCATCTCCCCCTCGATGCATGACATTAACACTGGGTCAGGGATCGCAGGGGTCCTACACAATTATTCTGTCGTGTCCCGGCAATTCATCCCTTTCTAATGAGCCGGGAGTGTGTGCGCACTCTCGGGAGTGACATTGCCATCCCGAACAGATGTCAGGTTGGAAAGTGCCATCGAATATGCCAACCCTATTGGATTGGTCCAGTATCGCGTCTTAGTCTTCTCGTGTAATGTTTGGGCCTTAATGGAAGGAAATTGCCTCGGAGCCATGAGGACGATTCTTCAAAGGATATTACGTGAGTTAAAGAATGCCATCGTTAAATGATTCATATGACCGGAAACATTGAATAAGAGTGCTTTCCATCGATTGAGAAATATGCAGTCAATCTGGACGCGAAAAGTAAGAGTTTTTTGGGATTTCTTCAGTCTACTTACGTGCCTATTACTGAAAAAAAAGATTTGATAGTCCGCCTTTCCCACCTCATTTAAATTCATATCGGTGGACGGATTACACCTTAGCTATTCTCACTCTGAGGTCGTCTTATATTGAAATTTCCGCGAAGTATGCGCAGTGACTTCAAGTCGGGAACCGAGGCCCAAGGAACGAAGAGGGACACGCCGCCGCCAAGGATAGTTTCTCTTCAGAAACTGACGAAGCTGTGTGAGTTATAATGCACTTTGAAACGTAATAATTGCATATGATAGCGGAATAAGTGGAAATGCCCTGTGAAGTTCAGCCAGTCCTTTCTTTGCTCTCTCCTTTTGGGTTAAATTGTGGTCCCCTAGCCATGGGCGGACGGAGCAAAGCGGCCGAATTTCCGTCTGGGGCCTTCTAAAAGGGATTTTCTGCATTCAACTGCATGCTCCCCCCCCCCCGCCACCGTAGACTTCCCTCCCTCGCCCAGTCAGCTAAAACACTGCAAGCAAAAATGTGGAGGACTGCCTGCCCCGCAATCGGGCATTGCATCTGCAAAATGGACGGTTCGTTCCAACGAGAATCTCAACGCGTCTAACGGGTAAAGAGTCACAAAGACGATTGTGATAATGCTTCATTCTGGCGAATTGTTATTGTTTGGAATACATATTTATTCATCGAATTACATATTCCTTTAGATTTTGCGTATTGAGATTTTCTGTGATAAGCACAATTTCACTAAAATTATAAAAATAATATCAATTTTAATTTCTGTCTCAGATTACAATAATTGTATGATAAATATTCACAACTCTTCATATGATTACAGACTTTAAATGCAAACGTGGACTCATATTATCTCGCCACAATCACGCTCTTGTTAAATATTTTCATTCCCTCCAAGTGTCTTGACTAATTAGCCACTTAATAGCTATTTTTATTTCTTTTTTATGCCCTGAAAAGATAACTTTAGGTTACCGAACCCAAAATTTGAGATATAAGATAGGATTAAGTTAATATCATCTAGAGATATTGCTTTTACCTTCCCTTCAGCTCCTCCTACATTGGCGGAAATGAACTATGACTACATATTGGCTTTCCAATACTAGCATTCGAGAATACAAAGAAGGGAGACACCAACTAGCAGAAGATTTTGAAAAAGAAGCCCCGAGGATAAAAGGATTGTGAGTTCATGTTAAATGTGTGGACATATGATCATAGAACTACAGGAATCGAATTAAATGTTAGAAATACACCTCAAATATATCGTTAGAATATGTTAAGCATGTGTTAGATGAGATGGATATATACTGGGATTTATTAGAGCGTTAGTTACAGATTAATATATTGCTTGGGGGAGGTTGAATAAAAAGGGGGCCAGAGGAGCAGGATCGTGAACGTGGAACAGATAAGAGACAAAAGATTTATTATTAGTAATGAGAGTCGACCCGGCCAATTTAATGGTGGTTCAGGTGTATATTTCGAAAGCGGTCATATGGAGAAAGCAGTATACAGTGTATATAATAATGTAGAGGACATGATTACGAATATATCAAGATAAAGCACATTAGCGTGTAGGGGTTGAATGTAAAGGCAGACAAAAGGAAAGAGGAGGGCGAGGTAAGAGAGTATGGTTTAGGAGAAAGCAATGACTAAGGAGAGAAAACTACAGAAAAATGCGAGATAATTTATTAATCATATTTATCAGTTGACTTAAAAACCACAGTAGGTATAGCTACAATTTAGAAATTCTTATAGGTAACAAAAGATAAAAGTTAGATTAATTTCTGGCTATAATTATATAAAATATTTTGATCAACTGCCGAAGTTCCCAGTTATCAGACGCGAATTAGGATCAAAAACGAGTCCTCAAGAAGTGCAAAGGTAAATTTATGGGATAAGAAATGGAAGGGGCATAAGAAAATTAAATTTAGGAGAAAGCTGGAGAGAAAAGAAACGTGTACAAGGAGGTCCATACGATTCGGAATGAAGATAACAGAACGGTAAAGTTGACGAAATATGGGACTCTCGAGCAAGTATGAATCATATAGCTCAAGTAAAAATTAAAACATTCGGCGACTGGAACAATAAGAATTTAAAGTAGATAAGTGCTCAGTAAGTTAGGAGTCACAGTATATATGATAAGGAATATTCCTAAAAGAAGGAAATGGAAGCATGTGAGAACTTAAAAGAAATTCCTGTTCACCGGTAGAGATACAAGGGGTAAAACTTTAATGGAAGACGATCAGATTCTGACAAATTAGAAAAAAGTATAGGTATAAAAGGGAACCATATGCTAGCGGAATTTGGCCTTTGATTTGGGCCTTTGGTCTTTTTGGAGTTTCGTATTGCCAGGAAGAGAACATTATATCAGTAATGAAACTTTAGGACCAGGAGTACTTGACTTCATGATAGAAAAGGGATGAAAGAATGTAAAATTGAAGCAGGCTGTGGAAATACATAACATCCTTGGAAAAATACTCGAGGATTTAGGAAAAGATGAAGGGATGGCTTTTATGGGCTCATTCTTAGAATTGATACGCGATTAATTTGACCTGACGTTTAGTTAGTTAGACCCCAGTATTGATAATGATCCCAAAAAAAGGAATGGGAGCAGATATTTGAGGACTAAAGGCCCATACGTTTGTCTTAACGCACGACCAATGTTCTGCGCAGGATCGTAAAAAAGTTGAAGAACCTTACAAATGTATTTGAGGCAAAGTTGATTTTATATTTAGAAAGGAATGACACGCTTGATACTACGGCAATAAAGAGGCTACTGATAGTGAAGAACTTCGAGTACAACTAAGATGCATTTGTTTGCTTCATAGAAAGATTTATTTAAAGCGAGGTATTTATTAAATTATTTAAAAATTAAAGAGAGATTTATAGAAAGCGACCGACTGAGGTTTCGCCACAGTTAATTATAATGAGGATAACTGAAAGAATAAGACGACTACCAACAACAAAGACATGTAAAAGTATACCTCGTATACCCTCTTCTTTTAGTAATATCTTAGATAGTAAAATAGTCTTAATTGGATATAATGAGTAAACAATGTCTGAAATCATCAGAAAAGAAAATTTCTCAATGGTACATAAATAATATTTATTAAATATCTTCTTGTTAAATCTATTAATATAAATCTATATTTAGCGTTTAACTTTAACTCTTTTTGAAATACATTGGGATCCGCGTCATAGTTTGTGCAGTCCTAAATTTGAAAAACGTGAGTAAAACATTTCTTAACGGTTGATAATTACTTCGAGGACATAAATAACGCCTATGACCCAACATCGCAATCAACATTCATGCATGGCAGCCCATGGGTTCCGATGCGCAGCATCGGGCCGAGGCCGGTATCGATTGACCCTTCGGCCGGAAATGGGTTCCCTCGTGCGAGTTGCGTGGATCTCGTGACCCCATGCATACGTGAGGACGATAAAACCACACTTAAATATCCCCGCTTCCCGATCCTCGGGATCAGATCTCAACCGCCCCTTCCGCCCGCACGACGCCCCGTAAGAGCCGGGGGGCCGGACACGATCGGGGGCCCGACGGCCGCCACCCCATCCACCCCATTAATGCTCCTCCATTATGTGCGTGTGCTGCCTAGCCAGCTTCCCGTGGAAACGGACGCAACGGTGGCATCCGACCGAAAAGATGCCCCCTCCTCTCAATTAGAGGAGGGACCGCGAGCGAGCGTCCCCCCCCCCCCGCCCCTCCAAGATACAATTCAGCCGATGTAGACTCTCAAGACCCCGAGACCCTGGCCATCCCGAGGGCAATGATTGCAGTGATGACTGTGGCGATGCTTGTGTCTAGTGCAAGTCGTCCATCCCCCAGCCGTCCCCCTACCGAAGTTATCTTTTTGGCTGGAGGGAGGCGTGCATCGTCCCTCGGGACCCAACGATTGCGGGACGATCTTGCTTTTACCCAACTTCCTTTGCGCACTTGTACTCTTGCCGAATATCCTTGGCAAAAATGTCGCCGGGAGGGTTCCTTCAAAGATCTTAGCTGCCAGGTTATGGCTGATTTCGCAAATGAAATTGCCAATTGGTATTATTTAGATTTACTGAAATCGCCATAAGGAAAAACCGTTTTTAAAAGATCAGCCTTATTCCACACGTTTCTCATAATCGATATTGCCATTAGGGAAACGAGATATTTATTCCCACCCCGTTTTTCAACTAAAAGTGACTTATAAGCAAAAAAAGTAAGCATTTATTATAGAAATATTATTCATTCCTTTTGAGAAGATAATTCCAAAACTGACAACTCAAAACGGATGGATCGGAAATCCTTTTAAATAACACTGCCACTCTCCTCATTAATAGACTACAGGATGAACCGAGCCAAAGTTCAACAAAGGCAAGTGCTTTGGCTATTATTAATCTCCCATTCAATGCAGCAGTCAACCTCCGGCTTGCAGACAAAACCAAAAAGAGTAATGTACTCAAATTCTTTGAATGATGCTCGCTGACGCCCTTTAGTTCTTCCAAATAGAACACCGAAATTTATTGTTTATGACACGAATCGGGTGAAAGAGCCAGCAGAGGCGATAAGGAAGACGGTTTGATTATGAAAGTGTGTGGATCGCCGTTATGAACGATGGCCAAAACCGTAAGTTTGGACGTTTCCGGTTGATAAAATGTCAATTTTTGCTCTTTTTTACTCTCTTCTGGTGAAAAAACACGAGAGTGGTCGAACGGATCATCAATGCCTTTGAAGGGCACCGAGAGAGACACGGAACAAGTATAAAATGAAGCGATTACTGAAAATGAAAACCGGTGACAGAGGGTGCGGCGTGTACAATCGAAGGAGGGCAGATGAAAACATAGTTCGCCCCGTTATTTTCCGTTGGTACTCTCTCCGCCGACCTCTCGACATTTTGCATTTCAAATAGTAGTTTTATTCCGGACTGGCTAGTGACACTAACTCGCTGGCTCACACAACCAAGTAAACTTGCACGAGGGGACACTTTTTTATTTTTATTCCCTTCTCGCCATGACGTGTTTCACTTGTTTGCCCCTTGGTCGGCTCATTCGCGAGTGGATTCACGCGCGTTAATGGACGCCGGGGACGAAAATAGTTCCCCGACCAACGCATTCGCTCTCTCCCCTCTTGCCTCTCCCCTTTGCTCCAATCCATCGCCAAACTCCCGAAATTCAATGCTGTGCCTAATAGAGATTGACGCGGAGAGAAATCACGTGCCTTCCAATGTCTTAACGACAATGGGCTGAATTGAAGTAATTCATTCAATAACTACAAAATATTTCCCCAAAAGACTTTTAAGGACGTCTAAATTTCAACTGTCACCAAAAATACTGGAAAACCTAATTCGGTTATTTTCGCATACACGTTGTCCTACAAGAAAGCAACAGAGGGCAAATACTACCACAGCGTACAGTCCAATTCACATATTACAAGACCATTCGGAAATAGCATAATGCAATAAATGATGAAAGAGACGGGGTTCGAATGGATTTATTTTCTCTACACTATTGACTGCTCACTGTTACTTCACGTACATGTGAAAAACTACTTGTTGTGATAATGATAAAAAAGAATAACAAACGATAATATTTTAAATAGTTTTAATTTTAAAGTTTTTTCCTTTAATTAACAGTTTTTAAAGTTAATAATTCCTTGAATAATTTCTATGTTGACTCTTTTTCGCGGGAAAGTCATTTAAAATATATATTCCTTCGTTCGAGATTTTTTCTCTGAACTTATGCACACGATTTCTCTCATCACAATTGGATTGTTTTTAAAATGTATTTGTAACAAGCTGAAATGAACTATTTCAAAGTTGCATGATAGCAAAGAACTTTTTTTTAATATAGTTTTTCGCCAGCGACTCATTCACACATCCTTTAACAGCTGTTCTCACTGTCACATCTACCATAATATCTTTCTACATATCTCATTTTGACTTCGTTCGTTTTCACTTGGAATTAAAAAAATTTCATTCGGAAAAAAATTCAGCACGCATACCTACATGAATTAGGAACTCATTGAATCATGATAATACTTGCTTATGGGGTTTATGGTTTCAGTTTAAATGTAAGGCAGTCATCCAAAAGCAGCGGGTGTTTTGTTAATGGATGAAGAACCTCTTGCTGTACTCTCTTTGAGAAAAATATGTTAGCAAAAAAATCAGAATTAATGTGTAAAATCCTGTTAAGCAAAATAGTTACATAATATGGGGAATCACTTTTGCGTACGCCAACGAGTTTAGTAAAAAGGTGTTGAAAATGTCCAAGTTTTTTAGAAGCCTTTGAAATGCTGACATATTTTTTGCGGCTTTAGGCAGATGACAGTAAAGAGTTACTTGAACAGCGGCGTCGAACCAATCTGGGGATTAATGATAGGTGAAGGAGACAACATTATCCAATTTTTTTATGGTAAAAGCAATAAAACGAACAAGGTATCCAATTAAATTATCTATAGTTGGGTTTCAAACGCGTTAATATCGACTGTATCTTGCGTGTCTTATTGTGCCTTAGTTGCTCCAAATGTTGTAAAAATGTTTCACAGTTGAGGGGTTCTCCGAAAAGTACGTATATAATGACTACCTAAAAAAATATTTGCATTGTCGAGGAGGGATAGCATGCTATATTTGAAAACTAGTCTAAATTTTAGAGACTCATACATATCTGATAATTTATCTCAGAGTAACTTTTATTACGTTAACTTTACTCCACAAATGAAGCCCACACATCTGGACCATCTAACACTGAATGAATAATTTTCTTATGCAATTTCAATTCAGATAAAGCAATTGAAAGCGTATGAAGGGATGGCACACAAGTTTCACCATTCAATAAACGCAAAAACTTCAAAACATTTCCCCAATTATTTGAATGCAGTCTATTTCAAAATTGTACAGATGCCGGACCTTTTGTTCATCAAGTGAGGCCGGCATCCAAAAAGAGAAGGGCTGATCGAAAAGTCTCTGCCAAACGAATGAATCTGTACGAACGGAAACAGGATAAATAAAACTTTCGGACCGATAAAACTCCACCGATGATCCCCGGGAATCCACAAATTCCAAATGATGAACAAATGGCGATAAAGAATCATCAAACGGCTAAGAAAACCAATCGGTTGGGATAAAATCAAAAAAATATCGGGGTATCGAAACGCGCAATAGTCGAAAGCGTTTTCGGTAATTGTTGGCCGCATTCAGAGTTGACCTGGATTTCTCCATTCGGGCGAATTTCCAAGCCACTGGACAAAGTGAGGATGGAGAGTGGAGTGGGATGTGGGCAAATGTTTCTGCAGAAATCCGCCACACGCAGCCTCTTCAGTCACTCAGAAATGTGGAGGTGGAGGAGGAGGGGATTCGCAGAGGGAGAAAAGGGAGAAAAAGGATTAGTGTGGCTCATGTCCGCCTGCACCACTCCCGCTGCCCACTCGGGCCCTACGAAGGGGAAGGGTACTATTCGGTTGCTGCGGACATCGGTTAAGAGACATCGAATGAGCAACACAATATTTATCGTCTAGAGAATGTTGAAAATCAATGAGACGAACGACGCGGTAGTAGAGTAGATAGCGCGCTCTGATACGGAGTACGCCGGAGGACCCTGATTCAAGCTCGGGTTGCACTTTCGGGCCCCCCCCCCCTTGGCGAGACTAAAGCTGTGAGAAGTACAGGAAAACAAGCATTATTATTCGTGGACGACTAAAGGAAAGGAAAGAAGGCCCTGTCCCTCCGTATTCCTAATGCGGGAATCCCACATGCCAACGTAAGAGTTAGTATCAGGTTAATTAAACCCTCGGATATTAAATCGAACTCAGAACGTAGACTCCGGTTTTGTATGGAATGTGGAGGTCTGAAAAGAATATTCACTTGGATATGATTCAGTCAGTGATTATTTAATGCCGAAATACCTTGGTTGGGGATATACGTTTTTTATCGAAAAGAATCTTCACAAAACGAATAATAAAACCAAGAATATTGGGTACGAAATAAAATACATAAAGCCGTTCTGTACATGGAATATCAAAACTTGGGCGAAGGACAATGTAGGATATCAAGCACTAGATCATTTCTTCCAATAAATTAACGGGCATTTATGGATTGATCAGTATATAGTATATGGATCAAGCAGTAGATTATTTCTTCCGATAAAATAACGGGCATTTATGGATTTAATAATCCTCCGGCTGAATCTATTGCGCATAGCGGAAACTAATAATTCGAAAAAGATTGAGATATTATGATAAAATTTAAAAAAACATATTTCTTGGCGTAACGTTTTTCATTCGTGACAAACGAGGTTAAATTCTATATTTTGGTGTATTTGAGCAAGCGGAATACATTTTTGCATTAATAAACTTGGAGAATAAGGCTGCTCAAATAATTATTACTTAAATAAATAGTCCAAAATTTTAAGTTCCAAATAAAAAATAACATATCATGTATAATATATTAAATAAAGGATTTCCTCACAAGTTACTTCTACTCCTTATGTTACCTAATTTTTTTAATTTCTTCAGTAAAGAGATCAGGTATAATTGTAAAACCTTTATACCCTTTCATATAAATAAAATGATTAAGAAACAATAACTTCGAAAAATTGCTATAGAAATGTAGAAAAATACGACATTTGCGTCCCATATAAAATATATTAAATTTATTTCTCAAATATTTTAACTGTGACATCTCTACGAATCTACCATGATGCTTGAAGATTTTACAGCATAGCAAAAAAAATATATTTTTTGTGAAACGGAAAATCTGTTAATTCTGTTACATTCCATTCACAACAAATGCGATTCCATAAAATATAAGCATCAGCTCATTCTCAAGACTGTTAAAAGCATTACGAAAATTCGTTCACACTATTTCACATAATTGAAAAAGGAGTGAAAGAAAGACATTCTGTAACTAATGCAGGAAAACGACGATTCAGATCTGTAAGATAAAATTAGTGTTCCACCGCAACCTTCGCAAGTACCTATTTCTCCATTACTCCGTGCGGAACCCAAGTAAAATGAAAGACCATTTAACCCTTTCCACCATCACCGTCATTACCACAAAAGATCTCGCCAACAATTTCCATAGTTACCATTTTCAAAGACCGCTCCCCGCAGTCGGGCCTAAATTATTCAAACCTTCGCCATTGCTGTTACCATTATGAAACGCCGTCTTGCAGCGACGAGGGATCCGCCAGGGGAGGGGGGGAAGGAAACAGGATTGAAGGCAGGGGCGGTGGGTCCAAGAGAGGTGGAGGATGGTTAGTGGGGTTATGAGCGCCCGTTCCTCACTTACTCACTCCTTACTCCACGAGAGAAACAGTGCAACGCGGGGGGGAGGGGGCGAAATCCACCCCCCCTCTCCCCCACCGCCATCCTCAAAACTTCCTCGCCGCCTCCTGATTCCTCGCCCCCCTGTCCGGTCGCCACCGCAAACCTGGGACTTGCGAACCACCGGCAACCCTCACCGAGATGTCTCCGGCCTTTCACTCCGAGGCACGCGTAATTAACCGTGCTGCCGAAAGATGGTCAGGGAATGTGAACCAACTCGCTTCGATTCCCCAACCCTCTCGCATCGGAGCATTCACGGGGGGCGTATCATCGGTCGACTGCGGATCGATTTCCGCGCGTGACTATCCAGGGAGACACTTTCAGGGCCGCCGTGTGCCTTTTTCGCTCTGAGATCACGGCCGCCGATGATCCGAGGCGTCAGAGAGAATTTTATTCAATGTTTCAGCCTGAGCTGGTCATGGACTGATGCTTCAGTTTGCTTGAAAAAGGAACCATATTTTTGGAAGCATTGATAAATTAAAAGAAAATGAAGGAGATATCAAGATGCCCACTTAGGTTGTTTGAACCTTATCCTGTATTTTTACTGAATTAAATTTCGAATACCAATTTCACTTCTGCCTAAAGGAAATATACAGCAGGCGTATAAATTTTCTAATTTGAAATGTATAGCCTATCAATTATATTTTAATATGCATCATATATATTTAATTTAACTTTAAAAAATATATAGCACCGTAGTTATAAATAATTAGGCTCATATTTTAATTTTAGCACACAGCAAAAGGCATCTTTTAAAACTAAAAGGCACGAGAGTCAAATCAATAATTATAAAAAATGGTATCCCGCATGGATAAATACGTAACATGTCTATTAAATTAAGAGCTTTGTTGAGATTTTATTTTTTAATTAAAAGAAATCGTTCAAATAATCATGACTGTGAGGTCAATTCTACTGTATAATGACACGAACATAATACTTTATTCGACGACAGACTTTTATATTATCCCTAATTTCAGTTTGCAGAAGTACATGGACTGGGAGGCATAACTTTAGATCCTTCATGAAGAATGTTGACCTACTAAATTAGTGAGTATTTTTTATGCATTTTCCTAATCAATGAAATAATTTAAAAATATTATGTATCAATAGAGCAAATATTGGAAAAATAGGGTTCATCTGTTACTCATAGCTGCGAAATCCATGTATCACGTATTCATATTCGTCTCGCGGCACGAATATTTTGATGAGGTTTCTTTCGCAGTTATGGATGAGTACCCAAAATACCATATTAGCGCCAGAAATATGAATTAAGGATGCACTGGAAGAGCAAGGAGAGAAATATTGGTAACTATCACCTAGCTTTACGTATTTTAACGAGACTGATATTGGAATTTGCTGTTTTTTCTTCAAAGAATTAGGCAAAAATGTTTGCAGTGTACCACTCAAAGGGCTTAACGTAAATTGGATACAAAGGGTATTCTTTTTGAGGAATTTGTGGTAAATTGTTCGTGTTCCCGGAGGCAGGAATCACGGACGCAGACGTTCGTAAATAATAGTGCCGGCTGTGACTCGGGGCAGAGGCATGCACTCCGCTTCTCTCTGCGGACATGGTGAACGTGCGCCGGCAAATTCGGCAACTGCGGTCTCATAGATGGGCATTTTTGTTTGATTGAACGATAAACAGTCGGATCAGTAGTACATTTCTAATGATGTTACAATAAGACCTTCAGATTTAAGCTCACGTGAATTGAGTAGAGATTTTAGTACTTTAATATAAAGTGAATTTGAACGTAAGAATATGTAAGAATAATTTGCTTGCCATAAGTAAACTGAGTAGATTCGAGGCAGGTCACTTATCTGAGGATGTTAGGGATAAATTACAGGCGCCGATTTACTATGATAGATCAGATAACCAATATTAAATCAGGGAGATTTATTGTAGAACGGATAGATTGAAAATGTCGTTTTTTCCACGTACCATTGCACTAGCTCAAAATAGATATGACAGCAATCGCGTAGGAGACAATTAGAATTGGTAGTGTGTATATTTGTCGATATCCTTCATGTTTCTTCGAGCATATTATTCTATTTTTAATAAACCCATCTTTTTAACAGTTCTACATCATAATTTGAATGCAATTAACCTATTAATGAATATTGTTGCAAGTGAGTGCTTTCTCTCGTGCAATTAGGTTTGTCAAGTGCATTAAGACATTAATATTTTGTAGAGGTTTCATGATTCGGTTTTGTATGAGATTTTATTTTATTTTAAGGGTGGTGACCTTACATCCCCATCCTCACGCTCTTATGGCCGCTTGCAGGGTATTGTATAGATGTAGATGTGTAAAAACACAGTCCCTTTCTTTGAGGGTTTTCACAATAGCCGATTCCAACCTAAAGATATGTTACCTCAATATACTAATCATCTTCAATGATCCATTGCCACCAAAGCACAGCTGAATAAACTCTCAAAACACGTAAAACATTTCACCGAGCGAAGCAAAACCGCAGGCTTCAAGCTGAGGACGGCGGTGAGAAGTCAAGGCCTCGCACCCAAGGAATTATGCTATCTTATTCAGCATGGAGAAATAAGAGTAAAATATTCGGACAATGGTCTAAGGCAGAGGGGGTGTGTCAAAGGCGGACGGGGAGTAGAAGAGGGAAGGGAGGCGGCATTGGGTGCATTTGGAAAATGAAAGGGGGATGAATAATGTGGGTTGGGAGGGCAAAAAACGCGAAAGGATGCGAATGAATGGGGCGTGTGTGTGTAAGAGGGCTCAGAGGGGCCTTCCCCGAGACAAAGGTGTTTAAGGGCGCAGAATAGGGGCTGCGGGTGGGTGGGCTTCCTTTAGGAGGGAGAGGCGAGAAGGAAGGGTGGGAACTGGAAGTGGCAAGACCCTTGAAAGGGATAAGAATGGCGAATGTGGATTTAAGATTCGGCGAGCGAACAAATGGGCGGGCGGTAAGACACTGGGAAGACGCTTCTTGGCATTTACACTTAAAGACGAAAAATAGAGCAACACTCAGGAGACTTTGGCCGATTTGGGGCAATCTGGAGACTTTTACTTTGAGAAATTTTGAAAGAAATGAGTTGCGATATCGAATTGAATTTTCACGCTTTGAATTGCTTTTGCATTTGCGACGACACTGGTTAAATGAAATTCAGAGTGAAATATTTGTGCTAGAAAATAGTAGAAGCATTTTGTAGAGAGGATATAGTAATTCTACTATCTTTGACTGCATTTTTTTCAAATTATTTTCTAAGGGTCTAGGCGCCTCGAAACACGATAATAAAGGCATATATGGTCATTTTTAAATATATTTAGAAAGGAGCAGTTCAACGAAATAATTGATTCGATGCATTCATTATCTTAATGTGTACTCCTGCGTGAGGCCAAATATAATGGTTGTACAAATATGAATTTCAACCAGCAAAATGCTAAAGGAAGACAAATTGTAAAAAGAGGAAGATAAATTGAATATATGGTGAGATGGGGCACATAAGAGCACGAAGAGAGGAGATGATTTCTATATTTACGAAGTGACATGGTCCAAAGATTAGCAAAAATTCTCGATAAAGGCAAAAACAAAGGATACAAGGGAGCGGTATCATGAATGGACAGAGAAATTCGGAGGCAAAAGTGGAGATTGTGATACAAAGGAGCTTATCAAAATAGAATCAAGACTAACGGAAGAGAAACCTTATATTACATCGTAATTTTACAGCAGTGCGATTATGAAGTCACTTCATTTATCTCCCATTAAAATACCATCTCCCTCTAAAGCAAGAGGACATAAAAATATACCTCCACAAACTCTGAAACTTTATTTTTTTTAATAGAAAGTCTTTCCAAAAATATGGAGTCCCCTTAGCTAATTAGAGAAATCCCGAAATTTTAGGAGGCACGGCGAAACCTTGAAAGATTATATACTTGCATATTTCAATAGAAGATATTATTTGCAAAAACCAAAAATTGAGTCATCACTTTCGTAAAGCTAGTTTATATTAAAGAACTTAGCAGGATAAATAAAAATGAAGATTGTAATACTCTATCTTTTTAACAATGAATTACTTGAGTATTTAAAATATCTAAATATATTTTTAGCGTCAGAAAATAATTCAGGGTTTTGACAAATAAGGGAAAAAACTTAAAACAGCTTCTATAGTTAAGATAGAGTTGAAAAACAATGTAATTTAGCTAATGGTTATTCGAAAATCGTCGTGGATTCTTTCGACTCTCATGTCATTCGGGTGCAGCTCACGGAGGAGAAGGAATTACGTGAACTGAGATTTGAAAAGACAGAAAAACTTTCGTCGTACAGGAAGGAAAAATTACTGTAAATGGGAGTAGGAGTAACCTTCCCCGACCATGGAACCGATGGAGCTCCCGAAAATCTGTGAAGAAGAAAAAGATTTCTTCCGGGATAAGGACACCGGAATGGCTGATCCGGGAGAGCGTGCGAAAATGGCGCTGATAGTTGATACCAAGGAAGGAAGGAAGGAAGGCGAGCGGGCGGGGGCGTGTGCGTAGGGGATGCCGGGAAGGGTTTTCGGGTGGGCGCTGCCCCAGTGCGGAAGGGGAGTGAGTGGAGCGGAGGTGGGGCGTGGTTATGACGACGTCGGTCGGCGGAGGTTGGGGGGTGGGGCAGGGGGTGGTTTGGGCAAAACTGAATGGACGGCTTGGAGACCGGCGGCCGTGAGGAGAACAAAGGCCAACCCTTTTGTGAAGCCATGTGACAATGGCTGTGCCCTCCCTATCAAACCACCGCCACCCTCTTTCTCCCTCGACCATTCCTCACATCTCCATTTCCGCCCCCCTCTCTCTCTCTCCATCCCTTATCCTTCTCCACATTTTTATAGCGCCCCTCTCTCTTATCTCTTTTCCATCCTCCTCCGACCAACATCTACATTCGCAGCCTCCTCTCCCAATCCGTGGACCCCTCACTCCATCCCCTCGGCCTCGTCCGCCCATCTCTCTCCTTCTCCTACCCTTTTCTCCTTTCTTTTGTTCGGTTTCGTCAGAAATCATCGTTACTTCTCCTCCTTACAGACCACCTCTCCGCTGGGATTCCCACTTTTCATAAACTACTACACGCACTCCATTCTTCCCGAGGGGGCGGGAGGCGTGCGTGCCCAAGGGCCGGTGGAGCCAGGGGCCTCTCGCGGGCGGGCACCGCCGCCTCTACGGACCAGGTGCGCGTCGGAGATCTGGGGCCACGTCGCAATGGCATTCCACAACGACTGGCTGAGCATGCGATGCGATAATGCATTTCCCACATTCCGGTACCGAGCTCGGATACTCATCGTGCAAATACTTGACTGACTTTAACGAGGAGTAAGTAATGACCGAATAAATTAAAACGGTTTTGACCAAATTAGAACTGCTACGACCTACCTATGATCTTGAAATGCACTAGTTACATTTCTAATTTATTTTTTAACCATTCCCGATCCCTTTCGTATTTACCTTTGGGCAGAGGGTTCCACGAGGAATTCAAAGAGAATATAACGTTTCATCCTAAGTTGAGGCAATTCCTGTATCTTCAACAATCTCTAGCAATTCATATAAAATCATCATTACAAGATGATGAGGAGGTCGTTAATCTTTCTCCAGCATACAGAAAATGTATTCAGGATTATTATATCCATTAAAATGTCCACCATCTACTTTAGAAAATCGCGTTGCAGTGCAGGGATATGAAGAAACAAATTGGGAGAAACTAACGTCATGGAAACTAACAGATTTGAGAAAGAATCATAACAACAGTATCGACTGCATTATTTACCTCTGTAAATCATTCTCAAAACAATTCATCCACGTGTGTTCCAGTTGGATGATATCTAATTTGGACCGTTCGAAGTAACAACAAACTTTTGTATAAATTATTCTGGTATGCCTAGATGCTGCATCAACGCACAAAGTATCCTTCGTAATCTCCACAAGGAGATCAGCTGATATTCTCTTCTAATCCACGTCCAATATGAGGCCTTGGCATTATTTTTATTTTCGCCCAGTATTCAAGTGTTTGCACTGCGATAACCTTGGTCTTTTTCTCGGGGATAGGTCGCTCAGCAAAACATCTCATCCTAGCAACTCTAGAAAGGACCATTCCGAATTGAGGCGCACCAGCATCCAAGGGCGCTGGAGGGAACTCTTGCGGCTGCATACGAATAAGTTTACATTTAAAAAATTATCGTACGTTTGCCAACGCAGGTTGCGTTCAAACGGGGGATTAATGGTCCAAGACCGATGCAGCGATCGTGCACAACGAGAATAAGGCTGTGCACAAAAAAAAGCTGTGCGTTAAAAAATACTATTGGATTTTTTAGAAAAAAGAAGTTGATGTCTTCCTGGTATCTAATTTTCCTTTTCCTGCGCATTTTAGAACACTCCTACAAAATTGCTTACTACCGTATTTTCAAGCTTTATGAGTCCAAATTTCAAATAATGCCTGTAGTCTTGAGGTAACAGAAAATAAGTTACTTGGACCCTAAGCCAACAATATCAGTTTTTCGCCACCATTGCAAAGAGATTCTCTGTCCTTGGGATCAGATCTGTTGCACCTGCACAATGAACATTATCTTCCTCAAGTGATCCGCACATGCAAAATTTTTCTAATTTCCTAAACCCACGGTGATATAAGTGTAGCGGTTCTGTTCGCCGCTCGCTTTTCTACTTTCCTTCAATATATGTATATGAATGGGATAGAGATATATTGATAGAGAGATCAATCGCGCATCCTCTCACTTGACTGGCTGGCGCACGAAGCTGCACTTAGGATGCACAAAATGCACCACACAGCGAAGTATCCGAATGAATGCCCAAGAGATTCCACTGGTAAGAGACTCGGTATAGCTCCCGGGAGGCAAAGAAAGGTCGAGTTAACATTGCAAATGTTTCTTTTGGGTCGCAAGCCAATTGGTGCCCTTGCATTTTAACGCAAAGAAAATGTATTCCTTGGTTTAAATTATTATTCTTAAAAAGTTTGATATTGACTTGAGAGAGATTTTCTCATTCTTCTCGATCTCTATTTACCAAATAAATAGATAGGTATTTATAAAGAGCTAAAGGTTACATCAAGTTGAAGACACCCAGATTAAACTTTAGAAAAAATCAGTATCGTCAAGACAAGTAAGATCAATATTTCAGTATTTTATGAATAACATAAATACACATACATATGCATATATATACACATACGTATACATAAATATATATATATATATATGTATATATATGTATGAATGCGTATATATTTATGTATATATATATACATATCCTTACACATGTATATCGGATCCTTATATTATTATAAAAATATATGATCCGTTAATAAGGATGAGGTTCTTAATGAATTATCTTCGTCCCACAATCCCCAAACATGTCTCCGAACACAACACTGCCTTTGACCAATGTTTTAAAGTATCCGTCTTAGCATCCCTCCCACACTCAGACCCTCCACTGAAACTCAAAACATTAGAGCTAGCTTTCATCTGGCTCTTGGATTCCTGGAATCGCCCAGGTATTAATATTAGACATTAATTGCCCCCTTTATGCATATAATTTCATCCCCCTCCGCCCCCAACAACTTCCATATCATCCCCACCTTTTTTTAAAAATTCCCGCGCCATACACTACCCCTCCAAACCCCTCACCTCCAATGTCTTTCCTCCCCCTTTTTCCCCCCTTTTCCTTTCTTTTCCCCTCTTTTCCCCTCTTTTTTCCCCCATTTTCCCCCTTCTCCTTCCTACCACTGCTTTCGGGCTCTCCTCTGCCTCAGTTCTGTTCCTAATTCCTCTTGAGAAAGGTGGTTGTACCACCGAAAATTCGAGAACTATTGTGTCCCTCTTTTGTGTGTTTTGGTTTCTGTGTTTGCTGTGACTATTTAGTGAGTTTCATTGTGCACGTTCTTGGCTTTTCCGGGAAAGTGAATATACTTAATAGTATATATATATATATATATATACATATACCATTGAGAAGGGCCACAAATAAAGCAAAAGAAGAATGGTGGAAAACGCAATGCGAGGATATGGAAAGTTTACAGAAGAAGGGTGAAATTGGTGCTCTATACAGCAAGGTTAAGTTATTATCGGGAAGTAAGAAGGCAAGAGCTGTGCTAACAGTTAAAGATAAATGGGGTAAGATAATAGTTGAACCAGGAAAAATCCAAGAGAGATGGAAGGAATATATAGAAACACTGTATGGTAAAGAACTTAGGCCGACAAGGTTAGACATAGAAAAGGAACATGACGTAGAAGAAGATAGCTTAGGTCCAGGCATACTCGACGATGAAATAGAAAGGGCATTAAAGGAGATGAAAGCAAATAAGGCTGTGGGGGTGGACAATATTCCTGTAGAAATGTTGAAATGGTTAGGGAAAGGTGGGAAAAAGGCCATATATGGACTGATTCGTAGTATCTATGAGGAAGGAATCTGGCCGGAAGATTTTGTGAGATCGGTGTTAGTTCCTATTCCAAAAAAGGCAAAGGCTTCGTCATGTGAGGATTACAGAACAATAAGTTTGATATCCCACGCAGCTAAAGTTATTCTCAGGATCATCAACAAAAGGATAGAGAGTAAGGCAAATGATTACTTAGGGGATGATCAGTTTGGGTTCAGGAAAGGAAGAGGTACGCGTGATGCCATTGCAGTAATGAGATCACTAGTCGAGAGGAATATAGAATACAATCAGGACGTTTTTGCCTGTTTTGTAGATTTCGAAAAAGCGTTTGATAGAGTGAATTGGGAAAAATTAATGCGTGTATTGCAGAAAATAGGAATGGATTGGAGGGACAGGAGACTGATCCGCAACCTGTACATGTCTCAGACTGCTCAGGTGCGAGTGGGGAACGGAGAGTCCGGATGGGCAGTGTTAGGAAGAGGTGTAAGGCAGGGTTGCCCATTGTCACCGGTACTGTTCAACGTATATGTAGAGGAAATGATTAAAGAGGCATGGGAAGAACTGGAGGTAGGAATGAAAGTCGGAGGGGAATTCGTAAAATCGGTTAGGTTTGCTGATGACCAAGCATTAGTTGCTCAGTCAGCCAAGGGGTTGCAAGCATTGTTGAGTGAATTGGAGGTTCAGTGCGATAAATATGGGATGAGAATAAATATTAATAAAACAAAGGTTATGCGATTTTCCAGAAAGAAAAAGGCTAAGCTAAATATTAAAATAGGAGGGGAAAAAATAGAGCAGGTAGAACAGTTTACATATCTCGGAAGTGTTTTGGACCAACACGGTCAAAGTATTAGGGACGTAAGGAGAAGAATTGCGCTAGGCAAGGAGGCTTTCTCAAGGAGGAGGGAGTTGATGACGGGGACGTTGAGTAGGGATGTTAAGACAAGACTCGTAAAAACTCTGATATGGAGCGTAGCTATGTACGGCGCGGAAACATGGTCGCTGAAGCAGGAGGATAGACGTAGATTGGAGGCTTTTGAAATGTGGGTGTGGAGAAGAATGGAAAAGGTGAAATGGACCGAAAGGAAAACAAATGAGGAAGTACTAGAAATGGTGGGGGAGGAGAGGGGTTTGTTGAGAGAAATCCTATGGAGGCAGGAAAAATGGATGAAGGGCGTATTGAGCGGTAGTGGATTGTTGAAGAGGGTAATAGAGGGAAGAATGTTGGGCAAGCGAGGTAAGGGTAGGAACAGGATAGGGATGTTAGACGAGATGAAGGGAGGAAAGAAGTACACCGAGATGAAGAGGGACCTGATATAGATTAGTTTGCTAGGTGGGGAGTCACAAAATGTTTATTTGATAGTTGGGTCCATCCAAAAACCTACCTTAACCGGTAGATTACCTAAAAAAAATAAAAAAAATATGCATACCCTACAGGGTATATATATATACATATACCCTGTATGTGTGTGTATATATATATATATATATATATATATATATATACACATACAGGGTGGTCTGAAAAGTTTCCGACATGACAAAGATACAAGACATTTTTTCTGAAATTTTCTGAGCAAGAAACTTTTCAGATCACCCAAGTCTATATATACATGTAAATACGTAAGTAAACTTCAGTGAGAAAATACATAAATTTGTTACTTGGGAATCTAAACCCCTTGTTTATAATTGAAATAAAAGTAAGAGTGGTTGATTACCAATTATTTTCTACGTTCAATATTTCTTTAGCAAATAGGAATTCATACTAAGAAACAAGTTCTGCTGGGAAATGAACGGTAAATATAGCGTCGATTGACTACCTAGAGCACTTATCGAATCCAAAGGAGCAATTTGGATATGGGTGGAGTGAGGTGGAATGATTTGGCCGAAAAGAGATCTACGGCACTCCCGGAATAGGAGGCCGAAGGAGGGCAAAAAGGAGAAATTTCGCAATGATGCCGTAGTTGAAACGAGATATGCAGGAATATTGAGCGCGATAAAAAGGAAAAGGAGGACGGAAGAGGGAAAAACCGGTGTTCTTTGCACACGGCACTACCATCCAGTCAGTCAGTCCTCTCGGAGAGTACTCATGGACGAAGTTTATCGACGGAGTTGAAAATACAGACTTCCGCTTCTCAAAAACGTTCCAAATTTTTTATTCTCTGAAAAGTGGATTTGGAGCTTGGTTTCGACCGACGTCGGAGGTTCGTGGATGATGTTACAGGAGCGAGGAGAGTAGCCGACGACTCGCCTGTTAAAATGGCAAAGAAAGATTGAAGTGTACTGGGGAGGGGTGGGGATTGGGACGTGGGAGCGAAGAGGCCTTCCCGAAGCGGAGGGGCCGCGTGGGTGGAGGGTCGTAAGGAATCCGCGGGACGTTTAGGATGGCTCCGAATGGGAGTTCGGCCGGCGAGCAGTAATTGGAAAAGAGAGGGACGAGCGGGCGTTCGCGGGAAGGGGGCGGGAATGGCCGAAGTAAGGCAGCGGCGAAACGTCTCGAACGAACAATATGAAGCCGGTGCGGGAGCCCTTCAATGAAACATGAAAACTGCATAAAATAATAAAGTGTGTGAGAAGAGGATCACAGTGAGGGATACGGCAAATAATGTCCGGTGATCTGTGATCGCCATTACGGAAATTATTCCAATCATGGTGTATATAACACTTATGTGAAAGTCTCACGGATTGGAATAATAATGAATATTAAGTTAGCACTAGTGGACAAAGACAAAAACACAGAAACATAAAAAAAGAAAAACAACTCACTAGTTTCCGAGTTTTAGTAGTCCAAGTCACCTTTCTCAAGGAAGGGAAGGAAACAACTGAGAAAAGAAGGGGCTGGAAACGCTGGATGGACGGGGAAGGTGGGGAAAGGTTAGTTAGGGGAAGAGTTGGGAGGGGGATTTTTAGAAGTGTGGGGATAATATGGAAGGTGTTGGGAGCGGAGGGGGAATTGAAATATGTAAAGATCGGGGTAATTAATGTCTAATATTAGTACCTGGGCAGTTCCAGGAATCCAGAAACCAGATAAACGCCTACTGTATTGTTTTGAGTTTCAGTGGAGGGTCAGAGAGTGGGAGGGATACTAAAATGAATACATTATAGTATATATCAAAGGGAGTGTTGTGTTCGGAGGCGTGTTTCGGGATTGAGAACATACCAATATTGCAAAACAATAGACGATGAAAACTGTCTTGAAAAAAAACGTAAAAGAAATTTACAGTAACTTAATAACTCAACAATTTATCACAGAAACCATTTCAAGATATTATGAATGTGTAGAAAAATATTTGAATGTTTATAATATAGGTATCATATAAATTATTTTTTCGACACATTAACTAATTACTTCCCCTGGGATACAAAGACTTTCTTCGCCGCACGCACCCCAATCATATCGCTGCTTGAAATTTGAGCTAATTCTATAAAACCTTCCTTTTGCAAAAAAAAAAACATTTTCATTGGAAAATCATAGTGATTCGAATCATAGCCCAACCATATGTTGTTTGTACTATTTTGAACTTGTTATTGAGACTTACACTAAGAAAGACAGTAAAGCTTGAGTGCATAATAATAATTACGGCTACGATACTTACAACTAAGACTTTATAGGCTAAAATATTACACCTAAAGGACAAAACATATTTTCAGAAATTGGTTATTTCGAATAATATAATGGATTTGGATCATGAAATCTTCAACTCTACTACTTTAACTTTTGCCAAGTATAGAATGTTAAGTGAATAATTCAGTCACAATTAACCCTGAGTTATAAGTAACACCCTGCTCCGAGTACTAAAAATAAAACATCTGTATTAATTTGGTGTAATTGGATACACCAAAGTGGGAAGAATGTAACAAATCGGGCGATGTTTGATACGATTAACGAATGAAAAATAGAACTCGGGGAATTGGAATAAAAAGAGATGAGCCATATATGACAGGAGAAATACAAGCGAGGCGAGAGCGAGGAGGTCGGAAGTGGTTTTACAATTTGCGGGACATGATGGGAGGTGAACCTGGAAAACGTAATGGAATTCAATATGGAGGAGGCAGCGAGCGGGGGGGAGGGAAGGGGAGATTTGAGCCCCCCGCAAATGCATTAAAAGAGGGAGAAGAGTATTGGGGCACCGAGGAGGGCAATCGTGAAAGAGAGAAGGGGATGCTAAGCGAGACTCTGGGGAAATAGGCAGACGAGTCGGAGGTCCCGGAGTGTGGCTGCAACGAGAGGAACGGGCGCGGTCGGGAAGAACGGAATTGCGATGGCTAGCAAGGTGAAAATGATGTTGATCACGCACCATCGTTTTACGCTAAAACGTGTTATATGTGCATGTATTGCCGAACCCACAAGGCATAACGTGAGAACTAAACGCGTCGGAAGGTGTTTGATACGTAATGAGTGATCACTACGTATTGGGTTGTATGGATTTAAAAATGTAATGGTGAAATAGATAACAATTTCCAAAATATAATGAAAAAAGAAACTTTATAATTCCACATAGATTTCATATGTGGAAACCCGTAGATTTTGTATGTGGAATTATAAAGTTTCTCTTTTCATTATGCTAAGTCGATTCCATGAAGTCACGCCCGACACAACGAACAATTTCCAACATTTAATCTACATAAACACAAAACCTCCACTGGAAGAGTATGTGGTGGGGAGTGTATTTTGCTTCTCCACTCCATCCATAAAATTTAATTTTCATTTGAAGAAATGCCCGACGCAAAAATACTAGCTATTTGATTCAAGAGCGGAAAAACTACAGGTATCTACGGTGAACATTCAAAATTTATGCTACATAAGTGGAACTCGGTGAAGAAATCCATGGAACACTGCTGAGAATTATTTTGAGATCCAAAATAATTCTGAGAAAAGTTAATTTAATAATTACAGTATTCACAATTTCCAAGGCGGTGGCGAAGGTATCACGATAGATAATTCTTATGTGCATCCATATTTTGAACTATTAGTGAATCTGTGAGTGGTGGTCAAGTTGTTTTTATTTAGAACACCGACCATTAGAGTACCTATTGATTGAGTAGCCCTCAATTACTGATAACCCCCTCCAAATGCCCTCACGAGAGTGTAAATCAATTGGCGATTGGTGAATGGTGGCATTCGGGAAGTCCAATCTGTCGTAAATTGTCTCTCCGACTCTTGTGATTACGAAATATGCTCGAGGGAGCAAAACGAATCCTTCTACGTCCATGACTTCTACAGCACTTTCCCTCAACTTCTTCAACATTTTCCCTCAACTTCTCACCTCCCAATCTAATGTGGTGCTCCTTCCACAGTACCAATGCGTCACCGTTAAACTTGAGTGATTTTACTGTTTCTTAAAATTAACCTCGTCATATTTTTTCGTGATATTAATTTTTTCGTGGTCTCCTAACCCCGTCTTTTCAAAAATAATTTCAAATTTCATATTCGTTTAACGGAAATCCAATTATCAAACTGGGAGGTTTTCTTCAAATTCTGTTTTATTGTGAAAGGTAGTCCTTTTGCATAGGGTCCAAAACACCCGACGCGTCCTCAACGTGAGATCCAACCAGCATGAAAAACGCCTCTCCATAATTTTTTTCATTCCATTTTTCCCCACTTTGTCCATGTAAAACTGGGACTCTGGTTTTCTTTTGCGACCTAAGTTGCTAATGGCTCAATCCAAGTGAACGTTACTTTTAAGTATGTTTGTGTCAGAAAAAGGAAGAGGGTGGGAGGTTAGTTAAGATGATCTCAGTGCAGCCCCCCCCCCTCAATGACAATGCAGCGCTCGAGAGCTCTCCTCCAGCCGCACGACATACTGTTAGTCCCCACCCCCCCACATTAAATGCAGAGAAAAACCACAGTTACGTTGACAGCCCATACTAGACATCCACGCAGCATCGTTTTATTCTTTCCTTCTTTCGAGTGCTTATCTTAAAGTAATAATAACATTATTAGTACAGATGTTTTAATTGTTTAAAATATTTTCTTTCAAAGAATTTACACTAACGGCAAAATAATGTATCAACTCAAGTCCCCGTCACACAGAAGGATGATGGATGATATTATAATGGCGCACAAAAGGATATCGCAAAAACTCCTCCACATTAAAATGAATTATCCGGACGAGAGGATATTCCCACAGGACTACTGAATGAACTCGTGCCCGAAATCGCAAGCTTCTTAGCGTAAATATGGAACAAATCGATTTTAGAAGGCGGAGTTTCCCCCTGGACTGGAAATTGGCTAAAGACATAGCTATTTTTATAAATGGAAATAAAGAAGATCCCAGTAACTATCGATCAATTTTTTTAATCTCCCTCTTACGTTAAGTCCTATATTATTTTTGGCAACACCATGACATTCCTCGACACTCAATACCTTATATTCAGGCAACAACACGGATTCAGAAAGGAGAGATCTTGTGAAACGCAATCGGAGATTTTCATACAAGATGTTCTGCAATCGAGGAAAACGAACAAATAAGAAAATATGATTTTCTTGAATTTTAAAAGGTCTTCCTTTAAGTGCCAAAAACTAATAAAATGCACTAAACAAGTTATCATGAAAAAATATACTCCTAGTTAATATTTATCACAAACATACACATATTAAGTCTTTAAAAAATTCGGTAAACTGTTTCGTACCGAATAAGGATAATAATTTTAACTAAAAGATTAATATAAATCCCATGACATCTATAACTAACGAAAATATTTAGAACGCTTTCTTGCATGAAAACTCACAAATAACCAAATAAAGGAGTACAGTCAGTAATGGCAATTTTAATTCCATGAGTTGTCCAAATTATTATACACATGGTTACATATGTTCTTTTATGCGTACATCATAAAACGGGAAAAAGCAAATTACTATCGCATTTTAAATTCCATCGCTTGTTTTCTTTCCCCTATTCATATTTCCTGCAACTCCTGGTATTTTTTTAATACTCACATTATGACGATTGATGGAGATATAGGGCTGAATCAAATCAGCTGGCTGACACCAGAAGCAGAGTCACATGTGAGAGTGCCGCTGAAGACATTGAAGACGCGGCGAGGCCCCTTCCTCTTGAGGTACCCCCAAGAATGAGGGCCGCGGGGGCGAGAACGCGCGGGTGACGAAAGATGTTTAAGTGGAAGGGCAAGGGTGAGGGAGCGGCGCGGGGGGTGGAATCGGACCCGGTTGGGAGGAGTCAAAGGGAACAGCGCGGGAGAGGGGTGAGGGGGTGGTGGTGGGTGTGGCGGTAGCGGATCTCCTCAACAAAGTAACGCGCTCGACCGCCCGAGACTCAACTCTCCAACTTTGAGACAATGGCCGAGGGTGGCGGTGCGGGTGGGCAGGGGGGGAGGGGAGGAGGAGGAGGAGGTCAGGAGGATGTGCGGTTGGGAGCGGAAATGCGGAGGTGGGAGGGAACGAGGGAGAGAAAATGGGCGTGGGGGGTTCTTTTGAAATGTGGCAATGTGGGGCTGAATGGAGGTTAAGAGGCTACGGAGCACTCTGCGAAGGGGAGAGGTGGGGATGAATGGGAAAGGGGGTGAGTTTTTCGTAAGGGGGGGAAGGCCGGAGCGGGTTGACCCAGGGGGGAGGGACACTGAACTTGCGTGGTCTGCTTCTGGAAAGATCGGGATGGCGGAGAGGGAGGGCGCGGAAACCGCCGAGAGAATAATTAACGCACCGTGGCAAGTAATGACATCTCGGAAAACAAATGAACTGTTCTTGAACGCGTTTAAAGGATTTCATTGCAACTGAAACTGCTTATAAAATGCTTCTTTTCCGTGCATAATCCTATAAAAAAGTTACCACTATCGACAACACAGCTACTCGTCGAAAGTGTTATTTAGTTAGAAATTGTGCATAACCGTGGGAAGTGTACGAGTATGCTGTATCGGAGTTTCCCAAACTTTGAACATCTCGAGCGTGGTGATTTTAATAGCAATTGTTTTGGTCTACCGTCATACGTACATTCTAAAAATCCCAACGAAGCTTTGGAGCGAATGAAGCATCCAGTTTACAAAACACAACCGTCATGCATGAGCCGGTCCCAAAAAGAGTCCATTTGAAATGTAATAGCTGTGTATCAGAAGCAAAAGAATGGCGTTATTTAAACATTTAGGAGGAATAATAACTTTTTTCAGGGCCCAAACCGCCCCGCGGACACTATTTATAATACGCCATGCTGTATAATCTATATCGACACAAATATCATGCGATAAGTCGACAAAAAGGGACGTGGAAGGGGACCAGAGAACATATTCTTATTAGTTTGATTATGACTCATCGATGGCCAGGGTTCATTTATGAATAATCTTAATAATAATAATGAATTGGCTTTATTCGGGCGAGATTGAGCCTGTGGCAGCCCTTTCTTCCATCTAACCCATCGTCATATACATTCAATGAAAATATAATTACATTTCGAAAAGTGAAGAGTCAGGCGTGATGTTGTGGAATCGAGACATTAGAAGAACTTTTTGCAACTCCTTCCCCCCCCCCCCCGTCCTCCTCTCCCGACGAAGAGTGAGCTGTCCGCACTTCGGTGTTCCATTGGATTTTCCTGCCTTTCTCTTCATGACGAACCCCTCCCCATTCCCCCCTTAATATTCCTCCCCTACCCCTTGTAGCTTGGTATTCCTTCCCCTTGTACTATTCCTCACCTGATGATGATACAGTGCATCGAAACCATGGTCGAAATAAAGTTTTAATTGTGGAAAATTGTAACAAAGTTCTTATTAATTACATTTCAGTGATATATAATGTACCTGTAAAAAAGAACTACACAATGACAATCGATTTACAACGAATATGCATGAGTACAAAGAATGTAGAAAGGTATGCAAAATTGTGGGAAAAACCTAAGGAAAAAGGATCATAAGGATACGGTAGATCCAGCGGGACAAAAATTGCGCATTTTGTTTCTTCATATTTTGGGTTCGGGGAATAATGTTCCACTTTACATTAATTTTTTAGACTAAAAAAAGGTTTTGACTGCTTGAATTTTGTGTGTCAAAGCAAAATGTCTACAGCAAAAGCAAAAATATTCTACATTGGTTTAAATACTTTGTGAATGTTCCTGTACAAAGGGTAGTCACGGATGATGTTAGCTCTATTTCAGTCGAAGTCATATTCACCGAGGAAGTTTTATCGGGCCTACTTATTGCTTCCTTATTTTAACGATACTAACACTGAGGTTAATATTTAAAGGACCTTTTATTTTGGCTAATTAGAAATTATGTTCATCATTGTGTATTGAAAACCCTCCAAAAAAATTACCACGGTTAATTGTAGAATTAACTTGTTTGCTGACGAAGCTCTTGAGAAGTTCCTCCAGCGAATGACCTTGGAAATGTATTCTAAACCCCATTTTAGTAGAATGGCAGAGAATATAAAAATAAGTGTATCAGAGATCAGTGACGATGTTTTACATATCTTTAGTCGAATTTATTCACTCAGCGTCATACTAATTATCTCAGCTTTGAAAAAACCTCAAGGTTGGTATGCCTTTCTAGAAGTCTGCCTTGTGTGCTTTCGTCGTGAACCAAGAGGTACCCAACCTAATTTCTCAAACATACCTATCCTGCTTAATTTATTTTAGTAGTAAATATTAATGAATGAAGCGGAGACTGCTTTTCTTTAAAAAAAACTATAAGCAGAGTTATCAACCTAAAGGTCAATTTAATAGGTGAGACCTAGTGCTAAGGCAAACGGCGTGTAAAAATCACACATCATGGTGTTAAGGAGGCCAGTTCCTTCCCCTATGCCACATACGGCTTCCTAGATAGTTCCAATGCCCGAAATATCAGATTGAACATCTGAATTGAGGGTGCCCAGAGGCGTGCCCGCGAATCAAACCCGCCCCTTCAGGACAGCAGTCCAACGTTCAACTCCCTGGACTACCACGCCCCATTCCACGTGAGTCCCTAAAGCAGTTGTTTACTTTCTCATTGGTGCCATCATATTTTAGTGAGTGAATCTATTGCTTAAAAAGGGCCTTTACCAAGACTTTTTGAAATATAAAAATAAATTATTCACTTCCCCCGAAAACTTTATAAAATTATTAAAGGGCGCAAGAAAGCTGAAATTCATGCAGAGGGAGAGGGGATGAGAATATCATCGCAGCGTTCAAACTCTCACTCGAGGAGGGCGGGGGCGTTTATTTTGGCGTCACCGACGGAGATGAGTGCCCATGACGACCACGACCGACGGACAGAGGGCATTGATTCGGAGTCACATCCCACTAAACGTCCTTGCAATGGCTTGCGGGGCATTGTATTGATGTAGAAGTCTTTGATAGGTTTTATATAATTTTTTCATTAATATAATAATAGTAAGGCCTAGCACAATAACCGCTAGACTTCTGCATTAAACTATCTCTAGTAACACACTTGGATGCATCAGCATTATTATGATACATTTCGTGTTGGCAACAAAAACATATCCACTTAAAAACATTAAGCATTAATACGAGGACAGTAATACAAGTAATCTCAATTTCTTTTCAAACTTCCAGTTAGGTGTGCATGGTGTGCACTCTATTAAAATTTGATAGGGAATTTTATTCACAGCCAGAATCAATGTTGAACTCGGCATGTCTTACTAATACATTGCTTGATTTAAAAAAAATTCTATTTGACAGTTAAATTCTTAATTAAATTTTATTTGATATACACTTGTGTAAAAAAAATAAATTACTGCTAACGACGCATACATTTCAGGATGTAAAACAGGCATCCGTAATACAAAAATGAAAAATACGTGCTCATAATTTAACTATCCAGTATTTTAATGCCTTTCAGCTGAAGTTGGCATTATGAAGTAAATCGGCGTTGATTTTGATGTGAGCGACATGCTAGGTTATGGAGTGAAAGAGGTTGCTAACGAACTGTTTATTGCATGAAACAAAGTCGAGCTGTGTTTGCGCAGGGCGTTATCATTGCAGCCGATTGACGTCACCAAACCAGCTGAGGCAATTGAGCGAAGGACTGGCGGGGAGAGAGGCCGAGGGAAACCGTACTCATTATTCATCACCGCTGTAAATCAAACTATGATGCTTTGGAATGATAAATTAATTATTTTAAATATTTGACGGCTGGGAAATACTTCACGATTACCATTTTGAAAACAGTTAGCTCTAAATCAGTGTATCATTAACCTGTTTGAAAGCTAGGATTTTCATATTATTCGCTCATGTTTGACTGCGACATTTTATTCCTTTGACTGGGTTTAACTTGTGTGTCACGCCGGTCTCATTTGATATCATATCAATCCTACGGCGTGGTAAGAGCAGCCCCAGTAGGGCCACCCGCCGCTCTCGTTTGGTGAGCGCAAAGTGCCTCCTCCAATGGCCACCCCCTCTCCTCCACGTGCAGCCCCCTCTGCACTCACCTCTCTCCCTCCCTCACCTGCCCCCTTTGTCCACCCTCGCGCGTCTATCTTTTCTTCCTCCGGCCGCTCTCCATCTTGCCCTTCTCCCCTTTGTCTCTTTCTATTATTCCCGACCCCTCTCACTGCCCCCTCCACCTTTACCTTTTCCTGGCTATCCCTCCCCATCTGACGACGTGACTTTACGCATCCTTCCGCACAGCACGTTCGTTCTCGTAGATCCCTGCAAGCGACCTGGATAACACCACAGGGGGAGTTTGTGCACTGATCGGCTTTGAGCGGTGGCTGGTTCACTGACTAACCACCCATTGAGGTCCGGGTTCGAATTCTTACTTCGCTGCATTTTGGAATAATACTAGTAGTCTTAGGTGGGGCGACCGACAGCTAAGGTCATTTGCGCCATTAAGGATGGATGGGAAACCCAGCGTCGGCATTAGCCTACTCCTGTCGAAAGGCGCCAAGGGGTCCTCAGTTTAACGTCCCATCCGACGGACGTCGTACTCACTCTAAGTCCTCTCTACAATGCACCTCAAGTAGGGATCGGGATACCACTGAAAAAATATGCCCCCTCCGGGATTCGAACCCGGACCCTCACGGTGGGTAGCCTGCACGTGATCCCCGCGCCATCCGATTCCCTGCCTTTTGGTGAGCGTCCCACCATCCATCCGGTGGGGCGTTTCATTGTGGATCCCTTGGAATATTTCGTTGTAAGTAGTGCCCGAGCATGGTTTCTCTTCACTCTACCCCGTTCCTTGAAAGTCCTGTCCCTGCCAAATTTTCCACCTATCTCTAATGGCGTAAATGCCATTAGGTTTCGCTCATTTCCCTCAACACTGCTACGTACTAGCTATTGCTCCGGCTCCGGCGGTGGGAGGGTACCGGTGGTAGCTTGGAGGGGTCGCAAAATCGACCGCCGAAGAACAACGGCATTTTCAAAACGACTCCGGACTGAAACCTCCCCTGGACCCTTTCCTCTTCCTCGTGCTCCCGGGAATGCGCCCAATTGAGGGAAATCAGCCTGCATCCTACGGTCGAAAGTATTTATGCCTTTGACGGAGATATGATTCCCGAGACCCCGTAGGGATGAAATGTATAATTGCCCTCCGGTGGTCGTCTGGTCACACACCCTGCGTGAGCATTTAGTGGGTTTAGAAATGGGGTTGGTGCATGGTCTCCTCAATGGTATGTGGACCAGAATGACCAAACTATGGTGATCTTTGCCACGTGTGCCTCCATCTTTGCTGCTAATTATCGGCACCGCTAATAAGCAAACTCACATTTTCGCGCAATTCTCTAAAGCAGTCTTCTTCATTTCTAAATTAACTTATCTCTTAGAATTGACTCACTTTAATGCTTGTTAAATGGCTAATAAGATTAGTAAAAAATATATATTTCATGAAACAACACGGTATGAATTGAGAATAAAATAACTCCTACTCAACTCTTCCGGGAGTCTTAGCTATATTCATTTCCATCTTCGATGAAATGGAAACCTCCAATTGCGAACATTCAAATAAAAAATAATTTCTGCGACAATTCCGCGTGTCCAAGAACAAAGTTCACCCGCTTTAATAATCAGGCGCATCAGCCCTGCGTGCGTACGAGTTGGAGGTGATCCTTTACGGGGTCTGAGGGAAGGAAGGGGAGGGAAGGGAAGGTTGGGGGGATTCGGGGTGTGGGGGCGGGTGTGTGGGCCAGGGTTGTGAAAAGGGTTGAATTATAGTTATATTTTTTTATCGAAAACCTCCCTCGACTCCCTTTTATTCTCCTTTCGCCCCTTCCCCTCCCGAACCTCCCCCTTGCGTTACTCTCCCTTTTTTTATCATTATTATTATTATTATTTTCATCCTTTGTTCGCGCTATGAACTCCCTCCCCCCTCGAGCAACAATCTCTCACCCATCTGGCCCGACCCCTCCCGTGTCCTCCTCTCCGCCCTCTCCTTCGCCTCCCTGCACTCTTACGCGCACACAGCCCCTCGCTTCCATTCTCTCCACCGACGCACTTCTTCCCCGCAGCATCCTCTCCCCCACCCCCGCCTACCTTTTTATACGTGCCCGTCTCGAAATCCTCTTCCAAAGGACCTTTATACACGAGACTACTTCATATCTTACTCACTCTCCTTGATGCTGCTTCCGATGTTCATTTTTTTCCCTGAAAAATCTTTTCTCCCCTCCGTCCTTCAACCTGTTCATTTTTTTTCCTTCCTCCACGCTCGCTATTCGATAATAGGCACTCTTTTTTTTGGCCAAAAAATCTTTATTCTCCTTTATTTTGCTTAAGTACCGATCCATCGAGTGCAGAACAAGTCTCCTCGGAGGATGTATATCATTATTATAAAATGTCCTATTGTTATTCAACTCTAAGGGTTTTGTTTGTAGTAATTTTTTTACTCAACAAAAATTTCCTCAGAACCGTCGTCATTTAACAAGAGTTTATCGAGAATTATCTCCATCTTCAACGATGTGAACCGTTATAGAGTTTTTATCTTGATAACGGCCGTGTCAGAACTTCAACTCTATCGATCCGCTAAAAAAACAAGAAGCACGCTTCGCCTCTGCAGACCAGATGTAACGAGTGTTGTGCATGTCTGTCTACCTCGCAATAAATAGGAATCGGCCCGTTTACTAGGCCAGGATTTTCAATAATATAAAATAAATTGTGTTTATTAATAAGGTCGAAGAATGGTTCTAAAAGAGTCTATGAAGTAAATCTGTTGTTGCCACCTCCGTTTATTTGGTAAACTGCGGTCTTTATCATCAAATAAGAGGCCTACATTTGGCAACTGAAAACAATTTTAAATATGGCAAAATGATGTTTGTTTTAGTACCTGACCCAAGTCTCTAAATCTAATGCATGCGTTTATTCAGTTGGACACAGCGATATTTCCTACCCGAGGAGGTAAAGTACATGCACTGGAAGGCTGGGAATACCTAACCTTTTTCGAATTCATTCAACTTGTCATTTAAACAATTAAGTAATTTCTCTTTTCTCTATTTTTTTCTCTGAAATAACTAACAGATGTGGCTTAATTTATTAAGTTAGTCCTCCAAGAACATAGTTTGTATTCGTAAATCTCTTAGTTTTTGAGGTATTTTGGGATAGTTTGTACGAAATTTCATTCGACGAATATAAAATATTTTGTTACAAATTTACCTTAATGGAAGAGATTTTAGAGCTATGAAGATGATCACTCATACATATAAGATTTCACTACGGACCAAGTAAGCAATTCTCTTTTTGCAAAGATGCTAATACAATTAATCTCACCTTCATAGTCTGAAGTGGAAATATATTTTAATGGAAAACAGAAAAAATAGTTTCGCTTCACATAAGTAGAGGAATACTCAAAACTTAATCGCATTTAAGAATCCGTTGGATACATTGAGTCAATGACTAGAAACATACTTATTGTATCTTCTCAGTTAACTCCTCATATTTCAGCAATAAATATAAATGGACGAAATGGCTTGCATTTTGCGAGCTGAATGACATAAAACGACAAATAGTCAGACGGTAAGCATAAAACTTTAAAGGTACCGAGGAGATTCAAAATTGTTTAAATTCTATATTACCTGAATATTAAAAATTGTGCTCTCACCGCTTGGCGTGCGTCGTAAGGTGGGGCTAAAACTTGAAAATTGTTCTGCATTTATATCTACAACATACTCGGCAAGTTGTCACCCAAAATTTGTGGTGGAGACATTGGACTTCCAGAGATGTAATGACATTGTCTGATAGCATGCTCGTGTCAAAATATTTAGACCAAATATCGAAGTGGTCTAAAGAATGGGGGTTAGAATTTTATAACGGAAAAAATAGGGTACTGAATTTATTTAATAAAAGAAAAGATAAAAAGGGAAAAATCATATAATATATGGAATCCAGTTAAGTATTTAAGAACAGGTAAAACACTGGAGTGTCAACCTGATATCATATATTTAATGGGGCTCAAACATTAGAAGAATATGCGTTACGGGCAAAGGAGGGCAGAGGAGTTGTTTTGATTAAGCTAGACCACATTTAGAGTACGCGGAAAGTATCTGGAAACCATGGGAGGATAAATGCTAATAAAAAATCTAGACTTGGTAAATGTTGTTGGTGTGATCTAGGTTTGGTAAATATTATTACTATTAGCAAGAGAGCGAGACGAGCGTGCTGGCAGATTTAAACCTGGGAGGCTCTCGATTCTCAGAGAGAGCAAGCAAGGCTTATGATTTCAGAAAATTACCTGAGGATTTTCTTGCAACGCCCTCTGCATTGGAAGAAAAACTCCCTCCTGAATAATGGTGAAACCAAAACCAAATGGAACTCAAGACTCCCAAAAAAATGAGTTAACTTGAATATGGTGAATTATTCAAGCTGGACAATTATTGCAAGTATTTATGTCCACGAGAATTTTACATATGAACTAAAATACATCCTAGTGTATCCACAATAAATTTTACCATGGAACATGGATAATATTTAGCATATAAACATAATAACTAAAAGCTTATTGATTTATATTTATAGAATTACATATTACACGATCCAAGCCCCCATAAGGACGTGAGAACAAACCAACCATTAGAGAAATTGATGATTTACATGATCGCTCATCATTTTATTTTCGCGAAGTATTAATTTTCGTACGCGATGAATGCAGTTATACCTTCTAACTGCCAATTCATAAATTACATAATGGTGCTTTAATAACAAGTTTAACGTTGTTACAGATTTCACTTGTCATATTGCTTCACCTCTCTCCTTTTCCTCATTATCGTAACGTTCCGAATCGATTACATATTCTTTATGGAAATGCTGCAAAGCAACGCGAACTTTAACCTTTCTAAACGCTCTCCGGGACTCCTTTTTTCTTTTCCAGCGACCCTCTGCATTTGACCCGCTCCCTGCACCCTTGTGTCGCATTCGGGAAAAAAAACGACAATGAGATAAATGAGGAGGCGTGGGTAGAGGGCTGGTGGACGCAGAAGGAAAACGGCAGGGGGGAGGGGCAATTCCGTTTAAACAATGTTTTGGGGCCTTGGAGTGTGTGGAGGTTGTTGCTCCAGAAAACCTCACCTCCTTGAAAGTTGGGCACCATATGCACTCAGGTGGCCATTTTGTTTAGAGAACGGAATCGTAAGTACCGTGCACAAAGTACTTTGGTCATTATTGATGGACTGATTCATCATACAATCGAGTTTGTTCTCTCACGCAGAGCTCCGATGTAAAATTGAACAAACAGACCGCCTTTTTATTCACGGTCTCTCTAATATGGCTCCGATACATTTGTTTTCTTATTATATATGGGTCTTATAGAGGTGCAAATTGTTTCAGTATGCTTATCTGAGCTAATACATTAAATAAATTCTATTAATGGTTTTGTATAATTTTAAAGAACAGGCAAGCGCTATTGCGAAGTTAAGTTTCTTCAATATCGATTATTTGCCAACTCTCAATAAAACTAAATGTATAATTATGTAGCTGCATCGACGATTTCACAGCTCAAAATACAAAATTGTAACAAGGCCGATTTTAATAATTACAATATTGAATAAAATTTGGAAAATATCCCATTTTCATCTCAAGGTTCAAGGGTAAATGTAATCAATGAAAATGAATCCCCCAATGAGTCTTTTTTTAATTTGCCTAATTCATTAATAAAAGCAGTGTGCAGTTGATAGATAGGTAACGAGATGAGAGTCACAAAAACGAAAATTTGAAATTATAAGGAAACTGTGCCAACTGAGGAAGCACGACATGAGGTCGTCTTTTAGCTTTGAAGAAACAAAAGCTTGAAAAATTCTCAGCTCTAACAACACAAATTTAAAAAAAATTATTTAAGTTAAAATTTTCTAAGATTCAAACAGTTTATGATAGCTCCCACTTTTACCGCGCAAAAAGGAATTTTAACGATTTGTTTTTTTAAGTTTAACTCAATGATATTACATCGCAATTTTCTTTATTAATTATTAATTTTCTATCAATTCTGATCAATTCCTAATTACATGGCCGTCCATGGTGTAGCGGCACTTGAATCTCAGATGAAGCCATGCAAAGTTGCTCCACGAGAAAACCTATTCCGATTCCTTACTACACTAACCAATGAAAATGGCCTGATTCGCACAATTAAATGAAAGACCTGAACTATTAAAGAGCGTTTCTCGTGGAGAGCGACACTCTAATTTCAGTCAGTTTGTGGGAAAGGGGTTTCTCTCTCCCTATTTTATCGGTCAGCCCAAAGGTCGAAGTTCTGTACCATCTTTTTCCCCCTTGGCAGGTAAATTTCTCTCTCCTCTTAACTGACTCAATTTCCCTAATGGTCGTCTCCGGCTGTTATCCTAAAACTCTTGGACCACCCTACATCCTCATTTCAACTCTCCCTTCTTCAGCACCCACTCGTCTACTCTTACACGGTTTTGTCTCCATTTTCGGAAAATATCCCCCTCCTTTCAAATCCTTCACCCGCCCTCTCTTTTCATTCACCTAACTCAATCCATTGCCCGCTGACCCCACAACCCTCCAGCCCCGACCACGCCTCCGCCGCTCGACTCGCCCTGCTGCTGCGTCTTGAAATGTAAGACATTCTTTTCATCATTCAAAATTACCTCTCATATTTCCTTTTTGCCTACAAATACTTTGCTCGCTGAATATATCATTGATTTTTGCTGTATTCTAACTTTTATATGGGGCATAGGTTAAACTAGGAACAAAGTACTGATGATGGCGGCACTGAATTCTGCCTAACGGGACGCAGACAACATATGTGAGAGTAAATTGACAAGGCGTTTATGCATAAAAGACATGATGAGAAAGTGACTGGTTTGATAAAATAACTCCTCTCAGTTAATTTTTAACAAATAGTAGTCACCGATGTTTTGAGTCCCTTAGTAACATCTTATTTCTGGAGTGTAAAGGGGAAGTGCTTCAAAGCCCTTAATTCTATTGGTGAATATTAATTACCATAGTTTCTACGTTAGCAGAAACCTTAGATTATTTGCATAAAACAGACTGATTTCTACAGAAATAGGGACACTGACAGATTATCAGCTACCCTCTCGTGATTCAGACCGGATGTCAGAGTGGTTTAAGAACAGAAATGGGAAATTAAACACTACATATAAAGTGCAATGATTTAAGAGTGTCAAAATCATTCGCCTTGACTGGGATCCCAGTCAAGGCGAATGATATTTACACTCTGAAATTATTGCAATGAAATGCATGTTAGCGGATGACTCTGTTAAAAGTTACCGTTGCGGTATCTCCCGCAGTTTCTTGAAATTAAAAAAAATACGCATAAATATGATCAGGTTAAGCTAATACAATCCAATTACGTAAGATATTTGAGCGTGATCCTCAAAAAACATATCATGGGGCGTTAGGAAGATTTGTGGAATCACCTTTAAGAGACATGGATTAATCCGTCGAATTGTAGGGAATTGCATTGTAGTGAATAGCAATGAGAAACTAAGGAAGAGGTTTTACTTAGCGCTGGAGAGCTCACTCCTGATATACGCAACAAGAATTTTGGAACACGTTGGAGGAGATACATGATCCTCAAAGAAAAGTCTTTATATTTGTGGAGAAATATTACTCAAAGAAAGCGAACTTAACGAGATAAAGTGATGCCCTTGAATCGGGGTCCCTCTAAGTTCACAGGGAGAGGAGGAGACAAAGACTTAGAGCGGCACAGGAAAGTCCATTTAAATAATATCTACGAAGAAATTATCAAAGCCCTTCATCATATTGGCAGATTCGACTATTCGTATAATATAAGGAAGATTAACTGCAGATCCAATAGATTCAGAAGCACTGTCATTCTTAGTACAAGTCACAATATCGCCAAATTAAAGCTAAGCATCGTAAAAATGCGAAAGATGAACCTAGCTGCAAATAAATAGCGACGAACGCTTATCCATTTAGTAACTGAATTATAATGAGATAGTGACTCCTGCCATACGCCCCCTGGGTGGCTTTCAGGGTATCGCGTAGATGTAGAAGGAATGAGATTTAGATTTAAATTAAATATAAGAAATTCATATCACTGAAGTTTTGGGAAACAAAAAAAGAGTAGTTAGACGTGATTCATAAAATATATGAGATAGAATTAACAAACATGAAAAGGTCAAATACCTGTGTGACTTATTCTGACTTCCAAAATTCATAGAGTAAAAACTTCAAAAGAACATGCGTGTCTGTCTTAAACAGGCCAGTTTTCATTAGACGAGCTGTAGGAAATTGTAAGGAGAAGCTTAGAGAGACTGTTACTTTGTTTTAGTTCAGCGATAAAACGGTAAATAGAAATAGACCATGAATTATAGAGCATAATATGCGCATTTTATAAAAGCATCTTTCACAAGTAGGCATGCCAAGAACGTTGGATCGTTCGTGCATTGGCATTCCCACTAAAGAGAATGCGTAGGCAGTGAGTTTACGTCGAGCGCGAGATTGAATTTAACCACCAGTTGAAATGAATTACTTGGGAATACTTGTACTTTCAGCTGGAGAAATACATGAGCCACCTAATAAATTCATGAATGTAATGAGCGCAATACATAAAGTTTAAACGATTGAGAAAATTCAAGTTTGGCATGAAATTTAATGAAAATGCCTTCGCCAATCACGAATGTCATATAAACACCAATTTCAAATAGACAACCTCCTTTCAGAAACGTACTTCCCATGCGTTCGGTGTAGAAATCATATATGCAAATTAAAATAATATTCCTTGTTTTTATGCATTTTTAATGAGGAGTTATATTTCCCATGCCTATATGTATTAATATGGCGGAAAATTACAAGAAAAGACCGTAAAACACTCAAATTCGGATAATGAAAGATGTAATGCGTGCATACACGCTTAGTTCGCTATTATTACCTTGGGCGATGGAATCATTTCACCCGTCCCTACTCTGTCCGAGTCCCTCGGAATGACTTAGCTCGGGAGAGGTGTTCAAGGGTCATTTTGCGCGAGGACTTTGGGTGAAAAACGACTCGGGGAAACTTCATGTTCGCCACATCTCAGCCGCCTCATCACCATACCCCGACATCTGCCATCATTTCCCGACTATCGCCCTCCCGAAGGCATTATAATTTGCGGACGGCCCGTTATGGGGCCCCATCCACGACCACCAACTTCGACCCGACCCAAAGGGCGTCGCCCTCTTCGGGCGGACTTGCACACAGGTAGCGACCGCAGGGCCTCCCTCCGTCGATGGGCAAATGAATCCCTTCCCACACGGGTGACCCTTCCCGAAGCTGTCGCTTTGAGTCCCCTTCGAGAACAAAAGAAGTCCTTCGAGCGGGGTTAGAGGGAGATAAGGGGCGTCGGCCACTCCCACGCCGACGATCCTGAAAATATTTTCTGGTGACTATAACTTCATGGGAAACCAAATGGTGCAGCGTAGGGGAGGGAATTGACCGCCCTACCTTCTTGACGTGTGAATTTCATAAACCTTGAGGGTTAGTCCGGGATCCGCTCTAACCTCAATGAACCAAACTTCTGCGCACTACTGTGGACTGATGTGTCATTAACAAGGATTGCAGAAATTAAAGAAGAAAGTAAATAACAAAAAATACCAGGAAGTATGCCAATTTGCATAAAATAGGGAAGGATGGATGGCTGTAGTCCATCAGTTTTAGGATTGAACGACCAATGATGATGATGACACATTACAGGGAAACAGCTGTCGACAGGCGGAACAGAAACTTGTACAACCTGCTCACAAACCGTTTAGTTATGACATTTGGCCTTTTTTAAATAAATAATGAGCAATATAAATATTATCACCTGGAATCCCTTGTTATGCTTCCTTCTTTTATCGGGACACGCAGGGCACCGGCGAATCAACCTCAGGTTAAACTAACCTAACTGAATACGATGCATCGGGATTGAATTTCATAGGTGTTACTACCGTCATCCTGGATTTCCCTGCTTATTAAAATAGTGCCGGTGATTTGGATATATTTTAATACGGATAAGTTTCTTTGCTGACTTAATTTAGTACATAGACACATTTTCGGAATTTGACACGGATTTATCGGATTTTAAAGTCCTGAAATTACTCGACTACGCCGTGGCCAGCCCTCTTCATCTTCACTCGTACTCTTTCAAAATCCGTCCCAAAGGGTTGGTGCCCGGGGAAGAAGGGGGCAAGAGGGATTCGGTCGATTCTCGGAGTCGCAGTCTTGGGGGCTGATGGGACTCTCTCTTGATACACCATCTCCCAATCTTGATACTTAAAATATTAATTTTAAGTATTGAATTTCACGCGTGGAAAGAAAACGACATAGGCTTGACGCATTGGGGCAAATGAAGATTTTAAACATTATAACCTCTAAGGAGAACAATGTAATCGAAATTTTATCCATTCAACTTCTACTCCCCGTCTTTTGTACAAACGATGGGACAAAAGTTTACGCTTACCGAAATCTCACTCTGGATTTGCGAAATTTGCAAAGGGTTAGCGCCATTATAAATGACCGGAATACTCCCCACAACTCCCACTTTCCTTCACCCTCCAAGAGAAGTGCTTCCTGTGGTTGTCCTCCTCCCGCTTGCCTTTCTTTGTCTCACTCACACACCTCTCCTCTCTGAAACATCTTCTCCATTCACAAGCAATGTCACCGACCACCCACTCCCCATCTAGCCAAACTAGCCAAAAGAAACACAACACGAGTACCTGTACGAATATTCACCTGAAGATGAACTTCTTCGTTGAAAGACTGGTCGTGTTTTGGTAAATGTAGTGTGATCACCAAATTAATAATTTTTACTTCTTATTCATTCAATTTACGAAAAACCAAATTTTGTAAATTATCGTTTTAACCTGCGACACGTTTCAAAATATTTTGGCATGAATGCGTGTATTAGGCATAAAAAGGTTTTACATGAGTGTAAGGAAGTCCTAAATTTGGAAAGTTTATTTCCTTATTAATAGTGTAAAACAATATTTAGTGAAGGAATTCGCGCGGAAAAATATTTTACGTTATTAATTTGCTTTAACAATAACATTTATTAAAACGGGGGAGAGATCCCTTATCTACCAATTTCTTCTACAATCCTTAGGAGACAGAGAGAGCAAGACTATTTAGTCTGGGACTTCAACCGGAGACAAACATTTTATTTCCTGTTGGACAAATATTGCCTAAGGGTAGTGACGTGAGTGGAATCGAGCGGCTACAAGAAAAGAACAAGTTCAAAACTGTGGAATGGTAAGGGATGTGAAAGTGCACTGGATTTTTCTTATTGGATATATGGTAATGCTTGTGGGATACGAATCGGAGCTATAGAGATAAAAAACCTGTTTCTTTTCCGGCAGGTAATTTAAAAGAAAGAACATTGCCCCGTGGAATCTGACGAATTCGTTGCCGCGCACCGCCAACTAAGCCACGATTCGTGCTGTCCCGACCTCCCCGGACTTGCTGCAAGTAGTTTCCCTCCCTCTAGCCCCCCTATTATAAGGTGCCTCAACTACTTCCAGTTTACTTGCCAATTGATGACTCTAAGGAACCCCTACTCTTTTTTGTGCCTTCCGCTGACACCCAATTACGCTGTAATAACCAACAGCGAGTCTTATAAGACGTCATAGTAAAAGAGGATTTCATTCGAGAAATCTCCCCATTTCCAAGTGATGATCTACTCTTTTCAGTTCCCCGAGGAACAGGGTCCTCGTTAAAATACTATACCTATCTGCATCGCTACTCCGTATCACTCTCTCTGGCCCATTCGGCTTCTGTCGCGCCCACTGCCCCACGTCCCGCCGGGCTGGCCCACTCTCAAGTCCTGGCAACCAACCCGACCACAACCCGACGCCCGTCCGTCGCCTCACCGCCCTTCCTCTTCTTTCCGCACGAACTGCCCTCTGCCTCCGACTCCGCTATAGAGCCAAGGAGGCCTCCCCCGCCCAATTCCAACCACTCATTCGTTACCCGCTACAGTACATCTACATGCACAGTACCAAGCAAGCCGATGCAGGAACTTGTTAGATAGGGCATGTTCGGGCATCAGACATAAATATACTCGTATACATATATTGAATTATTTTATATATATATATATATATATATATATATATATATATATATATATATATATATATATATATATATATATATAAAGAATAGTCTTTTGCCGTACAGTGGACATCATTTGAGTGCATGAATAAATTACACGGAAGGGGGAGGACTAGGCTAGGCGGGGGACTAAAGGATGTTTTCAGCATTTTCTCGGAGGCATGTATTTGTCTGAAAAGCGAAAAAATGAGTTTTTCAAAGGAGTGGGTTGAGATTATAATTACGTTTGTGTTCATATATATTGTGCGTCCGTTTTTATACATACATATACAAATGTGTACATTTAAATTAACCTACTGGTTGATAAACGAGGTCCCAACAGACCCCTCTCCTCACCCACCATGCCTAGTACTTCCTCATTTGTTTTCCTTTTGGTCCATTTCACCTTCTCCATTCTTCTCCACACCCACATTTCAATATCATCCTATCTCCGTCTAACCTCTATAATGAGGGAGCGTAGCTATATACGGCGCGGAAACGTGGTCACTGAGGCAGGAGGTTAGACGAAGTTTGGATGATTTTGAAATGTGGGTGTGGAGAAGAATGGAGAAGGTGAAATGGACCAAAAGGAAAACAAATGAGGAAGTACTAGGGATGGTGGGTGAGGAGAGGGGTTTGTTGAGAGATATCCTATGGAGGCAGGAAAAATGGATGAAAGGCGTATTGAGCGGTAGTGGAATATTGAAGGTAATAGAGGCGAGAATGTTAGGCAAACGAGGAAAAAGCAGGAACAAGATAGGGATGTTGGATGGGATAAAGGGAGGACGGAAGTACACAGAGACGAAGAGGGACCTGGTGTAGAGTAGGTTTCTGGATTGTGTTTTGTTAGGAGCCACAAAATATATATTTGGTAGTTGTATCTATCCAAAAACCTACCTCAACCGGTAGATTACCTTATAATAATAATATTTGTAAAGAAATGTACACACGCACACACAATCAACCTACAGGTAATTTGACTGATAAAAGGGCAGCCAAGAGCTTGTGAAATTCAAACATCAACGAAGGGGAACCAGGCAGTTCCCTGGAAACAGAAAAATCATACAGGTTGAGGGAAACTGAGGGTGCCCAGAGCCGAAATCAAACCCGACTTTTTAGACAATATCCATGTCTTCTGCCCACCGGACTTTCAAGTCCATATATTTTTATTTGAATGTACGCACACTTATTTGTATATGTATGTACAAGAATGTACACACAATATATATGCACACAAACATAATTATTACCTCAACCCACTCTTTGGGAGTATTCATTTTTTCGCTTTTATAAACGAAGAAATGTCTCCTAGAAAAATGCTGAAAACATCCTTTAATCTTGTCCCCCCCCTTCGGCGTAATTTATTCATGGACTCAAACGATGCCCAGAGTACGGCAAAAGACAATTTTGTTCAGAAACACGTCCAACAAATTAGCAATAAAAAACTCGATTACGAAGGGTATTAAAGCCAAAATATATGGCCGAGACCGGGGTGAAGGGAAGATTAAGTTCGATAGGGAGGGGGAGGCACAGAGGGACGGAAAACATTACTACGACTACTTTTTATTAAAAAAAAGAATAATTAATCTATTCATTAAAATCGAGTGTGCACGCTTTATAGTTAGATTAATTTATTGAAATATTTTGCAGTAAGATGGTATAGGAAGTGTCTGCCGATACGTAAAGGCTTGCAATAATAGAAACATAATAATTTCTTAATTTCATAGAATAAATGTCCCAAGCATACTATATGTTTTCCTTGAACTCGTTTACCAAATTTTCAAATTATTCACCAATCATAGAAAAATTATACTTGTAATCTACAGGGAATTAAATCTGCCGGCAATTTATTGGCAAAATATTGCGTAATACAAACAGAAAAGAGTCGAAATGAAAACAAGATAGCCAAGACCGTAAACTTAAGGGTCTTAAGGAAGACCGTAAGTTACGGCAGGTAAGTTTACGGTCTTGGCTATCTTGTTTTCATTGATTCACGACCGTAGCTACATTCATTGCACATTAACAAGAGTCGAAATTTTTGTGAAAACATTTTGAATACAATCGCAAAATTAGAAATAAAAATAGCTAAATCAACGATTTTAGGTAACAGAATACTCTACAAGTTTGTTACTAATATCCCGAAAGTCATTTCAAAGGAGAACATAACTGAGGGCATTAGCGATCTCCAGGCTACGTCAGGGGAAATTAAAATTATTATTGCGAAGGAAAGCATAACTTATACCTATACAATATCGGAAAATTCGATGATTTGGGGTAAAAGCTTAAACTCGAACTGTGAACATTAAGGTAGAAATACCATAACGTTGACATTGAACAAACTCGGAAAACTTTAGAAAACATTATTCATAACCGGATAAAGAAGCTTATTCCATTTATATTCTAACGCAGTGATAATTAGCCACAATTGCACAACGCGAGGGTCAGAGTTAAGGAGGCAAAGAAAGAGTTACTAATATTTTAAAAGAAGTTTAAAAAGTATTTACGAAAATCTAATCAAGCCAGGATGTAAACTCATAGAATGCCGAACAAAACCGAAAAGGTTTTTCGTAATGCCTTGCGTACTTTTAAAAGCAAAATGTTATGGGGAATTTAGAGAGTAACCAAAATCATTTTGGTCTTCCATTACGGAAATACAAGGGAAATGTCCAATTGCACATTCTCTAGAGGAGAAATTGGTGAACTTGTTAAACACAGGCCAGAATCCGAAATCATTTCATTGAGAACGTCTACACAAAAATTATAGGTGCACAAATCATAAAGACACCTGAAGAGCACTTTAGAAAAATAATTACTGCATCAAAAAGGAAAGGAAAAACAACTATGACATATAAAACTTAAGAAAGAAACGGCTAAGGGTGAAATACCCGCGAAATACTAAATAAACCTGTCCTTGCACATTAGACATGGCGAAACCATCGAGAAAACATTTTGGACTAAATTATAGCTAAGCACCTTAGTGTGAGGAACGGTTTACAGTATTCACTAATATCCAACATAAGCAAGATGAGCTGCTTATGGTGGCATAATAATTTAAAATATTAATAAAAAATCATGCTGACCGTTTATTTATTATACTTTTTATCACAGTTGATTTTGATGAAAATATTCGATTCTTGTCATTTACGGAAACAATTGAAAAATAGTTTAAATATTTCCGTCCAACTGTTTCTCAGACGTTGCATAGACGATCTCTAATATCGTAGCATGAAAGATCGTGACAGAAGAAAAACGCCTTAATAATTACTAGAAAATTAATTGGTAATTTTACATACTTATTGAAATAAATGATACGTTTCTAGATTTTGCAACAATGTCAAAAGTCCAATCCCCAATGAACTCTTAAGTGTAATTATTATAATTCACGAAGAAGAACATAGTATATCCTCTTTACAGAGTTTTTATTCGTTTTTGAGTTCATCAAGAACATCAGACAGAAAGAAACCACAAAAACATAGTATACCCAACAGGGCCGTGCACTGAAAGAGGGAGCCCATTTTCTTGTCCCACAGTGGAGCTGAGTTCCTGAACCATCGAATCGAGCCCACCGTGTCTCCCATTCCCCTCTCCCGTCCCCACCCTCCGAAAAGCGCTCCTCATCATTTCCATTCCACCTGCATCTCCAAGGGCTTCCCTCCCTCCGCCCTCTTGGCTCACTCCCCGTCCCCTCCCCCGCACTCCACTCCGTCACCGCCACGCACTCATTTTCCCTCCCTGGCCCCGTGGAATCAGCCACCCACTTCCTTCCATCCCTCGGACTAAATCAAGCCCCTAACCTCCCATTTGTCCCCTCTCCCTGCTCTACTAGAACACACAGGAAATCGTTACGAAAAGGAGCTTGGGTCAGGAGGACACTACTGGGGAAGAGGGAGATGGTCGAATTTATAGGAAGGGAGTTGGGGCGGAGGGTGGGCAGCGGCGGGCGAGGTTACGAGGGTGTGTACCGGGGGAAGGCGGAAAATGCACGCACACATACAAACGCACCCACCCCGGGGGCAGGGGGGTAGAAGGGCGAGAAGCAATGAGGGGGGGGGCGTGGGAGAGGGACGCTGGAAGGAAGAGTTCGTTGGGGGAGGAGTGGGTGGGATTTTGCGTTCAAGGGACGATGGCGAGAGGCTCTCCAAGCGGGTGAGGGTCAAGGGGGGGATATATGGGAGAAAGCGGGGTTTCCAGGGATCCTCACTAATGAAAACCCAGTGCCATCTCATCCGCAGTCCATTCCGCGGCATTCCCTCTCGAAATCTCTCGTTTCGATGCCCATCACCCACCCTCCTCCACTCCCTTCCACGGATACCATGGCTTGCCTCGCCCCCCCCCCCCACAGCTCGCCACTCGCGGGGCGTCCCTCTTTCTCCGCTCCTTCATCGATTATCGCCTTTCATTCTTCCTCCGACGCCCAACCCCCACTCCCGCACGCCCAAACCCCCCTTCCCCTCCAGGGCGACCCACGATCCCATCAATTTGGCATCGGTTTCAATATTTTACGACTTCTTATCTCGGCTTTAACGAGTCGTTTCTACTTTGCTGCACGCGAAAGTTTTCGCTCGGGATGGCTGATTCCTTAGCGGATGCCTCGTAGGGGTTTCTCGCTACGTGCACCTTCACATCATCCCTGGGGCAATCTCATTGCTAGCCCTCGAATTCTTCGAGGTATAATCGAAGAGAGAGCGACACACATCCGAACCGACCGACTTACTGCTTTATCAATACTATTTTTCAAAAATGTACTCTTTCTCTCCATTAATCTACAACACTATTAAAACTGGCGACACTGGCAAATTAAAAAGAAGCATTGCGGTGCTCTGTTTTCTCATTCAATAGTTGAAAGAACTAGCAATATATACAATGCCTAAGATGTATTTCTTATGCCTAAAGCGATATGTTCAACATATGAGCAATTACCAGACTAGGGAATGATTAGGTAATAGCACTTAATACGGGCAAAAAATAAACATTTTTCTGTAGGTAGAATATAGGATGGTAATTTGTATTTTTGATTTACATACAATGCTGCATAATTAATTCAATATCCTGAAGACACTGCCTTTTATTTCAAAACATATTTTCAACAGTCGATAAAAGAATGGCCAGTACCCCGTGAATGGAAGCCATTTCACCTGAGCCCCGCTACAAATATAATATGCTATAGGGAAAGGCATCCTCAGGAAATGCAGATCGAATAATTCAAAATCGATATCGTACAAAAATTTAGAACAAAGAGATGTTACCATTATAATAACCTCTCTCGACAGTAGTAACATACCCTGCCGTAACCATAACGGGCTTAGAAAATGCCGATCATTTAAAACATGATTGGGTGTATTTATTCATAACATTCTCAAATTTGTGTCATTTTTAGTTTTCATAAAAACTTTTTGCTTGAATCATCATGAGAACTATTTCAAAAATTAAAATATTATAGCATTTATGAAAAATGACCCAACTGGATTAAAGTTTTTGCCAGTCAACGAAACGTAGCTATCAATGGGTTGAATCTCTAAGAGGAAAATTTAACTACAGAAGTGCCACATAGAAGTGTTTTGGGACACCCACTTTTCTTGATATTTTTATACAAAATATTAACGACCTAAGTTTCCACATTATCAGTAACCTTTCGTTATATGTGGTGACAATATGATTTAAAGGGATATAGATACATGGACTTCACTTGATCGATTTACAAGGGTGGTCTGAAAAGTTTCTGACTCAGAAAATTTCAGAAAAAATTTCTTGCATCTTTGTTAGGTCGGAAAAGCCACGTATTTCAGATGTCGGAGTGGTGTAATTAATGGGGTTTAGAGTTTAATATATCAGAAAATATAAAGCAGTGGATTTTTGGAATTAAAGATATTAAGAATAAAAATATAATAAATATAAAAAAGATGGGATCAATTTTCACTTACTCATAAAAGTCAAGTATTGCTGTAACGGGCGCCATTTAAGGACTTCTTAGTAAACTTCACAAAGTTAGTATCAATCCATATACGTGCCTTCTTCCCATTCGTCTTTTCTTATGGAATGAAAGATAACATATTAGTATTCTATCATACTCCAGCCACCCGTCACGGATTCTAGGGTTGGATGCAAACGTAAATTTACCTCTGAATATCTTCGTTTAAATCGTCGTACCGCTTGCTCCTGCCCCGTTTTGTATCGCCTTGAATCGTATTATATACATACTATGACGATAGGAGTCGAACACTTCCTCTGTTCACTAAAACACATTTTATTTATCATTTCAACCTACGACTTCGCATACGTAAAAACAGCTTGAACCACTGTTCGTAAAATATTTGACAACATGGAGATGATCAATAAATGCTTCAGTGGCAACATATTTCCATTAGCGTAAACGGCTATAATATTTTGAAAACTTTCCCCAATTCTATTTTTCACGCTCATGAAGGAGTAGAAGACAAACGGAGAGCTGTGAGGGTCATCCGAATCTCACAAAGACACTTTTTCCCGGCAGTCTCTTCCTTTGTCATCCACAGTAAACCTTATTTGCACTCGTGAAAATGGCCTGCCCTTTTTAGAAATAGGGCCTCTTCCTTTTTCTCCAAAAATTCCCCTTTCCTTACACCACCCCTTCCGACCTCAGACCCCATTTTATATTTTAACTCGCTTAAATATGACGGAGACATCCATCCACCCCCTGTGCCTCATCCCTCCCGACCCCATCTCCCCACCCCTCCCAGGCCATCGCCCGCCTCTTGTTCATCCCCCTCGACTTCCCAGCTTCGTAACCGTTCCTTTTCCCGCGCCTCCGCTCCGCCACCCGATAGTCGCTCGATCGCTTCAATGCTTCTGCGATCCTATTTGTTTCTTTTAGGAAGTTGTGATGCCAGATACCGCGGGTTGCATGTAGAAGGTTCATTGAAATAGCATTGGTCATTGCGCTGATCTATTTACTCTTTAGAAAAATCGTCAGTTAAGAAATAATGGATATTTATAGCAATTCGATTACTTATTTTCAAATTTCGTAAAAAAAACGAGAATCACAGCGATTCTTACGTGGATTCACATGAAAAGATGTTAGCGGAATAATTAAAAGCTCATTGCTACTAATTCTATGAGACTGACGGGGTAACTTTTACGGAGTGTTCCTCCAATATGTAATGAAATGATGCAATTTCAGAGTTTAATAATAATTCTCCTTGACCAGGGTTCTGGTCAAGAAGAATTGTTTCATTTCATTTTTACTGCTTAAAAATACTTATTCGATTTTGTTGCACATATCCGGTTGATAATAGACTCTTTTGGAGTGTTCTGGACGAAAAATGGTGGTAGAAAAGCTATGCATCGTTATTTTGGCCATCTGCTTATAATGCGCAGTAAACACCTATAATACAATTCAATTTTGAATTTAATTTAGATCCGATACTCTCCGAGTACTTATGGTTTAGATTCCAATGACATATTTAGGAATAAATAATCAACATTTACAACTGTTTCCTAAATCTCGTAGTTTTTTGAACCGTGAATAGTGAGTTGGAAAAAAATTCAAAATAAAAAGATTAAATTTGTTTTCCACATAAAATTTATGTTTTACATAAAGACCTTGGTTTATTGTAAAATATACATCAGTGTTGTTACAGGATATGACCATCAGTTACCTCGAAGAGAAATGCTTTATTGTTTTAATCAATTACATCTACACAATGCTCCGAAAGCCTCCGCATGGGCGTGTGATAGAGGGTGTTAGGGTAGCAACCGTACTTATATTCATAAATATTTGTTTATATATATATATATATAAACACACCTGAATATGTGTGAATTCTTAACAGGGCAGTTCTTTTAAACTTTGACAGCGAAGAAATTATTAAGGCCCCTGATTACATTGCTAGTTTCGACCATTTGGATAAGATATGGAAAATAGACAAAAGAACCGATAGATTCAAAAATGCTCTGGATCCTGGTAAGATTCGCGATTTTACAAAAATCTAAGCTAAACACCGTAAAAAATATAAACGATAAACCAGGCTGGTAACCAATAATTTTGTACACTTATCTGTTTTTGTAATTGCCTAAGACTTGCGACCTGAAATTAAGTAGGCGCTCTTTGCCACCACACGACATAATATTTCTAGGAAAGGGAAATCATTCACTCTGTTTAAAGAAAACATATGCGGTCTATCTTTAAAAAATGTATAGTGCCTAATCAGAAACAAACAAAATACCAAAGTAGAGGAATCTGCTAATAAGGAAAGGATGATAAGAAAGAAGCAAAGGAGAACTGGTCCAAAGTAGAGGAATCCCGGTCAAGGCGAATGATTTTTACGCTCTTAAATTGTTTCAATTAAATGCATGTTAGCGGATGACACCGTTAAAAGTTACTGTTGCGGCATCTCGCGCAGTTTCTTGAAATTAGAGGAATCTTAATGCGGTTCATTTTATCCTGCAAGGCGTCATGATGAGCTGTGACAGGGGATTCTATGACATCAGCCAATGTATCAAGTAAGCATTTTTAGCTCTTAAAAATGTGCGTGACCAAAGGGAGGTCAAATCGCCAAATACACTGCTTTCTACTGCTAATATCTTGAATTGTACGAGGGAAAAATGATTCCCTGTGTCGTAGTGAACGTTTTGTCAGTCGATTTACGTTTCCGTACAGCCAATGCAACGAGGCAATAATTTATTCTCTCTCTGCTAACGCTCTTACTTGAATTATTTTTATTTAAATGATCATTTTGCTAGTCCTGATGGTTTTCATAAAACAGTGCGTCTGTTTCGACCAATCAACATTAACTAATATTTCCACAAGGTTGCGCTAACGTGCATCTCCCCCACCAATAGCTACCAAGAAGTAGCACACTCGCCTTTTCTTTGATTATCTTCCTTCCTCCGACCTATTCAACTCCTCCTCACCGTTTTCTCCACCCCCTCCTAAATCACCATGAAATTCTTTGCTTCCTCGTAGGAAAGATAATTCCCTCATTCCCATCTTCCATCGCCTTTCGGGCGCCATTAAATTGGAGCCAATGTCCTCAGTTGTCGACGCACTTCAGAGTGATGCTGGTGGAAATTCTCTCAGAATCTCTCATTCCCGCTTGTCACTTCCTCGTCCGCCCGACACCCACGCATGCAAACTCCTCCGTGCATCCCATGACAATCAGACGGTCAATACTACCTCCCTACGCAGCTACCGATAAAAAAAACCTGTGCATCACTATTAATAGACAATATAACCGTTTTTTATTTTCACTGCATTCCACCAGTATAATGTTAACTTCGAACTTTCAAGTCTCTGACACGATATGGGTAAATATCCTTCTTACTATTGTGCTTGCCAGAAGATTAATACAAATGGTATTATTTTGTTAAGTTACGTTTCTACGCCTCGAGTCCTGGTCCCGTGGTCCTGTGCGCTCGAGGACTTGTTCCGGACCTGGTTACTTTGATCTCTTAAAAAACTTGATGGCGAGCTTACCAAAGTTTTGGGAGCACACAGGTAGAAGAGAGAAAAAAAATTACCCAAAAGGAATTTAATTAGTACTTCGCAACATTTCAGATAATATGCGGGCAATATATGCCATTATCAAAAGAAATGAGTCATCATTTGGGCAATTTATACGACTTATAAAGAGAAAAGAGGTTATCATAAACGTGGAGTCATATAAAAATAGGAGATGGAATGATACTGCGATAAGATAAGGGCAGCAATCTTTTTGATATGAAAGCTGTTGACAGCAAAACTCAGGGAGAATAATTTTAAGGGTATGGGATTTATGGGGCAAACATCACGGGGTAAGGATTATGCCCTCCCTCACCGCTGTCTCCTTACACGTCATCCTCTTAATTCAGTAAAATGATAAGCTACTATCAACTCTCAAGCCAAGGACTGGATCGAAACCTTGACTTTGTCAAAAAAGGTAAAATACTGCTTTGAAATTTTAATTATTCGGCTCACTTTACACACAGGTGTAGTAAGAGTCTTAAGTAAAAAAACCGACTATATTAGGCCATCGACACTTGTTCATGTTTTTTGGTAGAACAAAAACTGTTATTAAATGAGTGTTGAGTTTATATTTTCTTAAAAATATGGACGTCACCTTAACCACCTATTTCTGTTTGAATGAATATTTGTGCGCCGTATGGCGGGATTTTCAAGTTTGAATATGTATATATATATATATATATATATATATATATATATATATATATATATATATATATATATATATACATATATATTTCTATTTGCAGTCTTTTACTTATTGAGGAACATAGTCACCAATCAAAACGTCGACGGATGAATATCTAATTTCCGCCAAGATTTTACTCTTATCTGAAGGGCTCAGAATGCTTTGAAAATATTATAAAAAGTTTTACAATAATTATATTAATTTTAAATGCATTGCCATCATTTTTTAAATTTTTATTTTAATCAGGATCGTACCTTAAGCTTTGTAACCCGAACGTTACCAGTGGTTTAATGTAAATCCAAAGAGCTATTAGGATTTTATACTGAATTCACTCAATGCCATTGCACACAATACTTGAAGATTTAAAGCTATCAGGGCCCATTACTGTGACCAGATAGTGATCATTGACATAATTTTCCTGTATGCTCTTAATAATGTATTGTAATTGTTCGTGAAGCTGTACGACCGCCATATAGCTTATCACACGCCCGCATGTAAATTTCCCGACTCCTTTACCCTTCATCCGATATCCAAACCCCCCGACATTTTTTCCGTTCCCAAACCGTTATTTCCTTCGAACCTCTTTCCTCGTGGAAAATAAAATCCTCGCCTCTTTCAACCCCTATCATCTTTCCCTTTCACACCCCCGGACTCCACTCAGACCGCCCTTCCACGGGCCTCGGCTCACCCCCACCCCACACCACCCCACTTAAAAATATCCATTTAGAAAAAAGTCTTCCCTCTACTCCTGGCTCCCTCCTCCCCCTACTTTACTTAACTCTGATACTGATTCGCTGGGCCCTTCCCTTTCCCTTTGCCTCCCTCCTCCCAGTCTCTTTCTTTCATCCACCACTCAGCCTTCCCCTCCCTTAAACCATTTAAGAACTCTTTAGATGAGGATAAAACGACATTTTTCTCCCGACGTCTTCAGCTTTAACTCATTTACTTTCTCTTTTAAAATCTCGCTTATTCCCCGTCCTCGAGGATCTCCTGAGGGAATCAAGAGACCGAAAGTAGCACGATTTGTTGAACTATAACTGAAGAGATTTATATGGTACACACTATCTGAAAAGAAGGATTCAGCCAACCCGCCCGCATTTTCTCGTGTAATCCAAATTACAGGAACCTAACGATGAAAAACGCAAGACCTATAAACAATTTTCATTTTACTTCAGCTTTTTCATTTCACTGCAATGATGTAAGGATTTAATTTGAGAGGTGACGTATAAGAAGAGTTATATATAAAGTGAATAACATCGTACCATTTCCTCCCACAGAGAGGTGAATTAAAATTATTCTGTGGCAAAGATTTCAATTTCCTTAGAATATCTTATAACTAATCCGTCAGTTTTCAATGTAGTTGATTAAATTAGGTGTACATTTTTAATAAATAAAGCAGTGATTTTGAAAAGAACATCTGTGGTTATACTTAGGCTGAAGAAAGGAAAGCAACCACCCTGAGTTCCCATTCTGACCGAATCAATTACGCACTTTGCATTTGGTAGGCATCGTTTAATTTAATCTTACCATGTTAATTGAATCTTTATTCTGTACCTACCGAAACTTGGAGGTTCTAATAAGGCACAACCTGATATTAAGAGTGTGCTGAGCGTAGATGGACCCCGGGGTGCAGGCATCATTCAAGGGAGGCGAGGGTCGGGGTGGGACCCCAGTCCGGAGAGGTGGGAGATGCGGAGGAAGAAGAGTCTGAGGGGAAAATGTGCTCGCGTCGCCTCGCTTGTGTAATGGCGGCCTGGCTCTCTCCGTGCTCCGCAAACTGGGGAGCGTGGAATAGGCAGGCCGAGCAAACGATGCGCTTGCCAGCGGCAAGCACCAAATGATCACCCCACCACCACCCCCTCTTGCACCCACGGTAGAAGTTACAATGGGATTTTGCTTGTCCTTCTAGCTCTACTACAATGGCGAAAGAGAGCTCTGGGGAGAGAACAAATTTGGTGAAACAAAATATTTTCCATACAAAGCGCTGAGAAATGGGGCGAGGGGTGATTTGGTATGGATATCTGAATGACATTTAGCGATGATTGATTTTTATAGAGGGAGAAGTGGGTGATTTTTTGGATGAATGGTAATAGATGAGTAAAAGAGCGGAAAGAAAATATTACTTAAAATATTAACATTTTCTTAAACAGCCATAATTGACATTTTTTTCTATTAGTATGTAAACACAGCACCCAAATTCCACTCGTATGATAATGTATTTTGACATATGCTTAGAGATTTTCGATAAAATCTGTAACGGGAATAAAAGAACTATTTTTTCATATAAACTGAAAAATAGAGAGTGTATACGTGTATTTAAAGGGTCTATTCCAAAAATCAGTAAAACGATTTTTCCTGGCGCAGTGGACGACTGGAGTGGGACGATTTTGTGGCGGGGAAAATGGTGAGAGGTCTTGGGAAAGCAACGCGACCAGCGTCAGTTCTCTGCGGACCGTTACAGTCTGCAGATCGCTGCTAGACTTAACCCCTGTTTGAAGGCCACGTCACAAATTTGTGATGCCACTTTCCATGGAGCGCTAAAGTTTTGTATCAAACTCGGGAAACCGAGTAAGGGGATCATGGCCATGGTTTAGAATGTTTGTGGCGCTGGAGAAATGTACCAATTGATGGCTTTCTGCTTCCACAGGATTTTCTGGGAAGTAACGAGGAGGTTGACGATGAGGAATGCCCTGGACATCCATCAACAACAAAATGTGATGAAAATTTGCAAAAAGTGAGACACATGCTCAATTCTGATTGACTCCCAATTGTTAGACATTACATTGTATTCTTACAGAAGATTTAGCCATGAGAAAGGTGTACCAAGATGGTCCCCAAGGTTCTGACGGAAGACATTGTGTGACAATCTTGCTTTGAATCTCTTGGGCCACGGTGAAAGTGACCCGAATTTTTCAGAATAGGTGATTACTGGTGACGAGATAGGTCTTGAGTACGACTGAAACAGAACCCCTTTGAGTACCATTTTGGATCACTGGAAGCGTACCAGAAGCGTGGCAGAGGCGCTGACATCGGTGTGTTGATGCACACGGGCTTTGTTTTAAAGATTTTAAGTAATTGATACTTTGAACTGCAATGAAGCTTTCCCCGATTTATTCTACACATTTTTCGGGACAGACCTTGTATTTCTAATCAGTAAAATATTGTATATATTCCTCTATAGGTCTTTTACTAAAACAGCTAATGCCGAATTCAATTAAGTGTAGGTCTATTTTTAAAAGTATTAGCAAATGAAGTTATCAATGATAATATTTCGCTAAATTTTCGTGCAAAAATGTTGACACAAAATGTATGGTTTCATGTAGCTCCACGATGTTTGAAAGAGTTAAATGTATTTTAATCTAAATGTAAAATTAAGATAAAAGCTGCAATGTACAGATTAATAATTGACATTAGAAGGACCACAGAAGGTGCAGGTTTGTACAGTAGCAGTGTGGGATCTGTAAAAACGTATTTCTGCGAAATGAATTCCATCTATGCATGTTCGTTCGTCGAGCTGTTTTTCCCTCCGACAATAAAGGCGCAAAAGCCAGCTACCGGAGTAGAAAAAGAAAAATGGACAAGAAATTTCGCAGCACTTTAGCGCAGCACCTTAACAACGGAAATAAACTCAACGGCGCTAGTGAAACCGCACGCACAAACGCCTCCTCCCGCAAGCGCCCCGCTAAACGGCGTGCTGGCCCGTTAATCTTTATCGCACCTTCCAGTAATATATACAGCCTGCCCACCGTCATGGGCAGATCTCTTTACCAACGACGGTCCCCTCTCACCCTCAATGCCCTCTGCTCCTCACTTCCGGTCTCCAAGTGAGTGTCTCAACGTAAACAAAAGCATTCCAGTATTCTTTTTTCTTTTATCTTTTTCACGAACCTACATGTGGAGTTCGGATATAATTCATTTTGATTTTCCTGAAACTAATAACGAGTAGCTGTTGGTATTGTGGAAAGATTTAAGTTCACCTATATTTAATAGTACCAAATATATATTTGGAGGCGACTCGAAGCAATAAAAGGAGATTTCGTGTACATTATATTTTGCTATATCCTGCGATTGCGACTCACAATATTTTCGAAAATGTTTTTAAATCACCAAAGATTTTACTTTGAAAATGTCCATACTAAAACAAGATCAAAAAAATTTCGATAACAGAATAGAAACTGGTCCTTTATTAACAAGTACCGTATTCCAATTATTATTACCATGACTATCATATTCATAAACAGATTTGAGATTTAAAAATACTCGTACATCAAACTCATCTAAGCAAATCAATATAAAACAGAAATAATGCCAATAAATTCAAACGTAAATTTTAGTTTGATAAAAATTATTCGATTATTGATTAAGCTGAAATTGAAAAAATTAGAAACTCAACAGTTGTATCTTGCTTTTCACCATTTTTGAAACGTAACGCTGACAAATGAGAGTATCGGGCAATGGCGTCAATATTATAGCACATATTCTACGTCATGGTTTAAATAATAACAGTTCTGGCATATTTTCATTAAAATGATGGCGTAACATGTTGGAACTACTCGTAAATCGTCGAATTTCCATTTTTTATTCAGTCCTACTTAGCGTATTTCCGTGGCGATTCTCAAGAAGTCTCCTGAAAGTCGTGGCGCCTGTATCCTATATCGCTCGCTGTATTTTAAATAAAGTTGCAGTGCTGCGCATTTACGTGGGTGCCTTTGATCTACAATCGGCGTTTTACATCCTCGGTGATAAAACGGATTCTCTCCACTTCGGGCAAAACGAAGGCCCTGATTGTCTCAATTCCGTCCGGAATAAAGTCGTCCACCCATGCCCTCTTCTGGCCCTTCTCTCTCCTTTCCACCCCCTCCTCAGGCCCTCCGGCAACAATCCACCAAACACCCCCGCATCCGCACACAACAACCCTCGTCCTCCAGCTCCCCACACACTTCCCGCCCTCCTAACCGCCGCTCGCGGCTGTAAAGTGCTCGGTGACACCGGCGGTGGGTGATAAACTTTCTACGCTCTCTTTTTTATATTTACGGGTCTAGGTAAAAGAAAAAAGGAAATATCCCACGATCCTCTCACCACCATTGAAGCCCTTCCTGGGATGTGACCCTCTTTCAACTCCAAGTCTCGCACCACTGTCGCTCAAGCTAGAGTACACGCGAGGGGAGGTGACGGGGGAGAGAAACCCGGCACCACCAATCATCCAGAAAACGAATCCGAGGAGTGATAGTGGAATGAGAGAGAAAGACACGGCTGTGGAGGGGCGGAGAGAGAGAGAGGGGGGCAGGAGGGCGCGCCTTCCTCTCCCATCCCAACTTCCAACCCGTAAGGCCCCCCGGCATGGCTCCCGCTCCTTGAGCACCGCCCCACTCTTTCCCTTGCAATCCCCTCCGCCCACCTCTTTCCCTTCCTTCTCTCGGGGCTTTAAGAAGGAGGGAAACATCAACGGAATAGCCTGGAGTGCGTTTATTCCCAAGAGGGAGAGATTTCATTCTCTTCCTCTTTCCCATCTTGTGCGCCATAGGGGAAGCACCAGGATAAGCCGCTCCTGAGGGAAAGGGCAAGGAGGTGACGGGGGGGGGGAGGGAGGGTTGGATGAAAAGAGGAGAAAGAAGGGAATGGGAGAAAGAGGGGGAAAGGAGTGGGAGAAGTGGGGAGATGGAGCGAGAGAGAGGAGGATATAAGAATGGATCTCGAAGACGGCGGTGTGGGAGAGGAGCAAAAGTAGGAATAGCGCGAGTTTCGTAGAGAGTGAGTATATCAGAGGGTTGGGGAAGAATGGAGCAGGAAAGTGTTGGGAAACGGCTTCAAAGACGTCGCAGTAGAATTCAGATCGAGGCGGAGGGGATGGTTGTGGGGAGAGAGAGAGGCACGATTTGGTTGGATCGGGGAAGAAGGGAAGAATAATTGGAGGGAAAGGGAATAAAAGAATGCTTTCCTTTGGCGAAAAATCTCCCTTCGTTTCCCATTCACAATGGCCCCTCCATTTCCTCTTTCACTTTCCGGCTCCCCCGCCGTCCCATCTCCCTTTCTAAAAACTGAAATTATAAAAAAAACCCAACACGTGTTAGTGACGTCAATTGTCTCCCCCACCCAATCCCTCGTCTGCCACTTTGGAGGGCGAGAGGGGATGAGAAATGGTGGGGATGGGGGGGTGGGGTGGGAGAGTGGGATTGCCGCTCGTTGTGGCGTGATAGGGGCGGAGGGAAGAGAATAAAAGGTGAAGGTGTTTCGAGAAGAGAGGACTAAGAAAAAGGTGTTCCAATGAGTGGAATATGGGGTGTATTGCAAGAGATCCAGAAAACCACCACCTTAGGGTGGACTTTTTTATTATGCGCCTGTACGTACATAATGTCACGTTTTTCCAACCGTCTGATTATTGAGGTTCAAGCTGAAAGGCAACGTAAGAAATAAATTTGCTACATAAAAAAACTTAACAACGAACATAAAAAAATTAATCCCCAGGTCCGGAAGAAATTTCCGTTAGGATACTGAAGAAACTTTCTAGTGACACTGCACCGTGCTTAAAAATAGTTTTTTTATAAACCGATAGAGAATTGTAAGTACCTCTCAATAGGAAGCAAGCTCATATCACTTCCCCTTACAGGCGGCCATAGGGGTGACCCCACTAATGACTAACTTAATAATTCACACCCTTGCCTCTTAGGTCATATATTTCTGCAGATATTAAAACCTTGTGGATATCCTCGCTGTATGCAATGTCTTCGGAGAAGTAACCTATTCAGTGCCGTTAAAATTCCTGCCTATTACTCTCTAAGGTGTTTTTAAATTCGCTCCTTTATTTTTCATGGTTCGACAATCTCTTATGCCAATATTTATGGTCTAGCACTTTATATTTGTTGGCAGTTGATTCAAAATTGCGCGACAATAATAATGAATTTCGTCATTTTTTTCTTTCTGAAAGCAGCTTGGTTGGTTTTAAGTAATTTCCCATAGCATTTATTGCCCAGAAAAAAACATGTACTTTGAATTATCAAAATACTAAACTCTCGGCGTGAGTTCATGTATTCTACCCACTACATTAACTCCCTAACGATTAAAAGGCTCCCTCTACGATGAAAAGGCACGTCATAGATCACTAAATTCACCAAAAAATTACGAAAAAATGCTTTTACAACTTATTTAACCCTTCTCTACGCCTCCAAATTTTTCTCCCTTTGTTAACTAGCTGCACCCAAATTAATTGAAAATTTAAATGTCTAGGTACTTTGGATTACGCCCCGACCCTCTTCACCCACGGATTCGGTTTCTCGAGAGAACGCTGAATTTCTGCACATTCGTGTTACGTTGAATTGCGTGGAATGGTTAGTCCAAACATGAACTACAATACTTGGATTGGAGCGATCCATGTTCATTTCAGCCGCTTTCTCCGCCTGTGTCACCTGGAACCCAACCCCCTGGTGTTCATCACGAGGGCCACGAATTACCATCTCCCTCCCGTTGGACCCTACGTCGTATAGGAGATATTATTCGCTGGACATTAGAGCTGCTTATTACTATAATTCCTCCATTTCCCGTCGGCTGACAGATTTTTGCCGCAGCGCAGCATTTCTTTACTCCGAGGAATCCCCCTCCAGTCCATCGATCTACGAAGGAGTGACACTACTTCTTTGGAGAATGGGACAAAAGGTAGGTAGGCCTGTCATCACGGCGCCGCTTGTTAGATTCAGGGCGAGCCCGTGCCCAAGTATTTGCACGGTGGGCTTTCGTAATACCACCCCTTGCCATGTCCCTCTTGTAAGAAGCCACCCCGCCGTCGATCTTGGATTAGAGCTCCTGAACTATGTTCTACAATACAGCAGTACTGACCCCAAGAGCTGCGCTTTCGACGGCATTTTCGAGCATAGCAACGGAAAACTTACACAGAACCACTAACGTTATTTTGCTCAGTATTCTAATACAAGAAAGCTTTAAAAAATGAAGGAAATGCCACCACCTATTTTCATACTAATTGAAACGTACAAGTCCCGAGAATTGAAAAACCTGGCTAAGTTAGTAAAGTGGCTGAGGTAACCAGGTGTGTAGCGAGTGGAATATCCTTGCGAAGCAAGGATGTTCCATTGCCGAGTAATTTAGCCTTAATTGGAGTAAGAGTCGGTGCTAGAGATACATTCAACGGTTCACTAAATATGAATCAGATAGCATCGGACGGAAATTTCAATAAGGAAGTCGGTTATAATGATAGGATGGTTCCCGTTGAATATTCATGGAAGTTTTACCTCAAGGGAATAATAACAACGTTAGCAGTTAACCGACGAAGTTTAAAAAGCTAAGTCACTGAATATCAAGCACAGGTGCAGGCATAATTATTGGAACTGAAAGCGGGTCCACTGTAATCGCCGACAGAGAATATTTCCATAAAATCCTTTTCCACTTGCAAAAATGACAGGGTGAATTGAGACGGTGGCAGTGTTATTATTGTGGTTAAAAACGTTTGCTTCAATTGAGCGGAGATATTTCCAGATTACTGATTGAAACTGCGGACCTCTTGGCGCCTTTTGATAAGAGTAGGCTATTGCCGACGCCGGGTTTCTCTCCACCCTTCCTTTCCCATTCATCTCTAATTGCGCACAAAACTTTAGCTGTCGGTCACCTCCCCTAAAAATACTACTGCTACACGATCAGCATTCAAAAGGTTATTTCCAACTGATTTTATATAAAAAAGATAATACGGAACCTAGATAGTAAAACGCGGTTGTTATAAAATCGTTAAGACGTCAAAGGCTATGTTACGCCAAAATGAATAATATAAGGAAAATATCTCTAGTGACCACAAAAATTAAATCATTTACGATTGTAAAATATCTAAGGCGAATGCCAAGAAGAAATTCCTAGGAAAAAGTTAAGCGGATTAACAAAAGCTATTTAAAAATTTGAAAGAGAATTCAAAACCATTTTGATATTATCTTAGGGAAGTAGAGAGAAATGTGAACAATTACTTCATTTAAATGCCAGTAAGGGAAAGAGTAACCACTAGTTCAGAAAGGGTTAACTTATGAATTTTTTTATTTCAAAAAGTTCTCACTAATCTTCATTCCTCCAATAAATTATCAAATAATTTCCACCAACCGATGAAATTTAAATTTCACATTATAAAATAGAACATTTGCTGATAAACAATAACCCTAATGATTCCTCGGAACTAGCATCGCAGCGTGTGCCAGATCTGGCGGTTGTTTAGGAAGCCGCTCATAAGATATCTAGTTTCTGAAAAATAGCTAATGTAACACCTATAAAAGTATTTATACATGTGCTTAAAATCAGTAAAAGGGAGACACTGATTATTTATAGACCGATCACTCTCACGTACATTTCATTCTACGTATAATAGAATGTACACATATATGTATATATATATATATAATTATATATATATATATAATATAAAAATGTATGTATGTATATATATATATATATAAGTATATATATATATATATATAAGTATACAGTTATACTATAGTTTATACAATATGACTTCCTTCTATTTGCAGAGGTAGGTTAGTCATAAAGACCGAAGTTGAAATTTTGTCAAAGAAAATTATTTATACGCATGCCCTTTTTTATGTTTTTCTATATTTCTGTTGGCCAATGTCATCTCGCTCTTCCGTTGGAATTATTATTCACATCCGTTAGACTTTCGTACTACCTATATATATATATCTTTATTTATTTACATACATATAGTTCGAAGTTCGAAAATAAGTCATCCCAATAGTCAAGATTTAATTATGAAAAGACTGATTTATGAATAAGTTATGCTATACACGACAAGCTTCTTTTGTTCTTAAAAATTTGGGTTTGGGAGAAAATTTTGACCTAATAGAGGTTCATTTAGATTTTTTAGAAGCTTTCCACAGAGTTTCTCTTGGCAAGCCAAATGCTAAATTAGAATTGGTTACTTGAAACCTATTGACGGAGTAAGAGAGAGAAAGTGAGAGAGGTGTTTCTTTGCTTCAATTAAGCTACATTTGAAATTCGCAGAATGGATATGGGATCCATGGATGAAAACGTCAATTGATAAATTAGATAAAGTTTACAGAAAATTTGCTACGCTGGAATTCTGCTGCCAACATTTGATTTGCTACGACAAGCTAGAAAGCTCACGGATATACTATATGGATAAGATTGTAAACTTTTTGATTCTCGAAGGGAGCAGGCAAAGATACAGAGAGAATTAATAAGGCATCAAATTATACTCGTATTTATTGCGTGGTTTTGACTACCGGAATAAAATACGAGAGAGATAGAGAAATTCACGTTATTCTTCCCTTGCACTATGCATGCAAAAATGACAAAATTCAAACCTAGAACCAGAAATAATTAAATTAACTTCAGAGACTCAGGACTTCAAGATGACACAAGAGTTAGCGTTTGACAGGATTAGCTAGCTTAAGTATGTGAATCTATGTTTATTAAAGTGTTTTAACATAACCATAATACAAATTATATTTACTTTTCATTTTATTCATGAAACTTTGTAACCTTCAATCCAAAACACAATAGTCAAGCTTGCCCTAGGTCCTCCTTAGCTCGTTGGTTCTAGCTATTCCTCGAAGTATTTTGGAATAACAATCAACCTAACCTATTTAATCGTAGCGAAAATTAATGCGGAGGTACGATCTCGAAGATTTAAGTTTTTGTGAAATATAAAAGAAACCAGAGTTTTTATTTCAATCGTTGGCATAAAAATCACTTCCGTTTCTGTGTAACTAATCCACTTAATCATGGGCATAAATCTGAAAATAAGAATATAATATGGTTAAAATAAATTAAACAATACACCGGATCCAAGCATGAAAAAAGATGGGGTTGATTAGAGGAGAAGGGACAAAGAAAATATTGCCACCCCTACACGGACAAATGAATCTAACTGAAGTTACTTGATAAATTTTTGATAAGCCACAATCTACGTGGAAAAAAAATTTGGGTTTTAAAGATTTATTACGCAATAAGAAAGAAATATAATACTTAGGGCGAAAGGAGAGGAGGAAATTGAGTTTCAGAGGAGAGATTTTATAAAGGAAGGTCAAGAGGAAGAAGTATTGGGAGGCATGAGGTAACGAGGAGAAGATGTGGGACGCGGTCATAAAAAACGTTTTACTTTATGACGTTAACATGACGATTTCAAAAGTGGAGCTTTTGGTTTTTACAGTTCAGAGGGCGAGGAAGAGAGACGTAAAATTGTAGGCTCCACCCCGTCCCCGTGTGCCCTCTTCCGTGTACATGTGTGTGTTTTCGCGAGCAAACGGGGAGCTTCCGTGCAGCCTGCGCCTAAAAGGAAAGCGTAATACTCTTCAAAGCTCTGTTCTTAGGAATAAATGATGATCTCTCCATGCAACTCTTTCTCTCTATGATAGTGCTTTTAAAGGTATTCGAAACAAAAGGGATCTTGATACACACACGAGGCGACTCGGAACAGCGAGAGGAGAACATCCATGACAGAAGTATTTTCACATAAAGGAAGGGCCGCCATCTAATCGGTCCCTATGTCTGATATTTAGTAGATAGCAGCGGAAAATTACACCCCCCTTGAGACTGAACCACACTCATTAACCCTCTATATCATGTGAATTATTTAGTAGCGGTACCAATTCGCAGGCAGCAAGAAATTGCTTCCATTTTGAGAAATATTATTCGAGGGATTTGTAAACAAACTTTGGAAACAATATTATTACAAATGAGTTAATTTCCGTGACTGATAACAAGAATTTAATATGTCAGTATTTACTTTCACTATATAAAAGTAAATGTATTCCAGCAATAGAACATCAATAACACATCGGTCAGCCGTTTTTATTGCCCTTGATGAATTAAACACTGTAAAATACTAATGGAAATATACGGGAGGTATCAACCAACTCTCCGAATAAATCTGTATAATTGGATAGTGTTGGGAGCGGAGGGGGGATGGAAACATGTATATATTGGGGTAATTACCGTCTACTATTAATACTTGGTTTATTCCAGGAATTCAGGAACCAGATAAACCCCTGCCTTATTGTTTTGAGTTGTATTAGAGGGTCAGAGGGTGAGAGGGATTGTATATTCGAGATATATATATATATATATATATACAAACAAACACTGAGATAATAAATATTACACACACAGAAACATAAAAGAAGGACACTTACAGTAGATATTTACGTTTCGACGGCACGGCCTTCGAAACGTAAATATCTACTGTAAGTGTCCTTTTATGTTTCTGTGTGTGTAATATTTATTATCTCAGTGTTTGTTTGTGTGTTTGTACGTCGCCGGAGAGCGTCATTTTCAAGATTACACACACACACACACACACACACACACATATATATATATACACTTTTTTGGAAAACCCACAAACGTGTAATGTAAATTCACTGATAGTCATAACAAACACAGAAACCAAAACACACAAAAGAGGGACTCACTGGTTCTCGAATTTTCGGTGGTCCAACCACCTTTCTCAAGAGGAATTAGGAACAGTTTCTGTTCCTAATTCTGTTCCTAATTCCTCTTGAGAAAGGTGGTTGGACCACCGAAAATTCGAGAACCAGTGAGTCCCTCTTTTGTGTGTTTTGGCTTCTGTGTTTGTTGTGACTATCAGTGAATTTATATATATATATATATATATACACACACACACACACATAGGTACATAAAAATATTTACAATACACATATATTTTTACGAGTATAAACATTCTTTTCAATTAACGCATTTAACTTTAGTTATTCTGGTCCCCTACTGCTCGTGAAAACAATGACATATCACAAATGTCGCTTGTACACTTGATCTACTTATTGTTATGATGTTCTCCTGCCATAATGCGATGGGGCTAATAATACATATATTATATACATCATCGCTGAAGAGATAAGACGGTAAACGTTTCCCAAAACATAATAAAATAGGTGCAAAATAACCACGTGTTTCAGTATTCCGTGCGTATATACGTATTACCTCCCAAAATTGGGAGAGCGCTTATTTCATTGGAACGAAATGACATATTTCATCAGGAAGAATTTAACGCACTGGATGTTGTGAATACAAAACCAAGAGTGTATCATTTATTTTTATTTTTCTGTTGTTCCAGAATTCTTATCGGGTCAATGCCGTATTTCTCTCACGAGTCGCCATTGATAATTGGCTCTATGTTTCATTTCTAATAAATACTTTGAGCCATGGAAGGGGATGGACTGTGTCAATTTGGCTCCGAAGACACCCAGCTCTCCCCTTCCTGTCCCTTTCCCTTTCCCGTCCGTCTTCCCGGAGCCAGCTACCTTTCCTTGCCCCTCACCTGTACTCCTCCCTCGCCGCCCCCCTCTGTTCTTCGGCGATAACCCCAAAATGCAAACCCCTACCCCAACCACCCTCACCCTCGACCCACTCCAAACCCCCACCCCCTCCCTCGCTGACTTCCTGCACGGCCCCTCGCTTGCTTCCTTCAGCCGGGGGGCCATCATCCGAAATTTCCTTTTCCACTTCCCAACCCACCCTCTTCTCCCGACCCCCGCCCACGCGAGTCCGTGACCCGCGCTTCCCTCCCGGGCCGCCCCTCGACACTTAACCCCCGGAAGAACCTGCAAAAGTCCACCTGCTGCCCCTCTCCACCCGTGCTGGTAGTAGCACTTCCCCGTCCCCGAGGCATGCTAAGGGGGAGAAGGCCTGGCATGAAAGGTTGCGAGCAGGGTTGTCAGGGTTGGGGAGAACGAGCGAGGGATGAAAGGGGCCATTTCTTTTCCTTAAGGAGGCTCTAGCGAAGGTCTCCCTCCCCAAAAGTCGGGTCACTTGAGTTGTTGCCACGCCGGAGGTAGTGTGCTCATTTAATTCTAAGATCGTATTGCTACTTAGTTTTCTACGAAGTAAATTAGCATCTATATTTACGAAAAGTTAGGGAATAATGTGAACGCAGCTGCAACACGTGTTTCAACTTTTAATCCGGGGAAATTATATCCAAGGGGTCAATAAAGTATGACAATATTGAAAAAAATGCACATTGCTTCAAAGTGTTAGAGCTCAGGCACGACCGCCCCTTTTTGTGTTTTCCGGGGAAATATTTTTTTTACCCTCTTGGCCACCGTAATTTAAAATAAAAGCATGTAAAATATTGACTAACTTTGTGAGACTCACTTCGTGCAAAATAATTTTGGAATAGTGACTGATTATTTTTATGCAAATATACTCGTATCTATATTCATTATACAATGAGTAAAATTAGTGCTATGACCTTTCCATTGAGAATATCTTTTGCTAATAGTCAAAGGAGCTGTGACCTTTGCAAATATACTCTTAAATGCTACTGGCAAAAATTGTAGAGTCAATGAATTTATGAAGAAAGAAAAAATAAGTTCAATTTCATAAAAGTGCTAAAATTATAGTATGACATCAGGATTCTATTCCATTCTAAGCGAATGATTTTTCCAGTGTTAAGCATAGAGTACTTTCCAGATGGTATTTTCAATGTAATTGAAGACCTAAAGGTTGCTCAGCGCGGGTAGTCTTTCCAAGGTCGCACTTTCAAATCCGTTAAATGGCAAGCTCGTTCACACTTGAGTTGATTTCAAGGGCATACGCAAAACTATAATTTTTAATACGTGTACAGTGAAGCCATAAAAAAACGACATAACCAATATCTTATTTCGACCATTATTAAACCAAAGCATACTTATTGAGCTTTGATAGATAATTTTCTGATTCAAGGATAAGGAAAGATAATTCATAACATTTCTCAAAAAGATTAACATTAAATATTCCCTTAATAACAAAATCCATTGAAGAAGAAAACGAAAAATTAAATCAATAGCCACAAAGTAATGGACGTTCAACGGGTAATCTGATATCTTGACCTCATTCCGAATATTAGCGAGCTTACTGACAGGATGTCAGTTGAACCGGTGGAAAAAGGTAAGCGTGGTTAGCTCCAAAAGCAGTTGCAGCTGTAACGAGATGAATTCGGATGAGAAAATAGTAAGTGCAGACAATCGCAACGTAGACCACTTCCACGCTCGTTTGTTTCCGCCACTGACCCTCGCCACGCCCCCTCTCGCCCCTATTGCAGCCACACGCGTGGGGCAGCGGTGATATTGCATAAAAAAGAGGAAAGCAAGTCGAAACCTTTTTCATTCAATAGACTTTGGGGCATTGTTTCTACGGAGCAGGTCTGAAATTCCGAATGAGGAGGGGAGAGGGAGAGAGAGAAAGAGAAGACGGGAAAAAGAGACAAGCGTAGAAAATAAAAGGGAAACAAAAAAGGGAATGCACCGTGAAGAGCGCCACAGACACAGCCAGTTTTAATGAGCACAGCTAAAATGGTGGACGACCACAGTCGGAGAAATAATAACGCGCAGGAGAGCGGGAGGAGGTGAGTATTCCCTCGTCCACAGAACTCTGTCAGAAAACAAACACCCGTAAAAAGGTATCTATCCTCCCGCCGCCCTCTCATCTGGCCTAGCGTAACAGGAGTCCGGTCTCCGGTTAATGAATGCCCATTGTACCAACCGTCCGACCGCGCTTCCTCCTCAGGGGAAGGATAAAACAAATGGCACAAGACGTGAAAATGAGCACAAAGAGGTCAGCGGATGCCGCGGTCGGGAAGAAACAATACCAACCTGTAATAATAAAAAGTAACTGCTCTGAAAAAAAGCACGAAAGCAAAATAGCGGAGTAAAAACAATTGCCCAGGAATGTAATCGGAAAGGTCAGAGATGTTTGGGCAGTGTCCACGAGGATAGACCTTCCGAGGGCGTGGCCAAGTCACCGATGACGAGGGAAGCGATGGGGGATGAAAGCACCCGGGGAAAGTGACATATTTGTAAGCTTATGCATACGGATATGCGTATTCGTGAAAGGAAAGGGGGCGTCGCACAACAAAGCAGTCATGAGTAGTGTGTTTGTGTGTGTGTTTACGTGTGACGGCCCGAGGGCCGGCACAACAAAGAGGTGACCGCGGCAGACACGGTCCGGCCTCCAAGCATTGTCCACTGCTTTGTGATTCTGGTCTTTCATGGCATTGCCATCAATATCGTCGAGGGAAAAGAGAAGATTATTTCTTTCATCCTTCTCTCTAACCACCACTCTACCAAATATCATAAATATCCAGAATGTGTGAGGTAAAGGAAATACCATTCTGTGACATAATTAGGAACACAGCCAAATGTAATTCACTAGATTGTATCTATCACCAGATTCCCTCGGCTCGCCCGGATGAGGAATATCGAGTGAGCGAACCCTTTCCTTTCAGAAAATTTTATGAATAATATGTTTTTATTGAGTTCATCTTTTTGTGTGCGCATTCATCAGGAATGTTTTGCACAGTGGAGTTTCACCCTAAAGTTAAATTTGCAAGTCACTCGGATAGCTCCCACAAGAGCGCGTGAAAAGTGATGCTACGGCAACAATGATTCGGGTAATTGGTGATTTTTACGCGTATTTTTATGGCATTGCCTCCTACCGCTCTAAATATCATGCATTGGTATTTTCTACTGTTCTGATCACGGATTATGAGTGGGTAAAATGGCTAACTAAATGCAGCATATTAGTGAATAGGTGGCATTTGTAATTGTTTTCTAAAATACATTTTTTAGAATTCTATGAAAAAGAGCGCATAGAGCATTCGTTCAAGTCCATCTATTAAAAATCCCTTCCCTAGGAAGTACACCAAACTGAAAATATGCAAGAACGGGCACCAAGTATTACCTGTAGATAGTAGGTCAAATCCACACTCGAACGGCAGTCAATTACCTTTCTGTTATTAGGGTTTAATCGAGTCTTTATATTCGAATAGTCATTTCATCAAAGTCTAGCTGAACCTCAAAGGAATGATACAACAACGTTATTGGAATAATTTTAAAATTTAATTAGCAAACGGTACTTTTTGGTCATATTTTATCAAATGTGACTCATACGTAAGTCAATGAAAAATTAATTCACCTCTTACATGAGTAAATTAAAACTATGTCCATCCACACAATTTAAAAATAACTAGCGGTTAAAACGACTCTTATATTGGAAACTTCAAGCTGCAAGGGAGAGAAATTATTTCCTCTCTAACTTTGGAATAAATATTAGGCGTTCAATATTTTAAGATCCATCATGTGTGGTACGGAATCATTTCTGGCGAAATTATGGATTTCTATTCACCCTATGTTTACTCGTATGTTGGAGACGGACACATATTGAGATGAGTTCCGGGAGGGGGGGAACTGCGAAGAATCGGGAAGGGCGTGTAGACCGTCGGCCCTCGACACGGGAGGGATGCGGCGTCTAAAGGAGTAGTAAGTACTCTGCGCCATAGGGCGAGCGACCTCATGTCTTCAAGAATCTATGAGGAGGCTTAAAAGGCACACAGGAACTGGGCATTAGTTGAAATTTCCTTAAAGAATTTCACTTTACCTGCATCCAATCAGCTTCAAGCGAAGGTTTTGATAACTAACCTGTAAAAGACAGAAATACTTCATTAGAAAATTTTCTAATATTGTAGATGGTAATGTAAATATCTATTATTTCAACGAAACCAGCCATTTGGTAACAATTATGATTATCTAAAATACTTTTAAATAACTTCCAAATAAACAAACACAAGAGATGAAATATTTCATTGAATTAGAGTAAGGGCGGTGCTCTCTGTGGTTGAATTTCACTTGTAATTATTTAAATAATTATCACCAATGAGCTAAATATCCCATTCATGAGAAATACGAATTAATTATATGACTTCATCAAATGAAAACTTACTGGAACACAATTATCCTCACTTACCAAACTTGGTAAGTACGCAGCATATTAGGTACTCACTCACATTAAAATTACGATGCATCAAAACGCACATGCAGTCAAGTAATATTTGCAGAGAATGTTGATCCATTAATTGATGTAATATATTCGAAATGTGAAAAAGATAAAAATATAAATTCAAACTCAAATACATTACGAACGTATACGAAACATGTCTTCCCTAAGAGAACTTTTACAAGCGGTTACATTAGATAAACATCGCTGCCATGGGCTATGCATTCTATATTTTGCTAAAGAAGGTAATATTTAATTATAATTTATAACTTTCAATAAAATTCATATTCCCAGTAATATATATTCTTTATCTATATTTTATTAATAGAAACATAAATTTCGGTGTATTTCGGGGGAGGTGGTTTTCAATTTTAATTCAAAATTCAAGAAAGTCACTTTTTACTACGTTTTCATATTTAAAAAACAAAATAGCTCCCCGAACATTCACTTTGAGTTTTATGAAATGATAAACTAATGTCTTTCATCATAGTTTATTATCAAGTTTCCTTCACTTATTTGTTTTTCAATATTGCCCATGTCTTTCGCATTAACATAATTTTCAAACGTTCCTCAAATGGGTATTCATTAATTTTTTAAAAGTGATTTCAGTTTTTGGATGGACAATGATTAGTGCTTCAGATGGATCCGGCAAGGTGCTGCCAATAAGTTCCCTTTAATTTGTTGAATTGACAGGAAATTAGTCAAATACTACTTTCTTCCGGTGGGCACCCACTTACATACTGTGTGTATCCCCCAGGTTAGGCCTAAAGGACGGAAACGAATAGTCAGGCGTCACCAACAGCAGTTATTTCGATTCCTCTGAGGATGTGAGTGTGGGACTCTGTTCCCCGGTTTCATTTGTGGTGGTGGAACTACGAGTACAATCCAAATCCTGAATAGTCGCGATAGAAAAAAATGCGATCAACCAGAGGGAAGATGTGGGAGGGGGGGGACGACTGTGACAGCAAAAAGAGCGGAGGTAACGGTGAAGATCATTTCTCACGATCCCGGGGAAGATTGGTATGGAAATTTCGGTGGAAAGAAGATCGTGATCATGGCGTACATAATAATGGTACTGATTTGAGACGTAATTCAAGAATCTGCGACTTCGGACAAGGGTGAAGGCGTTAAGCACTGAGAGAGACATAGATGAGAGGGAGGTAGAACCAGGGGATGGGTTGGAGGTGCCAATGAAGATGAAAGGAAGGTTGAAGGGAAATCGTAGGAGTTCTAAGACAAATCTTCACGAGTAACAAGACAAGTAACGAACTAAAGAATATCAATTCTAAGAGCGCAGTGACCATATTCTAGGACGAAACATGAGTAACTACAGAGAACGCCTTCAAAAACATTGCTTACAAGTCCAAAGCACATAACGTTCACGTTCACGACTTCACGTTCATACCCAACATAAATGTCTGTTGTTCACAAGAGTATTTTGGATTCTACATCCTTCATTACTTTCTTTTCGAATATATAAGTGAACTCCTTAGTTTATGTGATCATTTCGCCTAAACCAAACAATAAAAACATATGACTTTTGGCTAGAGTATATGATATCTATTTTCCATATTTGATGTAAGATTATTAACAATGGAAATAGTTTAAAAGAATTTCAAGACAAATATGAAATATTTTTCAGCAAGTCCAACATCAAATGTCAATGAAAAGGACGTCAGTAAGCGTGCATTAACATGAAAAACTTAATCGAAAACAAGTTAATCATTGAGACTGTTTTCTGATGATAATCGCAGGGGTGATAAATGAAGATTGTAAAGAACCACGAGCTTAAAATTGGAGCTTCACCTATCGGTTTGCCTCTAGATATGTGAAGTGAGTGGCACCACACAGTAACTTGAGGAGTATCGAGATAAAAGGTCGGAGAGAAAGAGAATGATTCGAGCATATACCTAAACCACTACGTTATCATTCCTTAATCGCCTTTTGTTTGTCCTGCCAATAATTATAGGCCGGGATATGATCCTGATTTTGTGAAAGATTTATGAGTATTACTTTGTATAATGTTACCTCAGCAACTGATCTCTCGATAACATATCGAGATGTTTCTTTCTTTCTCCGCCAGTGAATCTCAACTTTTATTTTCCATACTTCGCATTTTTTTACCAAAAGCGGAATCGAGACAGCGCCTCAGCAAAACTTATTACACCCCGGTTACTGTTTTCATTTTGTTCCATTCAAATGTAAATTGAGGAGGTAAACAAGGAGACCGCAGGAATATCAAACCTTTTTAGAAACAAAAGGTTAAGAGACGGAGAGAAGACGGTTGGAAGCGCGTGGGCGGTCGAGGGAAAGAGGAGGAAAGGGTAGCGGAAAAAGAGGGGGCCGGCACCTGAAGGAGAAGAGACGGGGAATGGAGAGGAAAGGGGTTCGGTGAGATGGCACGAAGACAGGGCCCTGAAGGGGCATGGGAGGCGATCGTTGAGAGTAAAGTTCGTGACAGGGAGGAAATTGGCGCGCGGCGAGAGGGCGTTGTGGCGGGCGCGGGGCCATGAAAAGGAGGGCACGGGTGAGGAGATCGGCCGGACGCAGGTCCGGATGTCCGGGAAGGTGTTTGGGGGTGGGGCGCCCCGGGGTTTGGAGCAAACGGGGTCTGGACGGGAGGAATCAGGTGAGGGAGGGAGAGTTTGCGGTTACAGGAAGTCTGTGGTTGGGATGGAAAAATAGAGGAAGAAGAGCGCTGGCTGAGTGTGAGCAAAGGGGGGAGAGAGGGGGTGTGAGTGGGGAAGGGGTGTGTGATGGAGGAGCAAATGGTCCGGCAGGTGAAGAGGACCTCTCCTGAGCGATCAAAGGCGGGATTGCTTGCCCCCTGGGGGAAGGAAGGAGAGGGGGGTGGGTGCGAGAGCGGGTGACGTTGAGAGGAGGCGTGGAGGAGAGTGGATTCTCCTCAACGACGAGCTGTGAGCAAAAAAAGGAGAAGAATACAAAGAAAGGAGGCGAGGAATCGAGTGCTGCCGTCAGTCGCGCCTTCTTGGGAGAAAGATGGCGGGAGTCTCGGAGGACAAGGTGGGAGCAATTGGGTGAAATGGTATCAAATCTGTCACAAAAGCCCATGCAAACCCGAAACAGGGGAAGGGTGGACGGAACCGTAACCCATTTCTTTATTTCATTGCCTCTCACTAAAGGAGAACTTTTCGGATCGCTTTCGCGTCGATCGGTAACAGGGAAAAATAGTTTATTTGTCGTTGTCACGTTGGAAATAAAAATATAATGGCTCAGATAGTTCTCTACAAGCCGGAATACACGTAGCAGTCACTTCCGTTCAAAATAAAACGTCCATAATATTTCTTCAAAAATGTTGATCGCTTCGGCTTTCTGAGGTATACTTTTGAGAGATATACTTTTGAGTCCGCGAACGCTGTTTGCATGTACCTCTTCGATGCTTCATTCCCTCGCCGTAGGATTGATGTGTGAACGGCCAGTGCTTGGGGTGGATTTGGAACTGGGGTCAATTTTACAGCAAATGGCCCACATTACTAACCAGAATGATTGATCATTGTGTGATGGACAACATAAAACGGGTAATGTATCAACAAAAGTCAGCTAAATTTTGCTTAGTTTAGTTGTCATTAAATAATTTCGAAACGCGTTCGAATGCAAATTTGAAAATATTTTCGGATTTGTCATTAGCCGAGAGATAGGACAGTAAATCACACGGATGCCATGTTTCATGTGAGAGGATGGAACAGTTTAAAATAATCAAAACGTTATTAGCTACCTTTCAGTCTACGAGGAAGACCCTAATGGCAAAAGACTACTACAAAATGAGCATTTGGGTAAGATGCATTTTAAGGAGCCGATACGTATAAAATCTTAGCTTCCCTAAGGGAATAATAAAGTAATATCTCCAATGAAAGAAATGGAGCGAAGATTTCCAAAGGCTTAATTTCTAGAGCACAATGACACCCAACTGCTTTTAGCTTCAGAAAATGGACGGGGGGCGGGTGGCAAGGAGGGTGGGAAGATGACGCCGAAAGGAGAGAGCACATTTTAACATCAGTACCCCAAATGGAGAAGATCAAAGTTCAATCAAATATCTTGAGTGCCTAGTCTCTTTCCGTAATATTTCACTCTGCCGACCTCTCAATCATTCCACATCGAGATAAAATGAAGAGGAGGATCTCTCCGGCCAATTCGGTCCCCTCTTCCCATAACGCCATCCCATCTGTGAAACCATTTATCTGATTCCTTTCACCTCCTTGCGGGGCCCTCCTTGTCCCTGGTGTCAGTCAGTCCCGGTGAAAATAATCCCTCGAGAAAAGGGAGAAAGAGAGAGACACCATCCTCTCACTAACATATTCAATCCTCGCCTCTCCGTTGCGGGAAATGGCGCACACTCATGAATGGTGCACGGGGTGCAGAACGGGAGTGCACACATGAGATCCTTAGCTCAGCGCGCAGGCGACAGAATTCTCAAGTTCATGCAGATCCCCAGGGAAAATACCACGAAAGACCAAATGATTTTGTCCTAGCCATTTTATATTGAGTTAACCATTCTCGGACACAAACCAGAAAATATTTATAACACGAGACAGCAGATGAGGGAGCACTCTCACTCAATAGGGAAATACAATGAATTTGGATGTTGGTGCACAAATACTATAACTCGCTTCTTAAATAAAGAGATATTTCCCACTATATTTTGTGATATAATTTCATAGAAATAAATTGTTTCCTAAAAAGCAGTGGGCGGTGGGAAATTCTTCCAATCCACTTTTATAGACGAACATTATAAATAAATAAAAAAAAATGAATGATAAAACATTAGAAGGATCGTGCTAAGTTGAACCTTGGGAATCAGGAATAAATTTGTAGTAAAGTCGGAAAACATTCTTGAATTGTAAAAATGTTATATTTTAGCACATTCATCAATAATCAAGCTAATATTCATTTCAGCGGATATATTTTGGGCTTTTTTATTGGATGATAAAAATAGCCGATTTGATTACTCATTTTTAATAATTTAAAAATTCAATAATAACAAATAATTTTAATAATTTACAAATGTGCAATCAGGGAATTAAGTCGCTGTATGTGACGGAGTTCTTAATTTATGAATGAAAATAATAATTAAGATGATTTTCCAAGAGTCGGGATACGAGATTAAATTGCCGTGTGTGGATTAATAACTTAGAATTAATCCAACAACCGAAATCGGCGAAACAGATAAGCAGAAACTACAAGTAAGCAGCAAAAGATTTATTCTCGTTTATCAATGTAGTAGAGCTTTCTAGAAAAGAGTTGAAAGCCATCATGCATTAAAAAAGCGATACACTTTTTTATGCAATTAGTTCTGATCTCGAGTAACGTACTGACGATGTATTTGGTGATTTTCCATTAGCGGGTTACAAATTGTGAAAATTCAAGCAAATCACCATGGTAAATTTGGCCGTGCGCTCATATCCTCATACATTACATTTATCCCCAGATGTAGCTTTGTATGCATTGGAGCCCCGTGGAACAATGGAGAAAACATGGATCAAAAGCCTTCTGAAGGAAATGAAAACCAGGGAAATACGCCCCGATGCAGCATTCACGAGGGGTCCATTATATCATATTTCATTATCGGAAGCTCCAGATTACATCAGGCCGCGTACAAGTACGGGGCCTTTTCCCAAGGGCGCCCCCGCTTGTATGTGGGGCATTTTAACATCGGCGACACGCGTTATCTGCCATGGGAATTTTTCAAAACGCCCTTCCCGGGCAACACGCACAAACAAAAGAAGGCTGCCTGACGAAACCGGTCAATCGACAAAGCCCGTCATCCCTCGCCGAAATAATGATTTCAAATCGTCCGGCAATTAATTAAGGATTCAATCTGCCGTCAGAAATGCAGAACAAGCAATTACGCTCAGTGAAAGCATAATGGCCCACGAGGGAGATACCAGCGGGAGGAAGAGGTTTTAATATTGGACCCTTCCATCGAATCCCCTCCCGCTGACATCCACGCGATTGGCCAGAGAAAGAGCCACCTTCTCGCTCTCCATTCACCTCCGGTATGGGCATGCTACAATCGTCGGTGCAGACCGTGACGAACTGTCTATACTCTCTCGATATATCTCCATCCATCCTCCTTTTCAGTATTTCAAGCCATGCACATGCATTATGCTTATCTTCAAGCCATTTTCATAACACCAATGCCAAATTAGTTTACTGTGACCCACTCAGTAGGGCCTGCTATTAACTAAATTTGTGAACTTACGGTATATCCCGCGAGCCGTCACGAGGAAGCGTGGCAGGCTGTGTTTGGTCGCCAGCCTTTTTCATATGAATTCAGGTTCTACTGGCGGGCTCTAACATAAATGTCAGTATTCAGCCGGACACACAGTTTTTCTGTTACTTTACCTTGGTTTTCACCGATATCACGATATCTGGCAGAGGGAACAAAGAGTCGAAAAATCTCTGTCGGCGTCAGGGTTGCTGTTATTTTATCTGGGTGGTCTAGTTAAACTCCCCCTTCCTCTTTTTGAGTGTTGGGGCGTCCATTATGATTTTTCAGAGACCATGTTTTACTTATTTTCGCATCTCAACAATATTTTACAAATCCAATCCCTCGCCGTTATTTTATTTAATACGCTTCTCCAATTAAAATTTCCTAATAATGATCCAAATAACTAGCAGCCTATTGTAAATATAGCTCAAACTAGTCGAATAAACACGTTTTAAATTTCATCTTTCATGAAACTTTTACAACTAGTCCACTGAAACCTAAACCTAGCTCCAGTGCTGCGGGTTGGAATGGCGCCGAAGTATTTGGCATAATCTGAGCTAATATATTCATCCCCAATCACTTGTTATTTACCTTTACTACTTAATTCTAGTCCTTTAGAACGCTCATAGTCGTTCATAATCACTCCGATGCAAAATAATATCACCAAGTGATTGAAGTTGTAATTACTCTTTTCGTTTCCTAGTGTATTTAAATAATATATCATACATGACGGGAATGTGATTCATGGCCGAGTCCTTTTTCCTGATTTATCACTCTGTTTATTGGCCAATAGTTTATACTGCTGCCAACGCGGAGCATATGTAACACCCGACTAATGTTTGCTCTGAAGAAGAGTGCCGTTGTATATATTTACTATCTGGCAGTAAGCTATTTGCTACATCTTATCGAATTTGCATTTCTTTCCACTCCATAACATATCTTTTACAAATCAATTGTAACCAAAGATGCCCTAAAATAAATAAGTAACGCCATAGAGGGAAATTACATTAAAATTTAAGTTCATTAATTAGATTAGAACTTTGACTCTTTTACGGCTCCAATATACTACAAAGGCACTCACTAATAGTTGAAATCCAAATAAAATGCATTTTAGTGCATTTTAATGACCCAGGTAAAATGCATTGAACAAAAAGAAAATGCCAATATCTATTAAACGAATGGTTTAACCGATAGGCATGCTATTAAATAGGGTATAAAAACCGTGGTTTAAAAGTTTTGCCTTCCTGAATATCATATTTAGGTGGCAGTTGGGTGGTGTATTGAATGGCCTCGCAACACAACACCTTAGGTGAGATTCCGGACGCTACCTCATACACTTTCCTCCTACATTCATAGTGTGCTTATTGATGCCTCGTTGGAGAGATGAAGATTCCTGGAACAGTCTGATAATCGGGAGGGTGGTTGCACTAGGAATTCATGATGTGTATGCAGTGAAAGGCTAGCGCGAGTCACAGCACGCATCTCTCTCGTATAACGGGATGGAAAATTAGGTCTGTTCCGCAACCTCGGGCACCTGCCCGCCTGAGGGCTACCTATTACTCCCTAGTATTTGTTCACCAAATTAAGATATGTTCTTGGCACTGGGTACATTTTCAGATCGAGCCAATGTACGACAGTCTTTCGCCCCGACGGTCTGGGCGAGAGGTTGTTCGGGTCATCGGCACGTGAAGGTGTGTCACTTGTAGGGTCGAAAGATTTGTGCTTCTTCCGCAGCATCTCGAATCACTGTTCATACATGTGAAATGTTATAAACACTCAATTCGTAAAACCAAACGCAAAGTCCACACCTCAACTTATTCTGTTTCTTTCTCATAGTTTTGATCATGGCTTCTCATTGCAATGTTGATAATTGTCTTTTACAATTACTTCCAAGTAATTCCACGGTAAAGTTGACACAAGGGAGAGGTTTCCATGTTCAGTTCAAAATATACATTATATATCCAAATAATTATTAAATTTCTATAGAAAATTCTTTGAATTATAAAAGTGTTATCTGCTAAATGACATAAAAAAATATGTAGCTATACACATTTCTTGATGTCATCTGTAAGTCGCTTACTTTGATTCTGCTCAGTGCTCTTTCAATACTTTCTTGCATGACTTTCGTTGGTACATGTACTTTCATTGGTAGCATTGTTCATTTAGAAGAGTTCAGTCAAGAGATACTCAGTTAATGTTTTGATTAAGATTTTTCTCCACGCCCTAACTATATTTTATCTTTATCCAATATCATAGATACATTTTTAAATAAATGTTTTGTAATCACAAAGTAAAATACGGAACAATATTTTTTAAGAATTAGTTTTGAATAAAGGAATATAAAGAATTTTACGTCTTTGTTTGAATGAGGTTAGTTGTGTCCTAACCTTAGCAGTAAGATACTCGGTTCACTGAAGTTATTTCAATGATAAATACTTAAATTGCGACTCACCCAACACAGTTACTATGCAATGTCGTGAAATTTTATACCCAGGATTAAACCCAAGCTGATTATTTCAGGAATAGTCAAATTTGCCCATTCACTTAAAGTCCCTGGTTAGTAGTCAAATACACTAGTTCGTTGTCGCTGTAAGTGATTGACAATTCATCAAACATTTATTGTATATGCTTAGTAATAGAGGGTGGTGAATAAAGATAAAATTCCCTACACTGCATTCCATTACAAAGTTAGCTGGTTGATGGTCAGTATAGGCTTATTTACAGTTTTTGCAATGCTAAAATATTTAGACTTTTATTTATTTTGTGGCATACGTAAGTCCTAATTCCGTAAAAATAATGTTTTATCCCTTCCACTCATTTAAAAAACAAAGACATAATGGATGAGGAAATTTTTTTGTTTTATATTGTAGTATTCGATATGTGAAGTTTCAATTATTTTAATATTTTAACTTACATGGATTCTAAAACCTTCAAAAAGTTCTTTATTTTCAGTATTAGCGTTGTTATAGTTTATAAAACCATTAGATATGATATCATAAAGAAAAACAGCATTTCCATATTTGTATGGCTGCAACAATTCATTGCAATAATTTCAGAGCGTAAAAATCATTCGCCTTGATCGGTATGCTGTTGACCGGGATACTTTTGCAGCATCTCCCGCAGTTTCTTGAAATTTGTCTAAGGCATAGACAACCTAAGTGTATCAAATTGGCTTTAAACTCATGGATTTTGGCGCGTTGCGCACGATTACTAATGCCTGTGACATTGTACATACAATATATCGTCACATCATCTTGTTCCTTTAAAAGCCCAAAAATTTCAGAGTTTAAGTGGACTCAGCGATAGCTTAACTGGTTGAAGCACTCGGCCGAATATCGAGCGATCCGGGTTCGTATCCCGGTCAAGGTGAATGATTTTTACGCTCTGAAATTGTTGCAATGAAATGCATGTTAGCGGATGACTCCGTTAAAAGTTACTGTTGCGGCATCTCCCGCAGTTTCTTAAAATTTGTAAGGCTCTTTAGATTCGAGCTCTACCCTTCTCCTCTGAGCCATATCCCTTTCCTCACCTAAGTTGGGCAGGGGCAAAGAAAATAATGAGCGGATAAAATACAACATTTCCTAACATATTTCACTTACTGTCAACGATATATTTCATTATGCCATTATTGTCTGACTTTACGTATGGTTGGAGGGACAATTGGAATTTGGCTTACTTGCGAGCAGCTAATTGTTTCATTTATACTTAAAACTACTTTTGGAAAATATTGTGAGCAGACAGTGCAAAATCCTCATACGTACGTAAAATGCTGCTTATTTATTCACTAAATGGAGAAGATTGGCGTGATTATACGTAATATTTGTAAAATCGGACCTTATGATATTTTCCGTTAATTTTTCATCCAGATCGAAATATACCCTTCCGTATATAGAGAAGATTGAAGCGCAGGCCAGTTCAGTTCAATTGGAAGCATTTTGATAGTCGAACGAGATGGTATCATAATATTGCAAACTGCGGTATTTAAATATTTAATATGGCTAGCGACGCGAAAATTAAATGCATGAATGTGTATTCCAATTGTGAGTGAGTCAGCGTGTGCTTTTGAAGTCTCTTCATTAATGTAGATTTTGACTGCACGCGCAAAATAAGCAAAAGCGAGTTTAATATACAAATTTTAAATTAAAATTATAGGGACACGTTATCCTCTTCGCGGGAGATAGCTATCCGAAGTCTGCTTTACAAAATAGCGCCGCCGTGCGCAATATGCCATCGGTTTTATAAGAGAATCCAATTTTAATTATGAGAACCACAAAAATCTCATTATTATCCCAGAAAAAAATGAGCGTCAAAAAACATATTCCAATATTAATTTTGCAGAAAAATTAAAAAGTTTTTAGCCACGAGGGACAATGCCGGTTTATGGCTGCATGAGGGAAAAGGGACGCAAAAATTAATCTGTTTGTTCCTTACAAAAGATTCTCCATCGACAACTACTCGTGTAAATGCGATGGAACGAAAAAAATCTGAGTCAGGTCCATTTTGATAAGGCTTATCTTAAGCCTACTCTCCCATTAAAATTTAATGCGGACATTTAATTACTCAAATAGGCCGTTAAAAAATTTGGAGAATAAAAAAATGAGTAATTCGTCGCCCAGGTCCCGGAGGCACAGTCGTTTTCAATTACGTCTCCCCTCGGAAACTACCACTGCCTCCTCATGACCCCCGGCGCACCTTCACCTCCACCCTGGACGGGTCCCCGTCTCTCACCGAATAACCCCGCCGCCTCGGACATAACCATCGTCCAACTTAACATCCCCTAACCCGGCAGAATGCACGCCGGGTACTACCCCAATTCACATTCATACATGCGCGAATCCAGGCTGCTGCCAAACCTTTACCTAAAGGCTCACTAGCATGCACAAATGTGCGATTCTCCATTCAGAGGGCAGGATTCAATTACTCAACCAAACCACCCGCAGCCGACCTCCCTCCGCCACCCCCACCCGCCCCTTTCAAGCCAAGCTCAGCGTTCTACCCCCTCCACACCGCGAGCTTCCTTCCGCCTCTTATTATACACTCGGCGGAATGGCAGCAAATGTTAATTAATCCGAACACAATAGAGTGCGGTGGTGGAGAGGGACGGAGCGAAGTGGAGGTGGGGAAGGGCGCAGAATATGCGAGAACTGGGATTAATACCTCTACCTATCCCCTCCCCCTCCATATTATCCCTTCCATCACTCCATTTTCCCGTGTTATGCCGTGCCCACTTCTGATGGGGTAAACCTTAACAAGAATTTAATCCACCCGCGGTACAACTCGCTCACCGCCGCCGTGCCCAGCATTTCTCCCCCGGCCGTCCGCCCCTCATTCATCCTGTATTCTTTTCCTCTTCTAACCTTACCATCGTGGGTACAGCTAACCTTGCGTCTAGTCGTCATCCGCAAGTTTTGAAAGCTGTGAAGGTTTGATGTTTTGTCATTGCCCGCCCCTTAATAAAGCAAAACGATGCACCAGAATCGTCTCCTGCCGGCAGATTACTGAATTGTATTTTGGAATTACTTTGGCGTGTCGTCCCGACAACAGTAGTTTCCGTGATGATTCCCGGGAAAATGTTCTAGGGAATTTTCTAAGGGTTGAATACCAGCGGTAAGCAATAATAATTTAAAAAGACGTGTTTAAATGACCAAAATAATACCATTACATTGAAGATAAAAAAATTCAAAACACACGTACAGGTACTCAGACATAGCTGGGTTAGCCATTTCAGCATCATAAAAACATCATATTTTTCCTTTAGGTGAAGCTGTTTCAACGATTGTACACCAAATTATCCCAGCAGCTAGTATCTAATTTGCAAATACTGACATATTTTATTCGAATATTCTTCTTCGAAACACAATGGCGCCTTTACAAGAGAGAAACCCGACTACTCTGCGTTCCCCGAAAAGCGCGAACAACGGCGCATCGTATTCCACAGACATTTGCATTTGGATTTATTATTAAATTTTATCAATTCTCTCTCCTCGAAATGCACTACTTTTCTTTTGGTTACCATGCCCATATTAAATGACTACACACATTCCAAATAAAATTTTAAAGCATATTGTCGAAGTTAAATTATGAGCTTTCAAACATCTTTTTGGGAGTTTAATAAAATTGTCGAGACAAAACTGCTACGAAGATTTTTGTAGATTCGAAATTTTATAATATGTACTCCATATCTTAAAAAATACTGAATCAAGTAATGTTGCTTAAAGGTCACAAAGCAATTACATGAGTACGTATGAAGATACGCACATTATGCCACATTGCGACAAGAGAAACTCATCATCAACTTCTGAAGGCGGAGCCTTGTCGTTGCAGCCATTGATCTCTCTCTCTATTGCCGCTCTTTTAAATTCATTATATCTTGTTTCTCTTGTAGTGCTTTTTATATCATCAATAAATGTTTCCCTGGCCTTCCTCTTCCTTGTTTTCCTATAATTTTTCCCTCCATTACATTTTCCAGGAAGTTGTAATGTCTGAGAACGTTTCCAAAACATTTAATTTTCCTTTTCCTTATCTCTTCTCTTCCATTGGATTCCTTTTCTCTTTAAATCCTCTCAATACCTCTATGTTACTTTTCTTGTCCGTCCATTTTTTTCTTGTTTACCCTCCGCAAATCCATATTTCCATTGCTTCCAACCGAATTTTTCCCTTTTTCTCAATATTCAAGTTTCACACCCATATAATAATTCAATCGAAATTACGTTTTCTGCAAAGGTTTTTCTAATTTACCAAGAGAAGATGCACAAATATAAACACGAAACTACACGGGGCGATATCGAAAGGATTTTGAAAGCCTACACATACGGACAATATTTTTCTACGGTATACCGAAGAAAACATGAAGGTTTTAAACAAGCCCGTTTGGAAAGGAACACTTTTGTCACCTATGTTGCATGAACATGTTTCACTCAGAATAAATACTATGACGACGTCGTATTCTTAATACTCAGCAATCTTAGCAGCCATTACACCATTCCCAAAAAATCTACAATGTGAAAATTTTCATAGATGATTGAACCTACACATACCCATAAACCTATACAGCAGAAAATTTTCGATTTATGATCACGATATTTAAAAAAAAATCTGACAAATTAATCATCTTAAAAAATACCTAAATTATTTTATAATTTTCTAGGCAATGTTAAAACTATTACAAGATAATTCATGCAAAAATCATGCTTTTAAACCTAAAGCTTTATTCATTTATGAATAGTCACTATATTGTTAAAAATAAAAAACTTTAATTTTCTAGTATCGGCCGAATAAATAGCAACGCCGAAACTAAATTTCGTGTTTTAGATCCCTCATTACAGCCAATGAAATAACGTCATCTACATGTGGGTTTCATAAGGTGGAGTAACACAAATACTTGATATTCAGCAATTTTACGTGTGTACTTAAGTCATTTTGCAAAATAATTTACGTAAAGATATGAGAATCATTATAAGTCACGTAATTTAAAATATAATGGCACTCAGATAATTGCAGTCACACACCCTCTCGTTCTCAAAGGTATCGGTGGTCTCGGAATCAAAATAGGCCTTTGAATATATTCAAAATGGAAATTTGGAATGTATATTCCATGTTCTCATTACTTGAACAGCCATCTTCTCGATCAAAGGAGTTTCTCCAGAAAGGGCAATGAAGCATTTCCGATTGCCCAAGCACCCACTGCGTTCGTTTAGCCACACGAGATGCAAGTATGTAGACAACGTTTAAATTATCTTTGAAGAGTTACTTGTGGCTGCTTTCAAACATTTTGAAGGAAATAATTTCTTGAAAAATTAATTTAAGCCATCCTAAGGTTTGTTTGTAGGGGTTGCCTTTCTATTAGTCATTCTTAAACAATCATAATTATAATATTTTTTATTAAATTACAATATAACATACTCGTACCTTTCAAAGGAATAGATTTCGTAAACCAATTGAATTATAATCATATTTTGCAAATACAGACAACTTAGGAGTTCAGACTAGTGTAAATTATCCAGAGGAGAGAGGATATAGATCATTCATGAGGATAGGGAAATCAGATTCTAAAAGGATCCCGATGAATACGGTATTTGAGAGATTAGTGTTTATGCACGATATTCCGAAGAAAATTCAACCTCGCCAGTGAGTGTGTTGGATTTTGGCTAGAATTTCAGATTTACAGAATATTTTTTTTACCTATATGGAAGAAAATATTAACTAATTCTGGGAGAAAATCTGTGAAATTTTTAAGGATTTTTCACCAGTGAAATGTTTAGGTCAAGGGCAATAAGAGGATGGCACAAAGGATTATCACGTTGACTAAAAGTATTTTATTCATAATTATCCCTCCTGAAATACATGAACCGCTAGCATACCTGTTGGCCGCAAACCAAGAATTAATGTGCTATATACTTTATCACAGATAATTATGAGCGATCGAAATAAATTGCCTCCTGAAGTGCGTAATCCAATGATATACTGATTAAACGCTTTCTATAAGTGTTTTCATTTACCACCAAAAGAAGTGTTTTGATGGAATCATGTCCATCACGTGAGCTACACTTGCTATTATATTTATAATATTCAAGCTTTCCAGCATTGAATATTGCCCCTTAAAATGCTTCAAGCAATTTCTTAATTTAATGGTGACTTTTAAAAATAAATTAATGGGGTAGACTTTTGTAAGAAGTTACGAATACATATCTCGACGATTAAAGAGAACATTCGATAAAATTCCTTTCACATAATGTCGATGAAAAGATCGAGTACATCAATTGCAGGGAAGTTTCCATAAATTAACGAAACTAGAAGAAAACTTCACATAAAGAGAGCTCCGTGGCGCAGGGTTTTCCTATTTTAGTTTTTAAATTTCTTTTTGGTGAAAGAATTTTCAGGGGGAAATTTTCATGACGCAATATCATTATCTTCCTACTTATATTAATATTGGAAAGTTAAGTCGCAGGTCACACGTATTAAAAGGTCGACCAATATTCTACAACTATGCAACAATTTTAGATTGTGGCAACCATTCGCCTTGACCGGGATACCGGTTTTCCACTCTGAAATTGCTGCATTGAAATGCATATTAGCGGATGACTCCGTTAAAAGTTACTGTTGCGGTATCTGCATTGTAGTTTATTGGAATTCTACGACTAATTCAAATTCATCTCGAAACTGTTGATTTTACGTTGCACTTTTTTTAAGATTTTGAAGAAAAATAAAAGGTAAGCTCTCATAGTAGGCACTTTTTTCATTGCTGAAACATTTAATAGAAGGAAGCAAGCTACAGGTTCCTTCGAACTACGACCAAATATAGTATTAAAATACGCATAAGCTTCACGTGGTAATAAGGTAAAACCAGGTACCGAAAGAGACCAGAAAAAAGAACCTGCGCACAACCAAGAGAGTAGCAACAAAGTGATACTTAGAGTGTTAATATTTATATTTAAGAGGACTAGAGAAAAATAAAGTGAATTAATTATCCATAGGCCTAACGGATATAACGATTACTTATAGAATGATCCTTCCATAAACGCTTTGCATTGCTCGCCACATCTCTGGGACAATGATCATATAAAAACCTAAGACAAAATGAGAAATAGTTTTTGTAACACAAAACAAGCATTGAATTATTGAATAAATAATGAGAAAAAAATATTTTTGTGGATATCATCTCCGCAATTGGAAAAAAGAAGAGAATACTTTTGGGTCGATACACTTTCAATGAAAAACGGTCACAATCGGAAAATTTTATATTTTTCGCACTCAAATACATTTTAACCGCCATTAAAACAAAAAAATTAATAATTTATTGTTAAACAAAAGGGAATTGCATATTAATTAAAATATATACTCATTAATTTTGGATGTCGTTCTGACACACATTTCGACATAAAGATACATTCTTATTTTTTGATACACGACACTAACTAAAGCGTTTACACTAATTACCTCTAAGTTGCCTCTTTGGTAAAGAAAGAAACAATTGGCTAATTTCCCGCTAAATAAGAGAACTTCATCACGTACTGGGATTTGAAGATATTTTACGAAGCTCTATGGGCCTCACAAATGCCGTAAGGTGTCACCTCGCTTCCGCTGATACGAAGTCTCATTTGCCCACGCCTTTGTGTTTGGTGGCTGGAGAATAGGCACTCCGACCCCCATTCCCTAAGCACCACTAGGCCTTCTCCGGCAAACCCTTCCACGGGCACATGTGTGCCGAGCAGAGCACAAGTGAGTCGGGGGGCAGCATCCCTTCCATTGGGCTGCTCTGTGGCTTTTACCACGTTCCCATTAACGGAATGGCTCAGCTTGCCGCTTTTGATTACGCAGATGTCTAAGTACAGTTCCCGTTTAATAGATAACGTGCTGGCTATAGCAAACAAACGAGATGTGCAACTAAAATTTAGGACGAGGCCGCGTTTAGACCGATTGCGCATTCTACTCGTATTTTACATCGGGCGATTATTTTCTATTAATAGGACGAATAATTAATAACTGGGAATGCCTCATGAGATTCGACTTCTAGATGAGGATAGATCCAAAAATTACAACACACATAAAAAGAACACTCGCACGTTATTACTTAATAATTTCGATGTGTAAATGTTTTTTTATGTGTTCTTATATTTATTGCTGCCCAAGTTTTTTATTCCACACTTCCGTGATACTTAGACGAAATCATCTATACATATTATTAGGTAATCTACCGTTTAAGGTAGGTTTTTGGATGGACACAACTATCAAATAAATATTTTGTAACTCCAAACAAAACTTAATCCAGCAACCTACTCTAAATCAGGTCCCTCTTCATCTCTGTGTATTTCCTTCCTCCCTTCACTCCTATATATATATATATATATATATATATATATATATATATATATATATATATATATATATATATGTATATATATATATATAAATAAATATATATATATGTATATATATATATAAATATATATGTATATATATATATCCCTCTCATGGATTACAACCTTGGCGTGGTGGAAGGGTTTGTGCGTTCTGATGACCCCTAGAGCTGTGCTGGTGGAAGTATTAATAATTTCTCCTTGTAGGAGCACCAACACCAGATAGGTCGAAGGTTAGGAGCCAGACGAAAGGTAGTCCGGGTAGCGTCTGTTCCTCGATGAGGTGGCTGCAAAGGCGTCCGACCCCAGTAGGGCGGACATTGAGTGATGGTAGCACGCTAAAAACACTATTGAGGAAGGCAACGGGAAACCACCTCAATTATTAATCCCAAGATTTCTTAGACAATGGATGAAATTAGTGTGCTGTACAGAAAGGTTAAAACACTCTTGGGAGGCCAGAAGGGAAAAACTGTGTCACTAATTAGAGATAAGTTGGGAAAAATATTATTTTCACCAGAAAAGATCCAAGAGAGATGGAAGATATAGAAGACATGTACGGTAAATAACGTATACCATTCAAGTTAGACATAGAAAGGGGGCTAAGGGAATTAGAATAAAAACGGCCGTGGGGGTTGACAAATCTCCAGCGGAGCTATTTAGAGGTTAAGGAAAATGTGGGACGAAGAGTTTCCATGGAATAATTCATAGTGTTAGTTCTCATCCCAATAGAGGTAAAGGCTACGTCATGTGAAACCTACAGATCAATAAGTTTGATTTTGCACGCAGGCAACGTGGTTCTCAGGAGCAACAACAAGAAGATGTAGAGCAGAGCAAATGATTACTTAGGGGATGATTACTTTGGGTTCAGGAAGGGGAGAGGCACGCACGATGGCACTGCAGTAATGAGATCACTAATCGAGAGGATAACAGAACATAATCAGGACGCATTTGCGTTTCGTAGATGTCTAAAAAGCTTTGATGCAGAGAATTGGAAAACATCAATGAATATACTGTAGAAAATAGGAATATATTGGAGGGATAAGAGATTAATCTGCGACCTGTACATATCTGAGACTGCTCAGGTGCGAGTGGTGAACGGAGAGTTCAGATAGGCAGTGTTAGTAACGTATATGAGGAGAAAATGGTTTAAGTGGCATATGAAGAACTGGAGATTGGACAGAAAACCGGCGGGGAATTGGTAAAATCAGTTAGGTTTGCGGATGACTTAGTTTTAAATTATCAGTTAGCCAAGGGCTTGCAAGTAATTCTGAGTGAATTGTAAATTCAGTGCGATAGATATGGGATGAGAAACAACATTAATACAACAACGGTTATGCAATTTTCCGGAAAGAAAAAGGTTAAGCTAAACATTAAATTTAGAAGAATAGAGGGGAAAAAATAGGGCAGGTAGAACAGTTTACGTATCTCGGAAGTGTTTTGGACCAACACGATCAAAGTAGTAGGGACGTAATGAGAAGAATTGCGCTAGGGAAAGAGGCTTTCACATGGAGGAGGGAGTTGATGACAGAGACCTTGAGTAAGGATGTTAAGAAAAGACTCGTAAAAACTTTGATATGGAGCGTAGTTATATACGGCGCTGACGCGTGGTCACTGAAGCAGTATGATAAAAGAAGATTGAAGGCTTTGGAAATGTGGAAGTGGAGAAGAATGGAAAATGGGAAATGGACCAAAAGAAAAAAAAACGTGAGGGTGCTAGGTGTGTTGGGGGAGGAGAGGAAATTGCTAGGAGAAATCATAAGGGGACAGGATAAATGGATTCAAAGCATATTGATCGGCAGCGAGATTCTGCAGACTGTAATAGTTGTTAATGAAGAAAGGGCAGGAATAGGATAGGGGTGTTGGACGGAAGAAAGGGAGGTAGAAAGTATACGGAGATGGAGGGGCTTTTTGTAGCGAAGCATTTTGGGTTATGTTTTGCTAGGAGAAACAAAATATTTACTTGTTAGAATGTGTTCATCCAAAAACTAACTCAATAAGTAAGCTACCTATAATAATTTGAAGAAATAATTCTAAAAGTGTCGAATAAGCTCTAAATCCCAACCTCAAAAATTACCTCTACCGCTCATATGTTTTTCTTAATAGCTCTTTCTCAAAAATAAAACAACAATTCCGACACCAGTACGTAGATATCAGGATGGAAGAATTATTTAAAATCAAACATGTACTTTGCATACGGAATTTCGGAATTTCCTAACCTACAATTAATTTATTAATATATTCTCAAATATTTTGCCGATTATTTTCTTATTTGCACGATCCCATTTCCCTTCATTAAATATATTATCTACTTAGTACATTTTACTATAAATACCTCCAAACCTATGAAGCCTTATTTGACAGGTCGAAGAACATAGTGGTGGTGATGATCTTATCTTCAGTGATTACAACTGAATTACATTTCTGTAGACCGATTCTTTTTTAGAATATCTAATTAGCTTATTCTTCAAAAGACTTTGACAATGTTCATTCTCATGTGAATGGCAGTCTCAAACACCCCTTGGTAACATGCTATTAAGCATTTGAGTCATTAAAAAATGATGAACTCGAAATAAGGACGGGTGGGGGGGATTGTTTGCCTCCGGTCGCCCACACCCTGTGTTTAAGCGGTCTCTCAAACCAAGGGAGAGGGCAGAGAGAGAGGGAATGTGTAATGAAGGATTGGATAGAGAGGGTGGAAAAGTGGATGTGCTCAAACGATAAAGAGACAGAATGACCAGGTGGGTTGGTTGGTTGGTTTCGAGTGGAGGGGTGGGGGTGGAATGTCGAGCGCGGCAGTGCGGTGAGCGCAGAGTTAAGGAGCGGTGATGCGGGTGGAGGAGCAGGGCTCCGGGTTTACACGTCTCCGTCCCTAAGATCCCGAAGGGCGCTCAGAGAACCACTAATGGATGAGCAAGCACGGGACACTTCAGAAGAAACGTTAACTCTTCCCCTCCGCACCGCCTCCATTATCCTCTCCCGCCCTCTGAGCTACCTCTTCTCCGATCGCACACATTCGCCCTCGCCATTTGGTGTGCCCGGATTGCTTTTAGCAAGCCTTCGAACGAATCCACTCGGTCTCGGATTGGCGTTGGGATCAGGGGTCTGGGGGCGTGTCAAAAAATATTGCATCTGGTTTTATTCATTATCAAACAAAAAAAATGAATTGACTCCAATTTTCCCCTTTCAGTGTCTAATTGCAATTTAAATAATTCATTTTTATTCTCTGCACCTTTTAACAAATTCAATGCAGTTAAAGTATCACTTTGGTAATTATACAGGTAATTTCACCAGTTATACATGTGTGTTATACCAGTCAATTATGCATGTGATGCCTGTAATTTTAATTTCCCACGTTCCTGATAAATTGTCCTAATATTTTGCTCAGATCTATGACGGGAGTATATAAATCCATTTCTCCAAAGAACATAGAATGAATAATTATCGGAATGTATAAGCTGCCTTCATTAGTTCCCTTTATAATGTTTACCATTAAAAATGCTTTCAGTTTTTCTATCACTTTAACACATTCTAATTAACAAAGTTAAAATACCCTAGTCTGAAACTGAGTCACAGTCAAAGTATTACCTCACAATTAAACGCCATAAGCAATACCTCGCGGGCTTGACAATCAGGAAGAGTTGGATGTCAGCTATCGGCTTACCATGAACGAGCGAACTGAAAATTACTGCATAATAGTACATCAAAATGTAAGGCAGTATTTAGATGCCACTCGTGCGCAAGACCCTGCTATAATGTTTGTATTGGCATTCCAGTTTCCTGGTTCCGCATTATTCCTTTCCTCGCCCCATTCTCGCCTTTCTACATGCATGTTCAATTCGCTCCAGAGGCCCTACGAGCGTGACGGCTCCGGCTTCCGTCTTCCTTCCCCTCACCTACATTCCTCCTGAATGATTCCCACTCTCCGTGTCATTCCCCTAAATCCCTCTCGTCCTTTAACTTCAACCCTTGTGTTTGCCATTCCAATGATTTGATTCCCTCTGCATTACCCTCGTATTAAAACAAACGCGCCCTCCTTCGTTAAAGAACGTTTTTAATGTGTATCAATTCTGGAAGGGAGGATTCTGGAAGTGGGAATGGCATGGAGGCGCTGCGGCGGTGATTGCATAGAGGGGGATCTCGAGACCGCGGAAGCAAGGCTAAAGAATCAAATGTTGCAGCCGTGCAAGCCGTCTTGATTAACGCCCACGAGTCTGAGATGTCAAGGCTATGATTTGCCCAAATAGGGATTTAATGGATGTTCCAAGTATTCAGAGTCACGGAAGGCATACATGTGCCCTATTCAGATACCTACATCTGATGATGAAACGAGATCAGAATTAGAATTAAGGTAACCCCTTACATAAATAATTGGTCCGGGGAGTTCCTGATCTACAATTTTAATGGAATGCTACTACGCACGGATGCGGGAAAACAAACTTTGACGATGGATCCTTCGCTGCAGTTGGAAGTTGTTAAGTATGAACAAGATGCGAAACTATTTGCTCCGTTATTTGGCGGATCTAACAGTTATATAGCATAAATATCTTAATTAGTAATATTGCAATACATAATTCGTTGTCTCGGACGTGACTTCATGGAATCGACTGAACATAATGAAAAGAGAAACTTTATAATTCCACATAGATTTATTAGACGGACGACCTAGGTTCCGACGTGGCACGTCATCATCAGGTACATTTTGCAAAGAAGACAGAGAATATGTAGTCACACAAAATTTGGGGGGGGGGAAGAGGGGGAGAGATGGGGGGAGGGGGAGGAAGGAAAGGCGAGAAGAGAGAGACAACTCCCCGGTCTGAGGAGAGGGTTAGGGGGTGGACTAGTTTTGTCTGTCCATATCGTTCGGAGATGAAAGTTAATTCCAAAACTTAAAATTGCAATTACGATGGGAACTCTTCTAAACTTCTTATTTTAACTTAACTATGCCATGAGCGATATGCATCAATTTGCATGCTCCATATTGCTATTTAATTTTATGGGTAAAACGACTTCAATAAAATGTCATAAAAATCTTTTAATTGTCATTATTGATTTTGCTAAATACAATTCAATTGCAAGCTTAACGTTGAACACAATAGAGGTACATGTTTCACTGATACAACTCCAGTATTGCGTCAGTGGCAGCCGTGTCCAGTTGAAATATGCTCGGCAACGATGCTTGGTAAACGCAACGAGCCATACGTCGCCCTGAAACCTTGTTTTATTGAAGTTTTGTGCTTTCCTATCAGTCGTTTCAGCAAATTCTTTTCCTCACCCATAGTTCATTCATTACATTGAAATAAATCAGGGAATAATATTCTAATCAAATTATCGGCATTCTAATCTTTTCTGCCGAAGTTAAATGATAAATGTTCATTCATAATTTTTATCGAAATGACCCCAATCCGTTCTGGTTCATGTTTTATTCACCTTTCACGTTTACATTTACTGGCATTGCTAAAATTTTATACGAGCTCCCATCTATTTTGACAGCTTTATAAATGAAATAAGGCGTTTACATATGTTCAGGTGTTTCCATTTCACCCCTAATCAAGTCCGCCGATGGTGCTCTAATTACAGCCCAGCGAGCAAGGGAGGAAGGCCGATAAAGAAATCGCGCTCTAAGGAAACGCGTGGCCGAAACAACTGATCTCGCGAGGAAGAACAAGTGGCGGGATATCCGTTTACGATGCAGTTAATTAAAACCAACGCTTTTAACGATGATTTTCAGGCGAGATATTTAATTAAAATAATTTATTGTTCCATCTTCCTCCTCGAAATGTGAGAGAGTGAATGGAAGTAAGAGTGGGAGAGAGATAAAGGGTAAGAGAGAGAGAGAGTGAGATACGAGGAGGGGGAGGGCGTATAATGGGAGATGAAGCAGCTAACTCGAATGATTAAAACAAAATGAGATGGTCGTAACAAAGGGGGAATTTCCACCCTTGACGAAAACACCATGATTCCTATACATAAGCGTTTTAATAATTGCAATCAACAGTGGAAAGAGAGCCATGATAACAGGAAAGTACGGACGACAACGCAAAGCTCCCTTAATTTTTTTCCTGGGGAGATGACAAACTGAGTTCCTTGAAAAGTAAAGGGCATATGTCTCCGAAAACTAGCGAAAGGTAAGCAGAAATATTTTGCGAGGGAGGAGAGATGAAAGGATGAGCGAAGCACTCACGGCTGTCTGCCCTGCCTTTGGGAGTCAGAAAGTGAGAGGGAATATGGGGCGCGTGCTTTCAGACAAAAAGATGCCAACACAGCGATTTAAAAGAGACGTCAAGTCGGATCAAAATCTTTCTCATTACTCCCGACGGCTGCCCTTCAAAAACGATTCACTCTGACCTCATTATCCTTCACACTTGTTTTGTAATTGTGAAACGTGGAGAGGGTATTTCAATGATTAAAAGTGTCGAGAAAAGGGAGGTTAAAAACATTAAGAGATTAACTTGAGGAAAAGTGTGAAAAATTCAACGAACCGATTGGTGTTTACCGTTTCAAACGTATCATTGGTAAATTAATGAAATTTATAATAAAAAAATTGGCTTCGATGATCAAATCATGGGGGCAGTCTTTGTACCCCGTTACCCTTTTCGCCGCTGCTTTCAGCTTTCTTCCGCGAACTTTCGTTTCATTACCGCTCTAAATCTTAATTCTCTATCCATTTTAAACTTTCATTTTCTTCCTTTTTGACGAAATAAAAATGTAAAATATCCTAACCAAAGAGGAAGTTTACTATGCAAAGATAAAATATGAACCAAAAAATGCGTCTGAATAAATATTTAAAAAAATAAACTCGGTTTTTAATGCACACATGACGTGAAGAATGACGTTCTTTTGGACCATGTCTATGGATAATGCAACTGGATTTGAAGACCTGAAACTTTTGCATGAAACCAAAGGCTTCTAATTGAATCCAAACGGGGCTTAAGTGGATACAAGGGTGTAACGAGGACACCATAGAACAAAATCATACTTGATAGAAGAAAGTGTTGACATGGCCTTAAGGCATGATGAATTAGATTTCTAACGTATCAATGCTAGAAAAACTCGAAAAGACAGATAAAGGAAGCAATAAAGGTCAATATAAGCGGAAAATTAACGGCAATTAGTTAATTGGAAAATTAAAACTTTGGGGAGAGCTTATCTGCCACCACGAGGGTTGCTAATCCGGGCGATGTCTCCGGGCAACCCGGGCTAAAGGTCCAAAGAGAATGATTGAGTATGTACATGGAAAACAGAATTTTGAGGATACTGCTGTTACTCCAATGGAAGGAAATAAAGAATTTTCCATGACGCAGGTCTTTTTGATAGTCCGGGTTTTAGTTCTAACCTCGCCTATGCAAACAACCTCCACGCCGAAATGTTTACTGTTCTGTGAAATTCGCTTTCGAATCCAGTGAATTAAGATGTGTTTTTTAATAAAATGCCTGTTTTAGATGAAATGTTATACATAAAGAGCTCGCAAAAGGAATGCCAAGAAAAAATAGATGCCAATATTATGTTTTTTATATTTCTCATTTTAAAATTTCAAATGTTGTTAATTCACTGCGTCAATTCAGGTTTTGAGGTAAATGATCGATTTTACACAAATATGGACCAACTACCACTGATCAGGTTGCAAGTATTTTGCTTTGCAGGAAAAATGGATGTGAAGCATACCGTGATGAATTGTTAAGGTCGATGGACATCTTACCAGATTTATGCGTGCAAAAATGTTGAGGAAAAGTATCTTGAGGAGTATATACAAGTATATTCATTCATAGCATAGGAAACGAAATGGCTCCCATACCCTGATGCGTGAATTTCACACGTCGTTGCATTTAGTATTGAGTGAACTCTACCGTCACTTATAAAAATTGACCTTTGATTCAATAATTGTATGAATGATTTTTATTTATTTCTAGATGTATTTATTACTTATAAACTCTTGAATATGCATAAAAATCTTAAGAGATTAGAGTATTAACAGATTTAAAGCCGCTTTGGTTATTACTGTGATGAACTTAGATTTACCAAAACCTGTGAAAGGCTTTAACTATTATAGGATAATGGATCAGTAATGCTTTTTATGACATGTGCAGGAATTATATGCAATCCTATCTCAAAACAAATGGCACATTATAAATAGAACTTTAGAAAAACATGCTATAAAAAGTAAGTGCGCAAATAATTCTTTTTACATTAACTGCAACTGTTTTTGAGTGAAAAGGAATGCAAAATCAAATTACAATATCAAGAAACTGTAACAGTAACTTTAACGGAGTCACCCGCTATGTGTGCATTATAATGCAACCATTTCAGAGAGTAAAAATCATTCGCCTTGACCGGGATTCGAACCCGGATCCCTCGATATCCGGCCGAGTGCTCGGTAGCTTAAGTGGTTAAAGCACTCCGCCGGATATCGAGGGATTCGGGTTCGAATCCCGGTCAAGGCGAATAATTTTTACTCTCTGAAATGGTCAAATTACAATATTTTGTATCTCTCACAGACCTCCCATAATTTTTAAGCCATTTCAAGGAATAATGTTATGATTAGATATAGATAATCGGTACAGTGGTGTTCGATAAAATTTCTTACTGTGCGATATCGGCGCATGAGTTACGTATTTTCTTCCTTAAACAGAAGCTGCTTTTTATTCATTGCAATTTAAATGATATTATATCAATTGCCTAATAGATAGGAGAATTTATATGATGCATAATGATATTTATAGATCCTCAAATAGCTTTTGATACGGTGGATCGTTATAGAGTGTTAAAAATTATATACTCTGTAGTAGTTGCTGCACCCATTCGCATTTGGCTTTCTAATTATTTAAAGGATGAAAAGTTTCCGTCACTAAAATCAATAATGAATGTAGTTTAGAACATTATATATAATTTTGTGTGTCACAAGGATCTATTGTTGGCCCCATACTATATTGTACATACACAAATGACATATTCAAGTGCTGTCATATCTGTAAGTTGATATTTTATGCTAATAACGCAGTACACATATCGAAGCATGCTTAACTTAACGCAGCTATTCATGTAATGAAACTCAACTTAAATAATATTCGTGTAAGTAAATTGATATATGATAATACTATAGTTATCAATGATAAAAAATCCAAAGTTTTGTTTTCGAAAGACAAATACATTATAGATATTAAATTGCAAATTCATTCACTTAACTGTCTACATTACCCCTCCCATAGCTGTTATTTCCCCATGCTGGAACAAGTAATGTCAAAAAATATTATTGCTTTGGGGTAAACATTGATCAAAATATCGCGTTTAGTGAACATACTTTATAAATAAATCATAAATTAAATTAAATTCAACGTCAAGTTCACTACATTAGTACGTGATCAAGGCAGTGTATTTTCACTGATTGAGAGTGCTTTTAGATACAGCATAACAGGATATGTATCAATATATTCTACAAAAATCAGTATACTAAAAACTAAAAGGAGAAATCCCCTAGAGAGACTATCAGAAGTTAGATCAAGGAAATATTCTAGATGTAAAAATGCATCAATCTTTCAACAATTAGGAATTCTACCGGCAGACGATCTTTATAGATGTGTCATTAAAATAGAAAACTATGAATGCTGGAATGAATGATATGCAACAAATATGTTACACGCAAAAAAAAAGAAATTATCATTAAGGGACAATATTAAGTACATAACGAAAAGTCATCATTGGAGGTGTTTATTCTTCTAATGCTAAATGTAATACCTATAGTTTAAGGATGTTACAGCCAGTAAATTTTGTCAAAAGGAATATAAAAGACTCGTTCTTGGGAGGGACTAGGACTCAAAATAAAACTTTTAACATAATGTATGTAATTGTATTACGGCAGCATTTTATATCTATTATTTGTTGTGCGGCACCTGCTTTGAAGCCAGACCTAATTGACTTAACAGAATCAAAATGAGTATTCAATTTGTACCTCTCTCAATTTATACTGCTATTGTATAGTTGAAGACTATCTATATATGTTTTTTTATATTGAATTTTTTTTATATTGTACATGATGAATAAGGGAAATTAAAATATAAAAAAGGTGTTACACAGATTATTAATCGGCTTAACTGAGCATTCACACTAGTAAAATAGGAATTATTTGCCATTCTAAATTTTTTTACACATACTGTAATAAAGTTCATTACGCTAAGTTCAACAGAATTCTCTTCCGCATTAACTTAAAATACATACATATATAATGTTACACACTAAATTAACTTTCAAGTAGGTTAAAATTAATTTCATCGCATTCAAATTGCAAATATTAAATAATTTCCTGTGACTTTTCAGATAGTTCGCGTTTGTGCCAAAAATGCGAAGTCGGAGTCATCAAGCTGGTTAGATAACTGGAGCAGGATTGGCTTGATGCAAAAGTCAAGGTGTGTGAAATTCATTTCAAGGACTGTGTTTCTCAGAACATAGGGAGTTGTTGCACCCATAAATTTAAACTGAACCCAAAGACCCCAAACAGATTTAATGCTGGAACCCAGAAGAGACCCTATTACACTGCCACATTCTTCCGTCAAAACAACTGGAATTAAATACATAGGCTCGTTGGCTTATGCTTACTTTCATTCACATTCCCTTACGTGTATTATCTACTTACAGTCTCTATTATCTTATATTAGTATTATCTTATCAGTAGTAACAGTAGCTACTTTCAGTTTTATACTTTTCAGTCAAAATAGAATGTGTTTATCGAACAAAAATTTACATTTGTGATAATACTCAATGAATTCTAAGGAGACACCATAAACGAAAAACACTCAGTGCTCAAAACTTTTGAATCGCGATAAAGCTTGAACAACTGAGTCACTTTAAAATATTTGAACAACTCCATAAATGAAAACTTACTACAGTATTTTTTTGGCCGCTACATCAACGTAATATCCTTCTAGCCCAATTATTGGGTATTATACTTGGCTGATACTATACAAGGAGACATATTACACTACCGATTTCGCCGGCCTGAGGTGGAACTGATAACCTTTTAGTCTCATTTAAAGCGTGCGAACCGAGTTCAGACTTTTCTGAACACAAAAATAAGGTATTTGAAGGACCCCGACCTTTTGCAAAACCATAGAGCCCTTTGCTCTAAAAACCTACAATCCTAATATTCAATATAAGCCTGTGGATGTTTTCTCTATTGAATTCATATGAATTCTCTCCGATCTGGAGAAAAAAACAGTGTTTAACTCACAGTCTCTGTTTTATAACAGCCATTATTTACTACAACAAAAACCCGTAATTTTCATACATAATGAATGTCAGCGTTGTGCTTCATAAAATATTTTTTGTAGCACCAAGAAACCTGTGGATATTTTCAGTGGATTGCTTAGGTATGTAGAGCTAACGCGCTGAGCTACAACGTGCTACAAGAGCGCTAACGCGATGTAGTAAGTGGACCAGCTATCGCCTCCTTGGAGCTGTCAAAACACATCACAAGGAAAGGAAGGAATTGTAGAAGCACTGTGGATCCCCGTAGAATCTTCGATTCTTGATGGCCATTAACCTCTTGTTATCTCGCGAATAACATTTGATAATATCCAGCAGCGGTGAAGCCCTCCCCTCACCGCTCACCTTAAGCACACAAATGTGCTGCCGGCTCTCCGATTGCCGCCGGTGCGAGATAGATGGATGCGGAATTTCACTTTGCAGCCGGAGATGTACCCTCCGGGAGGGAAGGGAGAGGGGAGGGGTGTGTGGGTGAAACGGGGTCAACCCGGGGAATCTTTCGGAGCAATATGAATTACGCCCCACGCGCCTCATCCCGGCTCCCTCCCTCTCCCCTCCCTCCCTCGGGCCGTCCGTTCCAATTCACTCGTGAGCAAAACTCTCTCCCCCTCCTTCCCCTCTCTAACCCCAGGAAAAAATATTCATACCTCCCCATCATTCGTCCTCATGCATGCATATACTCTCTCTCTCACTCCCGCCGTCCTTCCAAATTTCCGAAAACACGCTGAAACCCAAACGCCCAAGCACAGCGAAATCTCCAAAAACCTCAAAAATACATCACATCCTTCTCCGACTTCCACATCCACCCGCCCCCCTTGCCCCCACTCTCTCCGAATAATTGCCATCTGTCACAACTCCTGCCTCGGACGCACGGGGTTTCCTGGTCCACATTTATCTGCCTGAGGAGTTTCTTTCATTCCGAACCTCTCTGAGCTGAGAGAAGTGGACGTTTTTAGGTTTGAGAGATAGACGGTTCATCAACTAGACGGACGCAATGCTCCCATATCCTCGTGGATGGGGAAAGACGAATTTTGAATACACATTTAGGACCCCGCATTGTTTTTGATTTCCGATGAAGAAAATCCAGCGCAAGTTATTTCTTCAATCTTTCTTGCCGCATACCCGGACCAAATTGAGTTAGCGCCAATTTATCCTTGAAGTAGGGTAAAATGTTTCACCTTTGGTTATCCTTATAGTGTTAATGTCATACAAAATCGGTGCATTCTGTCACCATTTCCTTCTTATTGTCTTCTTAAAATTCAAATAATTGAATAGAAGGGTTATCAACATTTTTCCATGGCAGTACTATGGAAGTGTTGGCAAAAAATCTTCAAATTCAAGGGAACATTTTGCATTAAGTCGAAATTCATTCTAATGCAACCATTTCAGAGAGTAAAAATCATTCGCCTTGACCGGGATTCGAACCCGGATCCCTCGATATCCGGCCGAGTGCTTTAACCACTTAACCTACCGAGACGTCCTCTTACACTCTGAAATTTTGGGGGCTTTAAAGGAACAAGATGTTATGACGAAATACCGTACATACAATGTCACAGGCATTTAATTCATTTACTTCTCAAACTAATATAATAAAAAGGAAGCATGGGATTGTCAATATTCCCAATATTTGATAACATTGAATAAATGTCCATCTAAGTAGATAAAAATAATTCAGCAAGGAATAGATGATAAAATTTGAAATTTGCGAGCATTGATTTTGCTTATCACAACGTAGATTTTAACGCATTCTTTCATCTTCAGATATTGGGTTTATCTTCGAGCGATCTTTATGAAGTATGATGGAGTAATTCATATTGTTGACCTGAGATAATCGATATCTTAGTAACTCTACTTAGCAACTAAATCTTTCATAAAATATAAAATGCACAGAAAGTTGTCGACAAAACCAAGTATTTTAAAGTTAAATACTTCCTCATTTCCTATTATTTGTTTTTCTTCAAAAAGCAATACATTATTGGCTCAAACTTCGAGTGTAAAGCCGTATTCAACCATTATTATTAAGATAATCGGGTTCGCATGTTCATAAAAATACGCACTGCACTCATTTAATCTTTCCATCGGTTACTTGTCTTTCTCCGAATAGTCTCACCATAGTCTCATTCCTGGTATTTCTCAATGCTATTCCCTCTATCTTCCTCCTCCTTCCCATTATCGTATCCATTTCTCCCTCTTCATTCTTCATATGCCATTCCGTACCACACTCCTTCATCCCTAAAACCCTCTTAGATACGCCTAAAGATTCCTCCATTCACATTCCAAATGGTACCCGCGAAAACTTTCGGCATCCTACCTTGATTGATGGAAAGCAGAGGGGGGATCATTCGTCACCGGAATCCACCTCCGCCCTCAAACTTCAGGCGGTCCCCCGTTCCCATTTATCCGCGTGGAATTCTCCCCCGAGTCGGCAGGCCGAAACTCCATCCCTCCCCGTCCCACGACTCCCCTTCCCCATTCCCTTTGCTCCTCTCCAGGAAACCCCTTCGAGCACCCTGGCACTCCGCGCTGTCTAATCCTTCCCCATGCACACGCCGTCGCGGATGCAAAGCGTTCTTTGCCGGCAAACAACAAGTGCGATGGGACATGGGCGCGGGGGGGTGCTCGATTGTTTCCCTAGGGACGGAGGACCTCGGGTTTTGTGGCGTAGCTTCGAGGACGATATCCTATTCTCATCCTCCATATGTCTCCCGATATTTTCAGGAATGCGCCGGAGTGAAAGATATGCTTAATGGTTGGAACAGGTGAAACAAAACGTAATTTACATCTGTGAAGCATTAATTTTCACAATAAAATTAATTTGAATAACCAAATAATCTGCATCTACGCTATGCGAAGCATTTACATAAAACTTACTTCACTTTATAATTTTAATGACAGCGTAATGAGGTTCTTCAGTTTACTGAATAATAAACGGGTTAACGGAGACCATTATTTTTCCTGTACGTCCAAAATATAGGAACAATGTAAATCACCACTTCCTCTCCATTACTTGTGGTGGTTCTGGATACACCTTCCGTTTTCATGAAACTCTTCGTTGGAAGCACTGTTAATAATTTAATACGTCTCTGTTTTAATTGCTTGAAAGAAGGAATTGCATTTTAAAGCACATAAATTTTCTATTTACTGAACCAGAATATGATTATATTATCATTTGGAATATTTCAATCTAATTTTATTTATTTAGTTTGCATTAGTCCGAAAACAGCACTTCGACCTTAACATCGCACTTTGGACATTGACATAACAATTGGACATTTACATACACCCAAGCCCTAGGTGGTAGAAAACCACCTTGGCTTGATTTGAACCCTCGACCTCTGGGTTGGCAGACGAGGACGTTAACCCGCCGTTACCGGGAAAAATACAAATTCTTAGACAATACAAGGTCTTGATACAAAAATAATACGGCAAAATGAATTTCGTCATGGAAAAATTTATCAAGACCGAAAAATCATTTTTTTAGGTTTTCGGTTCAATGAAGCTAAAGTTGAAATCTTTTATGCGAACAGATAGAATACCATAAGACAAACTGTATGCTATCCTATTTGTGATAATGTTAGGTTAAAACCTTCCCCTTTGTTAAACCCCTTGCGTACCCTAATTCAAAACTCATAAAAGAACGTCTAGTGCATAAAAACCTCAACTTATCATGGCGGCGCCCTCGGTGTAACGCTGGGAAAGCTTGTGTAGTGTATGAAATACATGGAAATGAATTACACTTCCGAAATTTGGACATCTCCGAGTGTCAATGAATAGTTGACGCTGGTCGCCGAGGGTGAGAGGGCCCTCAGGTGGGCCGCATCAATACATTTCATTGGGCACCGGCACACATCTTTCACTTCCATTTGGCGACAAAATGATAACTCAAGAGAGTCGGGCTTAAAAACACTGCGTTACTGCGTCACTTGACTGTGTCAATCGCATGGGTGGAGGAAAAGGGGGAGGGAGGTTGTGGTGGGCAGGGAAGGAAGGGCGAACGGAATAAGGACGGAACGCCCGGTGCGGGTGGAACCCCCGCACATATACCAACAGCATCCATCCCAGGCCAAATGCCAACCACGTGGAGGGCAAGGTAACCGCAGCTGGACCGTCAGCCATTTGCATCCGAAACCTTTGAATTCCTAGGGGTGTTGTGGCGGAGATACTCTTTCCTCTCGCGAAAATATTCTCGGGCATCCGGAGATGTATGAGGTGGAATGCCTCTGAGGACGAGATCACTTCAGTAAAATAGATAGAAAAGACCCAGATGGAAAACTATCCGAGTGCTTTTTTCTATTATCTTTTCACCTGTCCCCTCTAAAAGACACTAATCAAACCGTAGATATAAGTAAATCACTCAAAAGGCACTCTTATATTTATCACTAGATTTAGGTAGGGCATGCTGTTTTATTGCTAACGGAATAGGTTTTCATTTTATCACAGTCCTGAAAATGCACAGATAATGTGATCTTAGATAGATGCAATCTTGCTGCATGGTAGCCAGCGGGTTGAATAATTGACTAGGAATGCTAAAAATTGTCCGCTTATCATTATTTTTTTTAACATTATCTTAAACTGGTAAACAAGACTTAAAGGTGGTAGATAAATAGAAATAGCTCTACAACTAAACAATTCCATATGATAGAAAGGACAAATTAAGCTTATTACGACCTCTTTTCAGAAAAAAAATATATTGAATAATATTTCCTTAATCCATTTACGGCTTAAAACAATATTATTTAATATAGTCGGTCGAATCCCATTTGAGTTGACGATTAATAGAAAGAGAAAGACTATTACAGACAATTGGATCGATCAAGTTGAAATTCTCATAAATAAAACTTGAATTTAACACTATTGTAGAAAAATTATCTGAGAGATTGAATTGTTATTAACAATTTAAAGAAAACTGGTTTTATTACTTTGGATCTGCATTTATTGTAAAATAATAAAAAAAACATGAAAGATTTGTACTCAAAATATATGTCTGAATCGTCGCATGTGTACTTCATGATTAAATTCATGAAAAATAAATTGACAGATGCAATGCTATCTTAAAACTGGAATATTTTAAAATCTTTTTAGAAAGGAGCAATCAAAGGGCTAAACTATCCCAAATAGCTTTTCAACCCCGCAAATTCGTCCTATATGCTAGGCTATTTTATCTAAAGCCAATCCATTTATCCAGGAGGGGAAAGTGGCCTGAATGTCATATTTTGACACATCGAACACAGTTGTCGCATTTTTTTCCCATCGACACAGTTTGAAAATCACCATCCATTTCCCCCGATTTCAAGAGAATCTGTATTGCTCCCTACGCGGTTTGGTTAAGTCCGGAGGAATGAAAAATGGTGGGGAACGAGAAATAAAAAACGAGGTCAGTGAGGCGCTTGGCACGTATTCCATCGCACGGAGCAAGTTGTAAATCCTCCTGCGGACTACCACCTCTGAGAGACTCGCCGGAGCCCAAGGATTCAATCATAAGATCGGCAAAGGTTTGCACTCAACATTCTCCTACTAACACTCACGACGAATCGATCCGGAAGTGAAATTTAGGATTTCATGTATTATTCCCAAAATTGTTGGAAATAGTTCAAATTAGAATTCAAGGCTTCACCAATGACTTTGGATTCTGGAAATTTTATGGAGATTCAAGTTCTTTTAATAAATCAATTGGGTTAGAGTAACTTAAAAGAATGAGAAATTAAATTACAACCATAACAATCTCTACATGTAGCCCAATGGAACGCTAACGGATTATTTATTGAACTAAAATGATACTAATTATTATTTTAAATAATAATGTTTTTTCTTGGTATGTTTACTCCATGGGGAATTTTTTGAACGGAAACGCATTTCAAATGGCAAATCATAGTTATCAAATAAGGCACATTGAACAATTGATTTGAGATAACTATGCTAAAGAGGAATGAGTACTGCAATGCTGGCTAAATTAACTGAGCCTTTCCGCTCAACACGATTTGTCATCCACTTTTCCATTTTGAAGGCTACATATCAGCGTAACTGTGGTTCTTTAGTACACTGCACTTTTCATAAAATAGAATGTAGGGAAATATTTTCGGCATAAAAAGTTAATGCATCAAGCACCTAATATTTTAATATTCTTAGAGTGTGACTATTCTTACACTAGTGGAGAAAAACATAAATTATGAGAAAATAACTGAAAAATGGAGAAAACATTATGTGATTTCCAAACATTTGAATTTCTCTTATTTTATGACTGATATCCCCGGACAGCTGCTCACAAACGATATTGGGATAATAAATTGAAAAATGCGCAGAATTTTTTTAGTGGTGAAAATATATTTTTGAATATAAATATATTATTAAATAATATAAACAATTCATTATAAAATTATAAAAATTTATTAAAATTCGCTCACTAAATTTATGAGATAAAACGAGTCTTGTTTTAAAGGGTCAAAAGGTATTTTTATGATGACATGATATTTATTCTCGGTTTTAGACAAGTCTTATAGCTCCCCATAAGAATTTATTTTCTCATTAATCTGTGAATTTCCTACCTTGCGCGTGTTTTAGTCATGCAGTCACTCAGTCTACTCATAAAAAATAAATGTTTTTCGAAAAATCAGCAAAACTTCTGCTCATTTTGAGCTTTTAACTTATTCTTTCTTATAAAATCAAAGTTTTTTCTGAAAAATTAGTAAATGCGGTTTTTCATTCGTTTTTACCTTAGTCTTAATTTGAAAATGACCATTTGAGAACATAGGTGAATCGAGCATATCTATGGAGACACTAGTTAGGGCCATCATTTGTACTGCCATCAAAGAAGGAATAACTATACTTTGCAGTTGTTGAGTCGTGGAATTTTGATTCAATACAGCGGAGAATCATGAAGATCGATTGGTTCAAGGCGAATGGCATTGGAAGGAGATTTGAATTTAAATATGTTACTCTTTCGAGAGCATATATACATGTTACTTCGACGAGAGCATTTATACGTGCAAGTACATACATTACACATTTGTGTACGCATATAAAATTTTTAATTCATAAATAATCCTCAAAAAGGAGGATGATCCTTGAAAAACAGAGCTCGCAGCTTCATCCGTATTGCACAACCGTTTCCAACCGTAGAGATCCCCATGAATGAAGGGGCTCCCCTTTGACCTCGGTCCATCGCTCCCTGCCCAATCCCTTTCTTTAAGGAAGTTGATGCCATACAGTTTGTTAGGGAAGTTAGATAAATCGAACAGTATGGATTGAGGGGAAACGAATGGGTGAAAATCAACAATAGGTCGTAGTAAGCTGCTGATCATTAGTTGGATCAAGTCGGGGGAAAGGAGTATTTCCAAGATATTGTATCTCTTTTCATTTATATTCATATTTATGTCAGCCCCGAGGTGGGGTAGAACGAATTGGAGAAATATTTTTCCGTGAAGTATTGGACTTTGAAAAGCTAGAACAGCAACACGTGTTATTGCCCTCTGACTTCCGTGCCCCTCCTCGCCCTGAACGTCGCTAATATTCGAGCCCTTCACCACCAATGAGTCCAGTTTTATTTCGACCAAACATCCACCCTGGTTAAAACAAATACGTTATTGTGGTCAAAGGATGAACGTTGATTGTGGTATCCGTTACACAACTAATTCCAACTACCTCAGGGAAAATGTTCTTTTTAAACGTTAAAATATATATTTTTGGGAGCCTCCTAACCTCCTCCAAATTATTACTCACAGAATAATCCCTGAACTAAATATAATGGCCGATTAATCAATCCTGTTAAAAATATGTCTGTACGAAAAGAGTAGAATGATTTATAAAAGAGAGGGAAATAAAACAGTATCGACTGAAAATTATACTAAATTCATATTGGTTCAAGTTCTACACACAGGTAATATATAATAAACTTGCGGTTTCAATATATTCGTACAACACTGCACAGTAGTTTCAGAGGTGGATACTTTAATAATATTGTGCTATTAAACGTCGGGCATTATTTATTTTATGGATAAAAAGACATTGTATCCCTAAGGATCGAAACTTGTTTTACCATAAGAACAACATCACTATACAATGTCTGTGATTTAATTTCTACATTGATGCTCGGTGTTTGTGTGTTCATGTATAACAAATAAGAACTGAGTAAACGTGGAAGGAGGTGCAAAATAAGGTTAGCATGGGGGGGCCGATGAATTGTGCGTACGAAGAAGAGGAGGATCGTCGTAGGGGACAAAGAGGAGGCTAATGAACGCAAACCCCGTCATCGCGGGCCGCCGGGGCGGGGAGGGGGTCCGCCGCGTGGGGAGGAAGGATCCAATCGAGCTGATGACGCAAATTGAGGAAAGGAGAAGTCAACAAATTACTCACTGCGACTGGAGCCCAAAAGAGTCGAGGCGAAAAGATCGGGGGCCACTCTGTACTGACTGAAGGCTTATTTAAAATTCTAAGAGAATAGCGAAAGGTCAGAGGTTAACGCATGCATATTTACGAATCGGAATGTATGTAAACTAATATTTATAATTAAAAATGACTAAATACACGGAAATAGAACACAATATGGTAAATAATATTAATGCTTGTGTCAGTTATAGCTCGCTAGCAAAACTTATGAGATATCAGACATCAGGCAATCTACCTAAAACCGAGGTTTTTGATTAAGGTGACTTCAAGTTACATACATAATTTGACAAAACATATTTAATAATTGAACACGATATGAAAAGTTATATTAAAACAATCCCTGACCTATATTCCACTATAATTTGATCATCATTCATAGTTACATTTGAATTTAACCAAGAATTTGAGATAGAAATCTTACGTGTTGTTTCATTTTGATTAACATTTTGTTCAAGCAATTATTACAACATCACATGTTTTTTATTAAAAGTTTAACACTCTTTTATTCCTATAATGATGAAAAATATTTTCACCAATACACATTTTCATCTTTCAAAGTCAGAAAACTAAAATTAGAACTGCCACGGCTTTAAGAAAGCATATATTTATTTGGCAATAAATAGAAGTCTGCTAGATCAATCTGCATTCACTTAACAGCATCATTAAGAGGGCGATGATGGTAATAATGGTGTTATGATGGCACTCACCAAAACTTCGACTAAATATGAGCTACGCGTTCCTTTCAGGGGCAGTTTCCTTCCACCTTTATTTGCCGTAGTGTCTATTCAGCCTTCCCACTGCCGCCATCACTCTTGTCTCTTGCCCGCAAGTCCCTCACGCCTCAAATCCTTACTATTCTCCTCGATATGGAAACTCCTACTTAATGAAATTCGTAGTTATGTAACTCAAACTCTAATGCTTTCAATTGTCCTTACAGATTACCCCTAAGGTGTATCTCATAATCTTCAATCGAGGTATAATCCTTCTTCCATTGTAGGATATATATTAAAAAACTGGAGGTATATACAATTATAAGCCCTGGTAGGATGAATTTAGCTCTTGTCATCCTACTCAATCCAATATAACCTGAAACAGTGTACTGGAAGAGAGAAGGTAAGTTTTATTAGGTATTTCGAAACGCCCCTTATTCATTTTCAAGTATAGTTTTAAGCTTAATTTATAGCTAGAGAAAAATGATAACAAAACGTGATAAAAAACCGACAGATATTATAAAGTTATAAAAATCTCACTACATTGATTGTGTAATATTAGAATCCCGCGAAACCTATTCATAGGAGATCGTTAAACCCAGTCATGGCCAGATGTGCCAACAATCGTTAACATACGTTTTCTATATTTTACAAATGAATGATTAGTTATTGAACGCTATTTGCGTTCAACGTTAAATAATCACCTAGGTCATACTCTGATGTTGTTTATGTCACCTATTATACGTCGTCATTAGGAAAAAAATAAATATTAGTTTGATGGAGTTAACATATTAGAGTAATTAAATAAACAGGTGCTTTAAGGTCAATAAGAAACACGCAGATTAAGTCACTCTCATTAAATAAGCCTTCAACGTTTAAAAATATCCCTTTTCGCACATTCAAGATGAAGTACATTACACGAGAATCAATTGGAGGAACTGTTACGGTAACTAGTGCAATAATATTACATCCTTCCATTCACTTCACTCTAATACCGTATCTTTCAGGAAGTATTCTCTCGTCCGATTCATGGGAGTAATTCCGAAGAGCATCCATCCAGCGAGCACGCACGTTCCTCGGTGAAGTTTCCTATTAATTCTTAATGTAAAAGTTCAGCATCAAAATTATCAGCCTCCACGGTTTGGAACTGACACCTCGTTTCCACTTTAACTAACGCGCATGTCTCCGTTAAATGAATAGAGGCGAAGGGAAACGTTGAGCCTAATGCGCGTTACTTAAGCGGTAATTCCTTTTACATGGTGTTGCAAGAAGCTGACTAGTCGTCAACAGCCCAGCAAATATAGATGAAACTGGCCGTAATTGTTTCAAAAGTAACTTCGACACATAAAGTCTACACCTCAGGTCTCAGTAGATTATATGGGAACTTGCTTTCTTTGTTAATTAGATATTAATTGAAATAAATCTAAAATTCATCTCGTAAGTACCCAAACTTATAGAGAGGTATACATTGACATCATGAAAATTGTAAAAAAATGGGTTAATTAGAAAGTGGTATGATAAATTATTTTACATAAATTACTTGAAATAACGCAATTAAGTTTTTCCATTTTAACTTTTCATCGATTCAGAAATTTAGCTGTCACTACGCTAAAAACATATGCCTGATGCACAATTAGTTTGAAGCATATCGCCCAATAGAAAAAAGGAGACAGCAATAAGCATTACAGCGACGAAAGGGCAACTGAACATCCTCGAGCAGAGGCATGGAAGAAGAATCAAATTGCAGCAAGGATAAGAATAATTCTATTGTAGAATTTTATTCAACATTTGAAAAATAGACATACTCGGAGAAATTTAAATTTTTGGCAGAAAAATATATAAACAGATAAGATATTTAAAATGACATAATCTCTCGAGACACTTAGCGTATTTTATTATCTCTTTTTTAATAATTAGGAGATTATATTATAATAAAATATCAGCTTTATGATTAGAACTACATTTGAATAAATCCGCTAACTCTTATTACGGATGCACTGTTCCTTTCCACCGGTCTTTTCTTCTCAAATGCACTGTTTCTTTCCATCGGCCAAGCTATTTTGTCTACATATGGCTCCTCACACATAATTCATTATTTGCTTATTATTTTTTATCTCGTCTCGTCTTCATTTCCCCCAACTTCTTCCTATTCACTCGCCACTCTTCTACGATTGGCGTCTTAAAATATGTTCGACAAGAGTTCGTTCCTTATTTGTTTCCAAACTTTTGTTAGGTTTTTCTTTTCATTTTCTTCGTGGAACCTATCCGACAGCTATTAGATCCGGCCATTTGATCTTCATTGCTCTCTTGTGGACGGCTTCGTATTCTAAGGTTCTCAATCGTCTCTTTGATGCTGCTCTTAGTGCTCGATCTTCATAAATATTGAAAACTCACGCTCTATTTATATCTAAGAGGCTTGAATGACGTATTTCCTTGCTTTCAAGCTTACAGTGGCTTTGAGCAACTTTTCACTCTGAAGGTTTATTGTCCATAAATCTCTTAGTAAAATAGCTTATTTACCTTAAATGTTGCTCTTAACTATATCTTCCAATATTACTGCTTCCTCTGCCACTGGTCTACTTCTTTGCGTAGATAGCCAATCTCATATTCTTGTAGCCTTTTATTGCCCTGTTTTATTTTTTTAATGGCCTTTGTTAATATTCCGCTCTTGTTTTTCCTTTATTAAACTCTTTTGTTTTCTTCTACCCATAATGTAGCATTTTTTATGATATATTGAGTGAAATAGTTCCCATCCGTTTACTGCATCGGTAAATTAAACATTTCGGGGGAAGTTGTTGACCATGTAGATTTATATATCATAGACCTTATAGACAAGAAAAACGCTTGTTTCTTCACCATTCAATTATTCAGTCTTTTTCAAAATATTTATCTTCGTTACCTTTTTCCAATAATGAAATGACGAAGAAAGTATCATAACTGCCCTTGTAAGCCATCAAATTATCGTAGGCTTGTATAATTACCTCTGTAGGAGTATGCTTTCTCAAAGAATTTACGTACAAGACTGCCGATACAAAAAATACCGGATGATAAACACTTACAGAGGTTTGATAAAGAGTGAATATCCCGTATGCATACCTCTTAAGTACATGTATCCACACTATACCGCGGAGGAGTGTGCACTGTGGCGGGCGAATCGATTTGCACTGCTCTGAGCCCCGAAGTCAAAAGATGTTAGAGTTTCAGTTTTTAAATTGGGAAGCCGAGGACGGTGGAGGGGGGGCGGCGACAAAGTGGAGGGCTATGTGCGTCCGGGGGCACAGCGGGGAGTCGGCTGCTTGCCCCCCTCACCCCGTCTCTCTCTCTCTTTCTCGTTGTGTCTATCTGTCTGCGTGGGTGGGAGAGAGGGTAGGAGGGTGCGCGCGTTAACATGGAGAGCCGTGCACATTGGAGGCACAGGCAATAGGAATTGCTGTGAACATTTTGTCATTCCTCTGATCTTCCAATACGTTCCCATTTTTCCGCCGCTGCTACACTCCGATTTGTTTTGTTGGTTTTTTCCTCCAAGTACAAAGCAGCGAGAGAAGGGAGGGACATGTACGCAGAGTGCAGTGAATAGGAGAGTGTCAGGGGGAGAGGGGAAGAAGCCGAGGCGAGGATGGGGGTAGAAGTTTGCTTTCACACAAAAGAGTTTTCTTTTCAGAAGACCATTCACTTATTTTTATCATACTTCCTCGCAACCATTAGATTTTTGTTCTCTTCTAAACATCTACTTTAGAGGTTTCTCTCAAATTTTCAGGACAGAATACCAATTTTTTTTTTCTTCCATCCCTATAGGTGTCCCTGGGAAATAGTGCCGACCACTCTCCACAAATCCAAAGCTCATAGTCGCATAAGGGAACCGGTGGGAAGCAGAGTAAAAGTAAGACTAATGTAACGTAGCGGGCTGGTAGCAACCTTGGTAGCTGGGATGAAATTGCTTGTGGTCGGACTGATTTGGGCTGCAATTTCGATTGATTGGTGACCTTTACTATGGGAATCTATATCTAGATTACTAACTGAAATAGTATCATCACATAGTTCTTATTATTTAATGAAATTTTCAAAACCAAATGCCATCAAAACCATGTAGATTTAATTTTGTACATACGAGGATACATATATTTTTATATAAATATACATACATATATATATATTTACTTATTTATTTTTATTTATATATTTAAAGAATGGGTCGCGGTAGTCCAGGGGGTAAAGAATTGGACTACTGACCGGAGGGTCCTGGGTTTGATTCCCAGGCAAGGCACTCTGGGCACCTGCAGCTCCACCCAAACTAGTTGATTTTTCGGGTACCAGATCCCCCAGAAACCATAACCGGCACAGGGAAAGGAACTGGCCCCCCTACTCTGATGTGTGAACATTCACACGCCGTCGCGTCGGGCTTAGTACATGGGTGAGCTCTACTATCACCTACTAAACCGACCTTCGAGTTGATTACTGTGTTTATGGTTTTATTGAAAGAAATAACTTGGAATAAACACGTTCTCTCTTTCAGAAATGTAAGATGCTGAATATATGCCGTTTTGAGTGAATGTTTGTACGTAAAAGCCCTGAATAATTATAGCTGCAATTTATTCCTCAGTTTCCCGTTGTTTGACACTTGCCCAGTTAACCAGTAAATTGTAGATCTTAATTCTTGTATTGATTACTCCAAATCATCTACAGAGTCTTGAACCTGCATTTGCTTGACGAAATACCTACCCAATAAGTCGCAATGCAACATATAACTAACTACTCGAATGAATTTTCCAATTTACAGTAAATAGAGGTCAATGCAACTGCTGGAAGGTTGATAGAGGCGTGTTGTGAAAGCAATAACGCATTTTTGAAGTCCATATACGAAGTATATAAAATAGCATGTTACTTATATTAAAATTCGATGTCCTGTCATAGTTAATGGAACTAAACAACGATACATATTTTGCCTCTCCTAACAGAACAAAATTTGGCATTTAATAATAGAATAAACCATTCGTCAATTAGACGTACATTCTTCCTCCGTTTATTAAGGCCAACATGCCTATTCTTTTACTACAGTTTTTATAATACTACCGCGGATGAAAACACTCTGTTCCCATCTTTCGTTATAATTTCCCCCTCTTCTCCCCCAACATAAGACCTCCTTATTTGTTTTCCTTTCTATCCACTTCACCTTTTCCATCCTTCTCCACTCCCATATTTCATTAGCCTCCAGTTAATCGTAAGCCTACCGTCTTGCTTCGACGACAATGTTTCCGCTCCAAAACCGCGTTCCATATGAAAAGTTCAACGACCAATTTCTTTACATCCTTACTCAATGTCACTATCATAAATTTCCTTCTCCCTTTGGAAGCTTTTCTGCCGTATGCAATTGTTCTATTTATGTCCCTACTACGATAATCATTTTAGTTCAAAACACTTCCGAGATAGATAAACTGCTTCACCTGCTGTAGTTTATGAGCTACTATTTTAACGTTAATTTAGCCTTTTTCTTTCTCTACTACTTCTTCCTTGAGAAACACTTCCTTCAAAGTTTTCATAAATTCATCATTTGTTTAACGGGAGCGTAACGGGAATTCCATCTTCACGATTTTAATTTCTTTCATTTACCAATATGCCTTTGCCATCTCTTAATCATGTAGCCCCAGGTCTAAACTATCTCCATCTTCTTCCTATTCGCTTTTTATATCTAAGTATGCTGGCCTAATGTCCTCACAATATATATTCTAAGGTTATTCTATCAATATTTTTTGTTCAACTTGATGATATTCCTGATTTGTCTTTAGTTTGGTGACCAGAATTTACCTTCTGTCTCCCGCACAGTGCTTTTTACTCCCTGTGTATCGCCCCTATTCCCCCTTTCTATGCATACTTCCCATATATTTGCCCTATTAGTTCTTGCCACACGTAATTATTAATCTCTACACGTTTTTTCTACTTAACTCAGGATTAAATTTTTTCCATATCTTTCTCTCGTAATTAACTAATTAGTATATCGCCTGTATTATTATTAAATTTCTCAACTGCCTTTTCTCCATTGTTTTAGTTCCAATTAATGCTTTTATATTCCAAATCCTCATCCGGCTTCCCTATTGACTACTCGAACCAGGAATTACTCTTCATTAGTGGTAAACTATGATTTGAAGCCACATAAACGGCACGTAAACTGTGGATTTATTACGCTGTTCCTCAATTTATGCCTAACGATAAAATTATCTTAACTGACATTTCTGCGAATTCCTGGACATTTCTACGCCTGCCTATGCCTTCTGTAATGTTTCTCTCAAGTACGACAGTCATTATGTATGCTATATCTACCTTGTCATCTGTCGCACCCTATTGCTTTCTACTCAGGATTATCCCTTCTTAAACTGTATTCTCCTAACTCCTTCCCATCACCTCCTTCATCCACCGCTATCCCCAATTGCAATAAATTCTCCCTCCCAGGCACGCGCTAATTTATTTCCACTTATTCATCAAATACTCTGACTATTCCATCCTTGTGATTGTTTGGAGTCATATACTCCTGAACATTAACCAAATTTGTTGGCTCATCTTGTACTTTTATTATTAGTATTCGATCGCTCATCTTCTCAACGGTTTTTATTATTTTTCCTATCTCTTTATTCAATATTATAGCTACCCCTCGCTGGCTATAGCCCCTCCGCTGTATATTACTGTATAACTATCACTCCAGTAAAGTCCGCTATTCTTCCATCTTGCCTCACACAACCTTAAAATATCTATAATTTCTCTTTACATCTCTGGCTTAATAGTCTATAATTTTCCTACCCTCAACATTGTCCTAACATTCCTCACCCCTTTTATAACTAGTTTAGTCCTCTTTTCCTTCTTTGCTAAAGATGTCTCTTTTGCTTCGCCACTATTCGTGAGAGGACGAATGTGAAACCCCTTGCCATCCCACTGTCGTGTGGCACATGGTCCAGCAGGCCAAATACCGTAGTTGCCACGACTCATACTTTAATCTCTGTCCATCAATGTTTCATGTGATAGAAAAATGTGGTTATTTTGCGCAATTTTTCTCAAGTTTTTTTAACAGGATATCATGATTCAAATGGCCACCTCACTTTTGTCTGACGCCTTTGCAGCCACTTCACTGAGGAACAGACGCTGCTCACAATACATTTCTTCTTTCGATCCTACCCTTCGACCTTTCTGGCATCGGTGAACCTTACAGGGGAAATCATCATTATTACTCCCACCAGCACAGCTCTAGGGTTCATTGCAACTCCCAAGTCCTTTCATCATGTAAAGACGGCATTCAATCGGGAAGGGATGTCCTGGTAATAACTTTAAATGAATGATAATTTGCATTAAATAATGTCCACCCAGTGCTCGTCAATGATTACGGGTATCGAAGGACAGAGTGACATAAAAGAAGAGGTACCTATTTCAATACTTTCTAAAATTTTATCATATTAACTATCCCATCGAATCGATGTAATTCGTATTAAATTCGGAGTCGGAAATGGAGAGGAAATATAGATGACATAAAAAAAGTGTCGTCAAAGCTTCACACAAGCCTGATGAAAATGCGATGGACATGTGATTGAAGAACTGTGCTTGGAATGAGAAGTTAAATGAAATGCCTTTAATATACTCCGCGATCACGGTAGTTTTAAAAGACTTCGATTGTACCGTCAGGCAGTGTATTTCAAATTCAAACGTGGACTTCAATTTTGACGCCAGCTGATAACCTATCCTTTGAACAGGCAATAAGCCCACCTAGAATGAGTTGGTATTGCATATACCGAAGGATACAACTACCATTTATATTATATTTGTCAAATTTGGAACATTAATCAATTTGTAAATTTATTCAAACACCAATTGGTAATTGTAATGTATATAATAATAATATAAAACCTTATATTTTAGCACCATTTTTTCTGGATGGTGAGATATGAATACGTATCATAATCGAAAAAATTCGCACTACAAACTTGTATCCTGCTATATACGTTAACACTTTGTCCTTTTCCAGAATTTTGGAGGTACATTTTTTTATTCCTCAACTACAGTTATTCTAGGGTGATTTTAGAATGGCCATGAATAAGTAAAAATAAGTGCTACTTAAAATTACGGGATAAAATATTTCTATTTTTCAACATTTTCCTTTTCGTTGTAAATGAGTGGGTAGAGCGCTGGGCTACTGCTGACCCAAAAGACCGAGTTCGATTACTGGTCGAATGCAACGAGCACCCTTGGTTATAACCATACTCTGAATTTTCTTCGCAACACATTTTATGGAAAACCACAGGCAACACTGGGAAAGGAAACGGGAAAATGCTGGGGAAGGGAAACCAACCCTCTTTTTGCCTTGGTATATGAATTTCGCAAGTTCTTGGAATAATTATTAGATAAAATCCACCATCATCCATCATACCAACCTTTCAATTGATTACTGTAGTGCTAATCTCATTTTAATCGTGCAAATGTTGTTCTATGCTCATGCAGTTTCCTTTCTTTTTCAAAAATGAGATTTTTCCAAATATGCAAGTAAAATAGTCAAGTATTCGTTTCCGTTCTCTCTCGTTTCACCGTTCGAACTAAACCTTTCAGCGAGCCGTTTAGGATAAAACGTTATAGCCCGTGGTATCCTTCTCTGGAGGATCTGGAGAATAATGGGGTTTGGGAAACTGCTGAGAATCTTAGCCTTATTCATTTGAGTGCCATAACCGCAGAAGAGGAGGTTGGAGCATTCTCGTGATGGGAAAGGACTTAAGTGAACCGATCCCGTACATTTTCTTGCAGCTTGGTTTCCAAGCGGCCTAATTACAATGCATAGAAATTGCCTGTAATAGCCTGACCCTTTTAGTAAATAAAAATTTTTCCTTGCACGTCTGAAAAAAAGAGTCCGCCATAATCTTCCCAGCTGAAGGGATGGTCTTTGTCTTCGCCTTTTGTCCTAACTACCGATGCTGGAAACCCACTGCTTAAACCGACTCTTTGTTTCAGATGTGTGGTGGTGAACCCATATTTTGTCCACACTGCATTGCAATCCTATGGCTTTCGCAAAATAAACTACAAATAAGCCATGGAGTATGTCGTATAGTTTCGTTTTTGAACAATTGTGAGAATGGCGGTATCTATTGAAGGTAGCTGCGTATAGTATTACTAATATCATGCACCATCATCATTCTATCATTCATCGTCTTATCTTGGGTATTATTAATACTTTCTGGAGTATTGTCCAGAAACATACACATCTACTAACTACAAACGAAAATAACGTTCTTCTCTGAGCGCCATCTTGTACTCGTTTGTCAACGCTGAAAATTTTGGAACCACTTGTAAAATAATCTGATTCTCATGCATACTATATTCTTCAATTGAAATCTTCAGAGTCGATTCATCTTTCGTGAAAAACTGAATGATCAATAGTTTTCATATATTTTTCCACGTATTCAAACGATAAAAATTAGACAGGGTATGAAATCGATATAGCTACAACCTGATGGACGTTTCCTCAAGAGAGGTAAATCATTGAAAATAATTTCAATTAGTAAGAGTTGTGCTCTATATCTGAATTTTCACGGAGTTTTCAAATCTTCATATTAATTATTTTTAGTAATCACCATTTTTACAGTCTTCAACAATTGTTTTGAGCAATATACTGCATATAACTAATTAAAAATTAATTTTTTACTAGAAGATCAAACAAACATAGCAGTAATGAACTTGAAGGTTAGAGCGGAGAATACTTAGTAAAAAGCATTACGGTGCTTGAAATTAAAACATTACAGCAATAAGGAACTGGTTACGTGTGATTCCCGAAAGATCAGGTATCCAAAATATAAAATAGCTTGCGTCAACTGATGTCAAACTCGAGCCCTCCGGACAACATTTCAGCGTTCTATTTTCAGGTCTACCGCGCTCCAAAAATCTTCATAATTGGTATCTACAATAACGCGCTATTGGTAAAACTAAATATTTTAAGCAAACAATATATATTTCATTAAACTTATGAAATGCTCCTCTAAATAATTGATATGGAAGCATACTGATGATTATGCAAATGCTTAACTCATGTTGATTATTAAGAAGATCCATGTCATACCATCGGATTATGATAAGTTTAAAATAGCCTAACATTATTGTATAAAATTTGGAATCCTGTAAAATAATTACACACCAAAGAGACTGGAGAGAGAAAGATTTCAACTGATTTTTAGGGGATTCGTCGTCACGGTAGCGTTCAATAAAAGACACGCCGGAAGTGAACGTGAAAGTCACGCGTGCAAATGCCAAATGATCCATCTGAAGCGGGGACGGTTGTCATCTACCGCGCTTTCACCGACCCCTCACCCCCTCGCCTCCCTCCCTTCTTCTGCTCGCCTTCCACTCGGGGAACGACCCACTTCTTCATCCACTACCTTCCACCCCTCCGATCATCCTCCCTCCTCCTCTAACACCCACACCCAATTTCTTCCTCGCCGGCTCAACTACTTCCCCCGTTAGGGCGACAGGAGTGGAGGGTAAGGGAGGAGAGGGGGGAGATTTCTCTTCATTGAAAAGAGTGGCCGGCCGGGAGGCGTGGATTATCTAGGACGCGGTGGAGACAAGGAGGAAGCACTCGCGCCAAACGACACTCTTGAAAGAAATTCGCGAGCGAAAGCCCTTAAGGAGCAACGGATGGCGTAGCGATCGGTTTTCACAACTTAGACGACACGAATTCACTCAAAGGCGTTTGCAGCAGCTTTATCGCCACTTAATGAAGGCTAACTTTCAATAGTAGTATTCTTTTTTAGTTCAGTGCTACGACGGGTAATATGGCATCACATTTTAACACTCTAGAGCACGTTTCGATAGAAGCTATGCAGATGAAAGGAGACAATGTAGAACAATTCTACAATATTAGAGATTACATAGTTTATTCCCAAAATAAGCAGAATCAATCCGGAAAAAAATAATTACAGTATAAAGAACTTAAATTCTTCAAAAAAGCAACATTACGCATGAATGCGTCGATGCCAGCACCTCAGCCAGTGGCGGGAAACTCGATCATGCACCCTACGAGGTTATTTTTCTTTGACATTGTACAATTTTTAAGCTTATATAGCGTTCTAAAACCGTTTCCTTTCTGCTCTTTTTTATTTCTAGAAACAAAAAGAAGTCCGGCGGTGGCGGATCGGGGCTAAAGGGTAACTGGGGCAGCGTTGCCACTTTGGCTTGCTAGGCCAGGTACACGGTACTTCACGAGGTAGGAGGTGTAGGACTACGGTGCGTTGCAGGGGTGCAGCCTCCAGTTGGCAAGGATCTCTTTTCTGACGCATTGCACTCTTCTCCGCAGCCCTACGAGGACTTCCACGCAAAATGTACTGTTCACTTGCTATTCTTGAGGCACAAACTCATAGCAAATAACGCCTTTTGAGTAGAAAAAGATGACGAGAAAAGGACTGCTTATTTTTGCAACAGGCCTTGTACTTGACCAAAATGGACCAGTTGAAAAAATAATCGGCTGACTAGCAATCGTTACATCGGTCGTAGAGAAAAAAATAATGAGATTGTGTGTAAATTGGAGACGGTTCCTTTTGGATGAGTCTCATGTAAGTGTCATTTTTCTTTTTCTACGGAAACCGCATTTATTCACTCGCGTTTTTACCAGGGACCGTTTTTAATAAAACGTCGTAAAGAGTAAACGAAAATCGTTATTTAATATCTCGAATATTTTGGAAGCAGGTCTATAAAAGCCTAATATTAGATGCAAAGGGTATATGAGTGCACGGCATCCCAAGATGACAATAAAAGAGAATGAAAGTAAATTGCTCGACGTTCGTCTGTTTGTGGAAGAAGTTCATGTCGTGCAATCAAATCACATGAATCAAATGTACTCCCTGTGACATATTGAAATAATTTTTATTAAAATTGGGTGAATTTGAAAATAGCTGGCCAGGATAATGGATAAATGAATTACCTAAGATAGACAATGATGGAACATGAGATCATAATGAGACACAAATGCCTGAAAAGTTTCTCTGCGGCCAAACTTTGAGTGGATTCTCTATTTTCGCCCAAATCACAGATGCTGAAGTGTACGCCGAGGGGGAAGTGTTGTCGATCCCACGCGTCCTCCTCAAGCCTTCCTTTTATATCCTCACCACATCGCCCCGAAACATCATTGCCGTTGAGGCGAAAACACTTGCGGATCGAAACTCCCGCAATCTTTTAGGCCAGCCCCTCCTCAGCATCAGCTTCCACCACTCGCAGGGCCATTGTGTCCCTCGGACGACCCACCTTCGGGAACCTCTTACCGGAGTCCGCCCCATCCCTTCCTCCACGCCCGCCCCCAGTCCCCACCGCCCACATTTTCGGACAGACTGCTTCAAACTCCTCCGTGCCCAACTCCACTGAAAGTCCTTTCCTAACTACAGAGTGCAAGATTTTCCCCTCTCAGAACAAGGATCTCCGCGCCATCCCTCCTCCTCTCGAAGCTCTTCGTGTCCGGCAACTTTTAGGACTCGGGTTCTCCCGCTAGAACTCTTCCGCACTTGTATCTCAAACGTTTATTTCTTCCCGGAGCCGTCCCCTCATCTCCCTTTCCCCTTCGTGTCCCACCATTCCCATCATTACCCTCACAATTTCTCTTAAAACGAAATTACTCGAGGTGGCTACGCGTGCCACGCACGAAACCATTATCAGTGAATTTTTAGCGAAGGCATCAAAACCTCTTAGTTCATTGTAGAAAAGTTTAATTTAAGTAAATTTAAAATAAAAAAAGTTTAAAAAAATAGAAAATTTTTGTAAAATAATTTACCATCCAAATAAAGTCTTGATTCGAAACATTTGCCCTGAGTCAGGTTGCATTCGAAAAACGTATTTTCAGGAATATTAATTGCTTTTAATTAAAAAAAATTAATTGTAAAGGTATTTTTATCATGATATATTCTGCTAACGAATTGGCTGAAGTTATTTTCCGTAGAGACTCGTTTGGTGAGAGCTATTTACAATGATATAATAAATGTTGGCAGCTAAATGACATATAATATCCTTGTCATTTTTTCTCTAGTAAGTAAGTTTCTAGAAGTAATTGAAAGGCTTTGTGTATAGAAAAATTGCGTTCAGGTGTAGAAAAGTATATTGCTTCTATTTTTTGTTAAGGATTAATATGATTTTTAATTAATTCAAATACATTTTCTTCTCAGTTTTTATCTAAAAAAAATAATACAAATTGTGCCCTTTTAAGGTGATATGTAAAACTCGACTATTGACAATGCGACTCCATTTGATGACAACAATATAATGTAGGCGTTGTTAATGTGATATTTTGCACATTATTTAGTAAATAGTGATAAATAATCTGATGAATAACAGCCACACATAACATCAGAGTTGCCATAGTGATTATCAGCTTTCACCATTCGCAGGCCCTTGGATGATTCATATTCGGGAACATCTTACTTAGAGAACCTTTCAGTGCTTTACTGCCATTCGTAAAACTAAGTAGTTTAAAGAATAGATACTTTTAAACTGAAAATAAAATGCATGTGAACGTGTCGGAATTCGTCCTTACTAACGTTCAAACTCCGAATTCAAATAATACAAGGAATTTCTCCGAATACAGCTAAATCAATATTTGTTCCAGTAGAAATGGGGTAATTTGTAGGATTTAAATATATTTCGTAATGTAAATAGGATAACCCTTTGAATCATTGAGAACATTTGCTCTTTCTAGTGAACATCATACCTCCATGAAAGGCGATTTGTGGAAATTTGGAGAAACCCTCAAACATCGCCGCTGAGCGACATTAGCTCCTTGGGGGTTTGGGAGGACAAGGGGTTTGGTCGGGTCCTTTCCGAACACCCACCCGCCTCTCGCTACTTCCTCTGGCCACCAAGCCCGAAGAGCAAACATGGATCCCTGACCATCTCCGCGCATTCCGGCCCTCCCTCTCTCTGCGCCAATAAGGCTTCCCTGGTCCATTCGCTCTCCTCCTCCCCCCTCCCACCAAAACAGTTGACCTTCTCCGCTGGATCCTTCAAGCCCCGGGGACTTTCCTGCTTCCCTGGGAGAAGGAAGCACGGAAAAGAGGGTGGAAAAAGCGACACCGGGGATGTTCCCAGCTGTTTGCGTGCCCGTGGGGGGAGGGGGGAGCAGTCTGATGTTGGGAGGGGGAGGTCCGCCATTCCGGGGGAGCTCACCCCGAAGAAGCGGAGTCCCGGCCACTCCGTGCCTTTTCCCCGCTATTCGCGCTGCCATATCCAGGGGGGCCGGGATAGTATCAGGAGATTAGACACAAGTGTTTGTTTGAAGAGATATCAAAGAGTGAATATTGGTTTTGTGTTGTCTTCCGTTCAAATATGCAATTGGATAGCTGCGAAATTACTGAAAAAGGGATCTCTCCCAATATATTTTTCTCGTTTAACTGTGGGAAGGTGGAGAAAAGGTTAAACGTATGCTCCATAATTTCTTGTGGACGCTGTCTCTGGAGTTTGCCTCTCTGTCGGATTTCAAAAGCAAATCAAAGAAACTCATCGGTTGTCTTAAGGAAAAGAGACGATGTTTCATTTGTAATCCATTGAACATATTAAATGTTAATATTCACTTCCCTTTTTCAATAGCATATTACTATTTACAGTGTTAGGTTATAGGCTTCGTTTAATTTTAGGGTTTTATTTGATGGACAGCTAGTTACAACGGTTGATAATAAAGTGAGAAAAGTATGTAGGATAATAAAAATATTATTAATAGCAAGCTCTCCAGGATATTTACAGGTATTGCTTGTTAAGCGTAGTTTTTATGGAATTAAATATTCTAAAGACCTTAGGATAGTAATATACCTGTAGAAATGCTACCGGTTTAGCGAGCCAACAATTAGGCCTTGTTTCAACCTTCAAAAAGCCTCTTTTGGTTTTAAAAGCAATTCACAGTCATTCCCACCGTCCTCAGAATTAAACTGAGGAGCACTCAGGTAGGCCTCAACAGACATCCAAATTAACCTTCAACAATTATCGTGAAAGTGTAGCTTGTGACCACCAAGCAATTCGAGGTCGACTGTGAAATTTCAAAGCGGATATTTTGAACGAGGAACGTATCCGCTAATGATTCTAATGTTAACAGCAATGGTGGTTTACTTGACACCCCAGGATTTTGATGTAAACAGAGAGAAACCACTGCTATACGCGTTCCTCACCTAATAACTAACTGAACCACACCGTAGACAAGTGATTAAACTATGATTATTATCTGCCTCCCTGCATGGCAACCCACATGTATAATCTTTTCCCGCTCGCTACCTGCCAAATCATCCTATCCAATCCTACCAATCACAATTTTCAACATTCCACTGCCACTCAACATAAACTTCGTCCACTTTCATTTGCTTTAATGAATTTCTTTCAAACAAATTTCTCTCGTCCATTCCTGGAGCAGCACACGCAACATTTTACTTAACATGCATTTGAAACTTTACAACATTTTCTTTGTGCTCCTCTACAAAACCTCCTGTCCATGCTGATACACGGTAACAGCAACAACAAAGTTTTCGACATCTGCAGAATTGCACTTAATATCAAAGTTTTCAGCAATATTTTCTTCAAAGCTTTCCTCAAAATCCTGGTTATGGGATCTCTATTTTGCAAAAGCTAGTTTACTAAATTCATTTTCTCTCGTAATGTCTACATATTCCTACCTTCTTCTAATTCGCTTCTTGCATTTTTGGCCATATTTTCTGTCCATTCCAGTTGACGACCGCCAATTTTAATCTCACTTCACCTTCCTATTTATTGGAAACATAATTTTCCTTGCTTTCCTCGTATTTATACCAAGTCTATGACCCTGGTTTACTAATAGGTTTAGCGATGACTATCTAACAAAAGCTTGGACATCCTTTCACTTGATTTGAGAAATTATTCACCTGCCTTCATTTACACCGTGAGCTATCAAACGTGACCGAAAAACGCCCCAACGGTGCACAGCAAAGGGATTTTTCTTTCTGGCACTATAAATCGAAAATATTAAATGAATTGACTTACAAAGTAAGTACATTAATAACCTTAAATTAAATGACAAACCAGATTTTATAAAAATCAGCATTAAGTTAATCAGCTGTTTTATAAATGGATTGCTGAATAAAACAAATATGTACCACTAACAGGTGGTCCAATGATCAAATATGTACTTTAAATGGTATCCTCAAAAGTTTTGTGGTCTAAGCCAATAAATACGCAGGATTTGGAATTTATATTGGTGGGTGGCAAAAAGTAACAGCTAGTCGGAGAGAATTCATGTGACGCTTATTCGACTGACTGCTGGAACTTTGCGAGAATTCCTGTGAGAGTCTTGTTAAATAAATATGTTTCTTTGTTCTCCAGAGTTTTAATAATTTTTTACCATATTCTAACAATTGATCTTTCTTACTGTCTGTGTTTATTTTAGTATGTGAGCACGTGTACAGTTTGCAACTTCTAGACAGTTCATTTATGATTACACTTAGGCTGCTACAACATGAAGTAAACGTAGAAAACATTTGCTCTCTGGTCGCACTGGGCTGGCACTTTGCGAACTTGTTTGGAATACTTGACGAGAGAGGAGATTCTCCTCGCTTGAGATAAAAAAAACAAATGCTTCCCCATCGGGAGAGTACGAGCGTTGTTGTCGGGGCAGCGAGGCGAAATGTGGCCCGAAATTCCAGGACGACGCCGTTTTTAACTCAATTCAACAATTCAACGTGCAATTCAAGTCTGGCGGCTGCGGTTGCGGAGCCTGTTTAAATGCACCAGGAGGACCGAAACTTTTTCCTCTCTCGTCACAAAATGGCTGAAGCTTCAATTGCGTGCGTCAGCTGTAATTAGAGCTCTGGGTGACACGAGCAGCTTTTGCGGGTGGATTCATATACCATCAGATTTGATGGCGATTATTGGATTACTCAGTCCAGTTGCATCCAAAAGATTAACAAATAGAAATATTAGAGGAATATAAAAAAGAAATGCTGGTGGTCTTTTAATTTTTTCACTTATAATTATTTTTCCATAATTTTTTTATAGAAAATGGTTTTTTAATTAGAAGAAATTCCTATAATAAGCACGACCATGAAATTTTTAAAAAATTAAGTAATTTTTCCATATTATTAGCGTGAAGATAATTGATTCAGATGCAGGTATATTTAGGATAAATATTACCGTTACTCAATATTTTAACCTTGTATCATCTGATTCCTGTCATCTATCCGCTGCATAATCTGACAGAAAAGGAAAAAGAATTCTGAACCTTTTCCTATTACACTCAAACCAGAATTAGACCATAAATATAATATTGGGCAAGCAGAATAAAATCAGGCAACACGAAAAGGAGTGACACAAGAAAGATACGAGTGTGTAAAGTGACACTTAAGTCATAAGTAAGTCAAACAAATCACTTCTGCGATTTACTTAATGTCTCACAGTAATGGAATGTTCGATAGTGGGCATTCAGATTGAGGAATTCTATGTTCGACCAAGAAAAGTTAATACATTCATTGCGTTCTCAATTTCTCGTCACTATTGTGTAACGAAACACCGTCCTCGTTCTTCCCCAGGCTGTTCAGTAACCAATAAGTGAGAGAATAACTAATTAGTAATGTATCAAGCTTCAATTACACAATCAACCCTGCAACTGAATATTTGTCAATGAATATTCATGAAACAATGGAGATTTGCGATGGCCCCCCAATAGGAATCACTGTCATTTTATGTTTGAAGCCAGTGTACTTGAATGAGGTAAAAGGAGACCGTAGCCAGGATGTGATACTCAGCGGATTCGTAGTGCCTAAGCCTTCGCCCGCTGACCGGTTATACTCGGTGGCGTGCAGGCTTTCAATTAGTGCTAAAAATAGGAATTTGGTATGAGTACAACATGGAGGATGGACTGAAAAGGAAGAAAATGGCGAACAGGGGACCTCCGATGGAAGCGTGGCGGACAATGGTAGCCATTACCTCACTCCAAACATCCCTTAAGCGCTTGGACAGTTAATGGGATGGGTACTGGTTTAAATGTACACTTAGAGCACTTAAATTCCAAGTATGACCCCGCTGCTGCGCGGTTCGGTGCGGCCGCACGCGAATGGGAGTTTCTCCCTGACGGGAAGAATCATGGGAAGAGGCGCTCCATCTCCCAACCCTCCCTCCCTCGCCCTTCAGTAACTCTCCCCCCCTCCCCATTACGAAATGTTCGCCTCCAACTAGAAAAGTGATATTTCAACAGACGTCTTCTGGCTCATAAACTCTCGGGACTTCGCTAATGGCTTATTCCTAATGAAAAATTCCCTTCATTCATAAGTTTTCCATAGTTTAAACAATGCCGTAATATAACTGCGAATATCCAATATGATACAAGTATATTGCATATTGTTGAATGAAATTTTGTTCTGTATTTCTGTTTAGTTCATCCGCGGGGGATGCTTTCTGGATACTAAAAGTATGTTGCCACCATGTTGCGGAAGTATTCACAAAAATTGAAAGGATGTTATTACATACTAAGTTAAGAATACATATGAAGAATCAGGTAATGGTGTTAGTCATATATTTTCAGTGTGTTGATTGCTAAGAAATTACTAAAGACTTTGAAATAAAACTAACCCTCCCTCTTACCATTCTTTTCCCATAATGTCCTATTCAAGAACCTTTCCTCTTCCTCCTTCACACTTAAGCATTGTTCCCAACAAACTTCCAACATTCTCGAGAGTCTCCCAAACTACACTTCCCCACGGCTTTCTCGGACCACTCGTCCGTATTAAACTACTTCCTTTATATATATATATATATATATATATATATATATATATATATATATCTTTTTTGGTGGTTCGACCCTTATCTATTCTCTCAAATTGGTCAAAGCAGCGAAACATAATTTCTGTTTTCATCAGGAAAAGGGCAAGAAATAATTACTAATATAAAACAATAATTTGTTTTAATGATCAAATCATCCAAGTTTATATAACAATTTGGTCCAATAAGTCAAATTAATCATAATATAAATATATTGCTAGGGGTAAGTAATATTCTCTCTTTCAGCAAGAGAAATAATTAATATGTGTAGAACTCTTTACTTCAGTACTTATGTATTTAGTTAACTAATAAAATAATATTTACTTGTTTTGCGTTGTTTAATCTGATTTAAGGAAATAATAAAAAGTTTTTCGTGAGAAAATTTTCTAATAAATGAGGCTGTGAATGAAATTATAGTTAGTAAATATAGTGCTAATATTATCAACTAGTTATTAAGGTACATTGACTAAGGAATTACATACATCTAAAGTAAAATATGCCTCCTGACCAAGGTGAAATGTGATGAATTCCTGATTCATAACTTATGCGAGACTTTTCTCGATGTTGTGAGTTTGCATGGTGAACCATATGAGAATAGTGATGAGTCTCACTTTAAGGAGGAAACAAGTTAATCATATCTTCATCACGGGTTTACAAACCGAGAAATATTTTGCAGTAGCTCTCCGTACAACAATGTTACCTGAACTCACAGCTCCAGAAACTGATATTTAAATACAAGTTACTTGTAATTACCCTCAACCTTCCTCTGGAATTCTTTCTCAATCTTTCTTTCCTTAAACTATGGTCTTCAGTAAGCTACCCTATTTCTCTGTCAATTGTTCTCCATACGCTTCGATTTTCATTCACTCTTTGAAGTAAGTTTTCATTTGTAACTTCATCTATGTAATCGACACATTTTCATTAATTGTAGCTTAACACATATCTTAAATAATTTCAACTCGAGTAACTTCTTAATTTCCACAATATAAAGTTCTGGCTCCCGTGGAATTATAAAATTAGGAAAATAAACTCTGAGCAATGAGTACATTCTCCGATACAAAAATGTTGAACATATCATTGAATTTCCATCGCATCGTATGTTTCCTCTCGTTAACTAAAATGAGCCCCGTCCCCACCCCCTTCTCTTATCCAATCGTGCACTTAAATCGTTTAATTCATATTCCCCCTTAGTGTCGGCATCTTCCACTCTCCAAGCATCTACTCCCATTAACTTGTTCTCTTGGGTACACAAATTTTTATTCCTTTTTTGCAATATGCACACCCTTCTCTCTATCTGTCCCCACCACATCTCATCCCCTTCGCCAATATCAACTCGTCCCCCCGCGCCATCGATTCGTCTCTCGAGTGGGCTTACGAGACCTCTCGACGGTACGCCGATCCCAACGTCCATCGCGGGCGCTACTTGAACCATACAGTCGACTGGATTTGAAATCCGGTCGGGAATATTTCCCCGGTCAGCGCCATTTAAACTTGAGAAGTTTTCCTCATCTACACTTGATACCGATTCAGGCAATGAACAGAACACGCTGAAATAACAGGACGAACGACCGGAAGAGATGAACCTAAACATGAATAGATTAGGAAATTGAACAAATATAAGATTTCACTAAAACCATATATTTTATCCATTAAAGACTGAATAGAAAAAGAAAAGAGTCTGATTTGGAACAGATGGTGTTAGGAATGTATGTCCAATAATTTTGTTATCTATATAATATAATGATTTATACATTATAATTTGCATTAATTTTTACAACAAATCTCTTCATTAATAAAATAAGAAAACAGAGTGTAACGTTGAGCACGTGCGAAGAAGAGAGGTCTTTGAAAGTGTCAACAATCCTAGCAACCTTAGGCATTGCGCTAGCAAAGAGTTTAAGAACGCATTAGAGTTTGACTGCAGTTCATCCTTTAATCTGTTTTATAGTATTTTATTGCAAGAAAGGATTTTGTTGAAAGGAAGGAAGAAAGGAGGACGGTCCAAAATGATTAAGACAACTCGTAAATGAGCTGAGATTGTCGAAGGACAGCAGGCTCCTCTTGGAGCTGGCGGTGGATTAAAATAAGTAAGGATGGAGCGCCAAAGGTAGGGAGGGTAAGGGATAGGTTGTCTTGGTGGGACCGCCGCAGAGAGGAGACCCGGGGCGGGAGGGTGGCGGCGAAGGACGGGACCGCCGCTGCTTAAGTCGCCATCGGCAGCTAAATCCGAAAATCTTTCGTGCGAGGGTTGAATTAGAGCGTTGTTGGGTGGGGGTGTCTCGCCCCTGGACTTCTTCCTCCCCACCTCACAGCCTCGCCCTCTAAGTGCCCAGGTCGATCTGCGTGTGCGAGGGTGAAAGAGGTTTTCTCCCAGGGTGCTTGAAGGGAGAGAGAGAGATGGGTGGAGACGGGGAGCGGGTCCACGGCTCCAAGCTAAGGAAAAGATTACGGCTGGAGAACCACTTCGAACTTTTTGTTCCCCAAATAAGGACTTACCCTTCGTCGGAGCAATGAAAATGTCACATGGGATGCAGAAGCACTTTTGGGGATGTGCAAGAACAGTGATAACAAAGCTAACCAATCACCGCTTTATCCAAATTTTGCTCCGTTGCTTGCGGTGACTAAAACTCTAGCAATCGGCATTGCATTTCTCACCACCAGGTTAAAGTTAACTGTGAAAACTCGTGTTGGCCCTCATATGAATAATTCAGGAGCAGAAAACTTCATGCATTTGTGAATCTTTTCTTTTTACTTTAACCATTTTCATAATTAACCCATTGCTTTGCTTAGTCAGTAATTCAGAAAACATGTCCCAGTAAAAGGTATTCTCACAAAATCTGTCCTGCAAGACATATCTTGTGAACAAAAAAATAGATATTTATGTTTTTATCGTATATATATAATAAATATTTACATATTATATATATATATATATATATCTTCGAAATGGAAGGCTCTTCGGAAACGGAGAAATATATAAACACAAATGTAGATTTTGAAAACACAGAAAGACAAAGAAAGGACACTCACATACGGCATGCAGTTTTAACGTTTCGGCGGCACGACCGTCGTCATCAGAATATATATAAATGTATACATATATTGTACGTGTGATATGCTCGACTCCGTCTTCCCCCACCGACCTCGTGTGTTCGTCCTTTATATGTGTTCGTACCCCTTTTCCTTATATCTATTTCCATATGAATGAACACATGATCGCCGTATGGCGGGATTTCGTGTTTGAATGTGTATTTGGCCAATATGGCTCGTCTCTTTCTTCTGGCTATGCATGGCACGAAACGCACTGTTCCTATCTTTTATGACGTTGTACTATTCCTTTTCTATTGTTCATTCCTCTTTTGTTGTCTATTTCTCCATTGGTGGGTGAAATAGCTTCCTAACACCATCTCCTGACAAAGAATCGGGGCACTTGGTTGCATTAATCTCCCGCAGATTTCAGTGTAAATTACGTTTCCTCAATGGCTCAAGTGGAAAGATCCGTGGTTCAAGTCACGGTCTAGGAAATATTTTTGCACTTGTGATCTGCTTGATTTTTTCTTCCCCACCTCTCCTGTGCTCGTCCTTTACATGTAATCCTATCCATTTTCCTTATTTCTATTTCCATGCGAATGAATATTTTTTCGCCATATTACGGATTTTCGTGTTTGCATGCCTTTTATTCTGTCAGCAAAGGCTTGGGTACTTAATCTTTATTATACCATATACCTCACTAATGTTCTCACCTGTAGCTGTTTTCCGTAATAAAGGGTACACTTTGCTGAATTTAATATGAACTATAAGGAGTCTGGTAGGTCTTCTTTATATAACAGTCGAAAATCTTTCTCACATCTAAATGTATAAATATTCAGCACCATGAGAGAAAATGTGAGCAGTTGGATTCAACAAAAGTTAATCAACAGGGCGTTTTAGAGTCAAATCATAATTTCATCATATTTTTCAAAGTTGGTGACTTTCTAATACTAATTAATGTAAGTCCAATCAAGTAGATTCACAAGTTTAAAGTTGCGAATGGGGCATAATCTGGAATATGTTTTCAATTAAGGCAATAATAATTTCTTGCAAGTTAAGCTCGGATTGAGAATTTCTTATATAATAACTACTCGATAATCAGTTACTATTACCGCATATTTACGAATAAATAACAAAAAATACTGGAATCTCAATCCGAAAGTAAATTTTTATACTAAGCTATGCGCACTATTTTTCGTTTGCTTGAAAATATCTAATAATGTCTCAAGTGAACATATTTCCCAATAACTATAATTACTCACACAGACGAGTTTCGTACTAATATTGAAGGAGGTGATCTGCAATTTAAAAAGAATAAAGGTTTCAAGTTTTGCAAAAAAACGTTAGATTTTCACTTTCCGATCTAGCCTTTCTTTATGAAATATTTCATCGAGCAGTGCTGTACTACTGTGTACATAAATTATTTTAGATATCCGCAGTGTTATTGAAGTCCTTGAGTAGGTCATTTAATGAAGCTAGCTTACTGCTTAAATGTTGTATAATATAGAATACCATGCCTCCAGTTTAGGCTACACTCTCTGGGCGGAATGATATTTTGCCAGCATTTCAATCTCATTTTCTGTTGAGCACAAAGGTCGCTTTGCGTCAGATAAGCTGTCGATGACATTTTCTCTACTCCGACCTGTTCTTCCTTTTTACTATTCCAAATTAACCCTAATTGCGGGATGCCTTTCATGCCAAAAAGAACCACACAGGTCACGCACTTATCTACATGAATTGGATTCAATTTCCTCTGACACCACCCATGAGTTGAACCAAATTTCTGCTGAGGGTCTCAAAATTCTCTCCCGGCCCCTTCACCCTCCTGCGTTCTTCGGCTCTCTGTCCTCAGCGCTCGTCAATATTTCCCACGAACCTCTCTTTTGGATTAATACCTTTTCGGCCCCATCTAACCCTGAGTTTGTATTTTCCACTGCCCCCCTCCTCCCTCGCCACCTCATCCTCCCACTCCCCTACATCCCTCCATCTCGCGAACACTCCCGTCCAACCCACCCCCACCCAGGAACCTTTCCTTCCTCGGAACGCGCATTTAAAATTCAGATTGATCTTCCTCACAGAGCTCTACCCCTAAAACCACTCAGGTTATGAATATGAATGTTTCACCATTTCCTACTTTTTCCACATTGTTTTTTCTCCTGAATTTTTGCATATCCCCTTCCCCTTCTGTGTCCTTAAGGATTTCAGAGCTTTCACCCCGTTTCTTCCTCCTGCGTCCCATCTCTCTTCAATCCAGAACACGGATCCCCCACGGTACTTGGGTAAATATCGATCTTTTTTCCCACATCCGGTTAAGGAAGGAGGAATGACACGACCGCCTAGAAGATAAGACGAAGAGATTCAATCTCGTGATTTTTTGTTTATCGTTTCACGGAACACCATGGTGCCACTTTCTCCCCCCTCCCCTTTCAAAGCCCTCGATTTTTTTCCCTTCAGGACAAACTAAGTATGGAGATATCACGAGGGATTTGTCAAACAAAAGACTGTGCAAATAATGAAAAGGAGGATGCGAGACGTTTTAAATTATTTCAGAAAACAACATGCGAAAAAACTCTTCCGCGATGACCCCAGAATTGGGGCTCAAACTCTCGAAACAGAAATCTTCGGGAGAGGAGATTTGCGGAAGAAATTATTTGACAGATTGCGCAAACGAAGGTAAATTAAATAAATTCCCCCGAGAATTTTTACACTTAACTTTGGAAAATATGAAAGTGACGTAAACGACACGATCGCTTTGTTGATAAAGATTGGGAGGCGCGTGTGGTCCTTCGTAAGAACCGCTTCCCTCTGCAAGCACTGAACACGAGAGAGAAGGAAAATCAGCAGAGACAACGGAAATACCATTATTCAATGTTGAATTTTAATTATTTATGACTGGTTTTTTTAAAAAAGAACAATACACCACTCCATATTTAGTCAGAACTACTCACAAGTTCTGGTTTTATGTCTCGATAGATTAAGTTTAACTTAAACCGTCGGTTTGATTTAAAGTTAGTTTTTTTAACGAAAGTTTAATCCAAACAGACCATCGAAATAATTAAATAAAAAAGGCAGAGTCAATACGTTTACTTGTTTACGTTCACTAATTAGTAATCTGAATTGACGATAAAATCAAACCTTTTGGTCACACATTTTAAACCACAGAAGCACTGAAAGCGAAATTATAGGCGTACAATAATAATTTTTCCTGTTGGTTCGATTCATCATAAAACATTGTCGTTATAAATAGTTGTCATTTGCAACACTTTAAGGACGTTACTCGAATCATTCCACGATTCGAACTACCGATTTCTAAGGAGAAACTAAAATTGAAATGTTCATAAGTATTTGAGAAACTGTCCATCGGGTGTTTACGTTCAGCAAAAACATCATAATTGTGGTTTCCCTTACAGAGATCTTTTGTCATGCTGAACGGCAGTAAAGCCATACTGTTGAATGATCAGATAGCATTTAGAAATTACAATTTGACAATTCAAAATTAACTGCGAACGATGTGGTTGGACTCAAATCCATCTTAAAATACAAATCTGCATTTATATACATTTTAATCAACCTGAAACTTTTCATTTCTACTGCTATCCCATTGAACATAGAACTCTATCTATTCTATTACAATGATTGCATAAGTCAAATTTCACATGTAATACAACGTCAGTGGTAGCGACAATTAAAAACATTAGTATTGGCACACTGTGTTAACCATGAACCGTCGATTAATAATGAAAATTTATTTACATTGTTTTTACATTATGATGGAAATAAAATATTTTGTCCATGTGACGCTTGAGACAATATTTAATAGTGAAACAGTAGGCTTCCAATACTCCTCCTTCCTAAACCAACATCAAATCCACGTTCGTCATTGGAAACCCTTTCACATACGTCCCATACTCATACTTATAGCAATTATACAAAATATACTAAGGAATCCGTTCACATCTAAGTAAAATAATAAAATCATACATTAAACAAATATTGAGTGAATTCGCTTTTAATAAGTTTTCCACCATCATAAATTGCACTTTGTACACATTGACGATATATATATATATATATATATATATATATATATATATATATATATATAGATGATGCGGAAGTACTCACGAGAGCAATCTAACTTTTGGACGGCACAATATAACACAGAATAAAACAGATAACACGTAAAAGGAAACTCACACTGAAGATGATTTGAGCTTTCGGCCTACTCCGAGGCCTTCTTCAGGTCAGACTGTGTTATATTGTGTTTTATTCTGGGTTATATTGTGCCATCCAAAAGTTATATATATATATATATATATATATATATATATATATATATATATATATATATATATATATATATTTGAATTATAATCACTATCCAACATGTTGGTTATCGATGACGGATGACTGACTGACTGCCTGAAATCAGCAAGCGAAGCAGTGAGATTGATTTAGTCTCTCTAAACAAAATCGCAAGACGCTCCCTCATACAACCTAATGAAAGTTTGCATGATTTTGCTAGTTTTCACGGTTGAAATCACGAAAATAGTTAATAAAATGTGGTGGACTCTTAAACAAATTTAGAAACACAAAATCTTTGACAAAAGGAAAAATTCAAAAGTTTGTTTATCCATTTATTACATCGTCATTCAGGCTAACTGGTATATTGAATTCCGTCCCTTATTTGACATTCGCATTCATTAAATACGGACTAAATACCGAAGACCGATGCATTTCAATGCAATAGCATTAATGATGGAATCAAAATGAAAGAAGCAAAAATACGAAATTGAATTAAAACTATAAGGGAAATTTGAATGCTGAAAGGTGGAAAAAAATGAAGAGGGTCTTGAATGAGCTTTCTTTGTGTGGTTCCTGGGAAGCGAAGGCCAAGATGACAGAGGAACTTTACTCGGGAAGAACTGAGGCATTGTGCCTTCCTTTTGCAATTAATTAAGAATTCTGCGGTGAAAGGTGGAGGTAAGCCGATGGTGGAGTGAGAAAATGAAGAGTCAGAGATGGAGGGAAGAGAAAGGGGAAAGATGTTGAGGAGGAGTGAAGGAGAGAGACGGAGGGGCTGTGGTGGGAGAGAAAGCTGGAGGGATCTGCCGTGATAAAAATTCATATCCTTGAAAAGGTGGATGGGAATGGGAAATGGGGCGGGGAGAGGCGTTCTGTCGGGCAAGTCGGGAATTTTGATGCCGCGGCAGAGGAGTAGCGAAACAACTGCACAACGAATTAACGTGTGCGCAGATGGCGCAGGGTGACGGAGAGTTGCCCACTGCGAAATGCCATCCGAAAGGGTGGGAACTGTGCTCTGCACAAACACACAACCACTCATTTTCTCCTGCACTCTGCTCTACCCTGCTCACCCGATCTTCTCCCTCTGTCCGACCCCCGCCGAAACTCCGGGACCCCTACGCGACCCCCTCTCCTCCTCCTCCACCATCATCCTGCGTCCAAGGGAAGGGTCGTCCTCATGAGAGAATAGTCAGAGGCAAAGACCACAACGCTACTCAGAGGAGACGCTGTCATTTACGCCACTATTATTCCAAATTCATTTCCAAATTTGAAGCACCTTATGAACGAACCAAGAGCTACTACGGTTTAGAAACAATATATTAAAAGTATTTACCCTGAATAGCAAATATCAACGTTGTTTATAAAAAAATCGTACACTTGTAGGCGTATATCAATAAGATGTAAAATTAAACCTTATAACGAACATCAGAATGTCATTACTGTGATTCTCAATCATATATTAACACATTAGTGAAAACATTCGGGAAAATCTGAGTCTTGATTGAACAAAATTTAATCAAATAGGATACCATTCCAAATTTGATTAAAGGGATTTATAAAAAAATTTGGAACACACTAAAAAAGTCAAGGCATTTGATCCGGTTATATTTTTATACCGAATGAATTGATTCCTAAATGAGTCAATTGCGATCGTATAAAGTTAGTCTCATACAAGGCATAGTCTTATAGTCTCGTACTATAAGATTATAGTTCAGCAGAAAATGGTCATATTTGTCGAATAATTTAAAAAATTAAGCACTTCACGAGAAATGCAACTGGCCACTTTCCTACATACGTGGCATCCATCCAAAGCACACTTGACACCAGATAAGGCGAACTTTCCTCAACTGAAATCTGCATGAATTTTATTCCATAAAAAAAATGGCGATATAAACTGTCACTGGCCATTCGGACACCTCGACCCCAGGGACAACTGGATATTTCTCCTCTGGCCACACGATCTCCTTGTTTGTGAAAAACTTTGCCGGAGGATGGGTGATAAGGGGTGGGGAGGCGACCGCAGTGCTAACCCCGCTCCCCCTCTCTCCTACGGCCCCCTGTCAGTTTCGCCCGGGCCGCTCGCCAGGGAAGCAGCCGCCCCTGGGCCACAACACCAAAGCTGTCCGTCCTAATCCGAATTTCCATCTTCAAACCTCACCACGTCGGGAGGGAAGACGCTAAAACCCTTTAATTGAATACGCCACTGCCGTCGACGGGCAAACTGAGATCGGTCTCCACGCTTATAAATAAATTAATATGTGTGCGGAAAGTATGTGTGTATACATATACACACACACACACATATATATATATATATACGCATACATGAATTATATAGATATAGAAATGTGTGTGTGTGTGTGTTTCCACACACATTCATATATATACATCTATACGATTCATATTATACAGATATATATATATATATAAACTTTTTATTATATATAGAATTATTTGATTATATATAATTGTTTTTATAAATAGAAACTTTTTATTGGAAGGAAATATTAAACATCCATTATATGGAAAACCCCTGGGCCCGACACTCCTAGCAAATAGTGTGAAGAGGCGTCCGCATTTATATTTTTTCACGGACTCGAAAGAGCGACGCGAACGCCACCGTTTTAATAGGTGGCTAACTATTTCGGGCGAAGACCGCCTGCGCGAGGAAGGAATGAATGACTCGTGGTGTGTACAGATGAGAAGTGACCAGGGCGAATATGAGAACCACGACGAGGGGGTAGGAAGGGTGGGAGGGAGGCGAAGGAGGGGCGGGAGAGGAGATGGCAGGAGAAAGAGTAAATTTGTAAGAGTAGAGGGATGGCTACGGACCCCTGGCTCCAATCAGATTAAACATTCCGGCAGGTCCAATCAGCTCTAATGGGGTCCGGTGAAGGTAATCGGTTTAGCAAAGGGATGTTTCTGCGTGGGAGGAATGAGATGAGAAGTATGGAAGGGGTGCCGGAGATGAGTGAGCGTGTGACGTTTGGGAGATGAGAATTGTTGGCGGGCGAGTGGTGGAGATGGGGGGGTGGTGGGAAGGCTGAGGGGGAAGGGACGAGTTGACCTCCTCTTGCCCTCGTGCGGCTCGGGAACTAGGAAGAAAACAATCCTCGGGGCAATATGGACCAAGTTTTTGTGTGCGTGAAGAATGCATCACATGGAGATGCCCTTGGCAGTCTTGGGCAATGGCTGCGCTTCCTTCGGGGAGGAGTGGGGAGAGTTCTTCTACACGGAATTCTACCCGCACGCCAAGATGCGAGGTCTTGGGTGAAAGGACTTGCGGAGAAATAAACCCTGGCAGAGTAATGGCGGGGAGTGAGCGGCCAATTTAAATGGAAACAACTCCCGCAGCATGACATTCACGCCCAAGGTGCGGGAGTGTGGGGCTAGGGGAGCAGACGACGCCGTTCTCGCTCAACGCCGCACTCTTGATCTCCCGGCCAACTCCCCGGACAAGAAGGCCCTCTGTTGACTGGATGTGAGACTTGAGCGACCGATGTCCCCGAATGGGACAGAAAAATACCCGGAGCATGAACCGGAAAGTTTATCTCTGGTGACCAAGTTGACACTTTAACAGCACGTTGTCACATTATTAGACTAACCGCTATTTTTTAGATTAATTATCAAGTACACGAAAAAATATAAACACATTATCTATATTTCATAGTACGATTGCAAAAAATTGCTCAACCAAATAATTACTCATTTGAATATACATTAAAATAACCAGAACGCTTTAAATTATTAGTTTCCGGGCGGTGCCCTAGTATAATGGTGCTTTAGGCGTATCTGATCTGAATTACAAACATATCAATTGGTAATGAGATCAAGATGGAGATTGAGACACAGAAAAGGCACACAAAATAAAGGGGAGAAATAATAACAATAATAAAAGAGAGAGAGAAGCATCCGCTGAGAATCTCGAAAAATATAATAGCCGTCACCATTTTTTTTAAATAGCACCTGCGTCATCTTGCCTTTAAATTGCAACCGCTTTACGAGTGAATAATCGTGCAATCACGAGATAACGAAATTATTGACACAAAATTTATCGTTAGAAACATGAACGCAAATTTAGTGAGTACATCTCATTCCATTTTGGCTAAAAAAAACTTTCAATTTCAGTTCTGTTCCCTAAGGGTTTCCAAATATTCTAAATAAAACATATGATTGTTCTCCCAAATGGTAATGATTTTTTAACTTAAAAATATTTGGCTAACCGAAAAATTCATTTTCCAATTTTCTCCTAAACAAGAAACTTTTTTGTTCTATTTATATCTCGCGGAGAAATGTCCTAAGAAAATTATATTGGAATCTGGATGGGGGAGGCGGTGCGGAGAGGGGGAATGTTGGCGGGTGCAGAGAGACACCTCGGATAGGGAACTCCATCTCATCTTCTCTGTTCTCTGCAAAATGCAGCATCTTCTCTACACTTTCAAATACTAGGGTTCCCTCCATCGTACTCCACATAACCTCTCTTACTATCCTAACTATATAAAGCTGTATAACCCTGCCTAGATAATTAAGCGTTAATTGTATGTAACTTGTAGTTAAACTATGTAACTATTCAAAACTTCTGCAGGAGTATAAATAACTTAAGATAGACTAATTTAAACTCTACCTACCTACTATAGCTACCACTATAATTTATGCATGTTTATTTAACTTTAAATTTTTACTTTGCATTTATCTGAAACTGTCAAACTGGTCCAATTACCTATTTTGGAATGACACACGCAGTCATATAAATCTTGTGATTTCTTCAATTATGGTTAATTCATTGTTCAAGTTTGCTTCCTTAAAACATGGGAAAAATATGGCTTTTTGGCGCAGAAGTAAATACTGTTTCCACATCTATGCGTAATTGCAAAAGTCTAGAGCATTTTACAATTTAATTTCAATTTAGGACCCTTCATAAGTCAATGTGACCGATAGGTATCACTGATAAAAAACAACAACTATTACCAAAATGAGTGAAAGTTTCGCAACCAGCTAATATTCAGGAAATTAAATTAAAATAATTTTCAAATGAAAAATAACCCTATTTTTACGGAAAGGCAAACTGAATGAGAGTTATACATGGACGTTAAAGGTAAAGAAGTAGAAGAATTTCGGAGAGACTCACGCATTATCGGTGAATCTTCTGAAATTGAGGTTCTTACCTGCAATAAAGGAAAAATATTTAAGTACATGTAAGTATGAATGAGACATTTTGCTATCTTATCTAATATTATTCCATAAAAATACAACATTAAACAATATCATTAATGCTCAAAATTATTTCTAATTATGAATAAATACATGATACATGAGAAAAGTTCTCATCAGATTGGTGTATATGAATAGAGTGCCGAATGTTGTAAAAAATCGCACTGTGATAAAAATAATTTTACTCATGCGTTCACAAGCAGCTCCAATCGCCGATATCTGAGAGTGTACACAAATATAATTATAAATTTATATTACGGTTAAGAGAACAAATAAATCAACGACAGACACCATTAAAGAAACTGTAATAATTGTTGATCGATATGTATTATGACTATGCTTGTCATTTATTAGACGGAACTAACACCTTAATTAAGAAGACGTGTTATATGCTAAAGGGCACCTGCTATTATGAGATTACGCTTTAGGCGAATTTTTCCATAGTTCCCCGGAAAGTTTCATCCAATCGACTTTCCCTTAATACTTAATCGACGCCTCTCCATCTGACAGCCTCGCGGAGCTCGAGAACCGATCCCTGTTTAATTGATATTAGGCTCCCCACCTCCTCAAGGATCCTTCTGCTCCGATTGACGGGCCGAAAAAAGAGAGGGGCCAAAGGGAGAAGCGGCGCGGGAGTTACCATGGAAACGGGCGTCCTCACAGGAATTCCATCCCTTAAAAACACTTGCGCCTCTCTAATGTTCCATGTTAACTCCAATTTCTTCTTATTTTTTCCCCTTCCACCCCACTCGCCGCTCTCCTATGCTCTCACCCACACTAAACCTCTTATGCACTTTCGCCACCCCTCCCCCGACAAATTCAACCTTTCCTCCCTCTGCCCTCGCCCCCTCCTGCTTCATCCTTGCCCACATCAAAACGTCCCCCAGGCCCTCGTCTCACCATTCTTCTCCTCCTTTAAGCCTTGGACTCTCCATCTCTTCTCCAGGATATTTAATTACTCAGAGAGGGTAGTGGCCAACTTCCCATCCCACCCTCCCCATACTTTCTCCCCGCCACCCTCTGTCTACTCACTCAGTCATACACCACCCCAGCACCGAAATTCCCCCACCCCTCCGTCACCGCCCCCCTTCCCCGTCCTTCGCCTCCACCTCCCCATTCGCCTTCAGGGAAAACTAATTTGCTTTCGTCTTTTTTATTCTCAGGAGAGAAAGAGGAAGGAGGGTGTGCGGATTCCCAGGTGAAGGAGGTGGGGTGAAGAGGCGGAGCGGGCGGCAGGAACAGGGGAACCTCCCCTGCCTATTATTCCACCTCCGTTCGCCTTCCTAGGAATTCTATCCCCTATTCCCCCCTGTTCCCTGTAAAAGACGTCTTCTTTCCACCCTCAAACCCTAGGGTTCCATATCCCGTACTCCCTAAACCTTCTTTCACCGTCCTAGCTATATAAAGCAGTAAACACTTCCCTGGCGCAAAAAGTAAAAAGTTGTTTCTCTGACACTCCCGAGATTCAGCCATTTCACAAGCTACATATCGAAGGACATAAAAATAATGAGGGCGAATACACTTTTCCAAGCAGGAAATGAAGAAGTGGAATGGGAGAGGAAGAAGGCCCCCGTTCCCTCCGCCCACGGGCATGATGCCGCTACTACTGCTGCCACCCCGCTCTCACTTCCAACTCCTCGCCTCCCACCCCGCCCGGCTCCAATAACCATCCTCCGCACCCTCGACCGCTGATCGAATCTCTCCTGTCGCCCCCAAACCCCTCCTTCATCACCGGTCCAGGAGGACTTGTCTCATTCCCGTTGCATGAATCGCCTGGAAAACAATCATCAAACGTCGACCTTCTGCGATGTATTTCTTCTTTATAAAAGGTTATATTTCAATTTAACCATAGATAACCGATTTACCTGATAAACGGTGGTTTATAATTATAATTGGCTCTTATGAAACCACAAAGATCTCAGTAAATGAAGCTAAGATCGCGCACAGGTAATCACACCTTACCCAGTTTGCAGTTGAAAGGTAGGACGGCGACGTATATATTAAAAAAAAAGATATATATATATATATACTTACATATATGCATATTCAAACACGAAATCCCGCCATACGGCGAACAAATATTCATTCACATAGAAATAGAGATAAGGAAAGGGGAAAGGAACGCACATAAAGGACGAACACAGGAGAGGTGGGGAAGGCACAATTAAGCAGACCACTAATGTAAAAATATTTTCCTCAACCGGGACTTGAACACCGGATCTCTTTACTTGCCGGGCGGATGCTCCTCGATAGCTCAGGTGGTTATATGAAAACGTCTAAACACAGAAATTTCTCATTGAAATGAAAAAATAAAAAAGTTTTTTTCCATCTGTGGCAGAAAAGGTTAGGTAATATGCCAAAATTGCTAAAATTTCACGAATATTAGTATTTTTCAGTAATATCTTTAAAATTACTGAAAAATACTAATTTTCGTCTATTTGAAATTCATTTCAAAACTTTTTATCAAAACTATCTAATTTTAGATAACTGTTGGATTTTTTTCGATTAATTAGTATTTCTCCCTTTTGTTGCACTTAAATTTTACTTTTCCAAATGTAAAAGTCATTTAGAATTCCATATAATACAGATTCTAAGCGATAATTTCTCTTGTGTTAAATATTACGATTCCGAACGGTATTTTTTCCCATAGGCTGCTCATTTATTCCGTAAGTTGACCTTTTCAGTATAGTTTCGAATTCATATGGGGTATATTTTCTAAAGGAAGCTAATATTAAACGAAAAATTTCAGTCTAGCTAAAATTGCAGACTTCCTTCTTATCCCAGCTATTCTCTCTCATGTCATTTATCTTTCATCCCCATCTCTCCAACTGATTAGGTTTGGTTTTGCATTTCAACCGCGAAGAACGCCATTCACAAAGGTAATCTCTTCTCTCTCCCCTTCCGCCGGCTATTAATGTCATTTATCCCTCCGAGGCCTCTTAAGTAAAGCCGACCAAGGGCTCCAATGATGCCTCTTCATCCCTTCCCGCTTTTTCACCCTTCCTTTTCTGTTCTTTTGTCCCGCCGGTCATTTTGAAGGCCGTGGTCATATTTCCATGCCCTGTGGAGATGTGATAATTTTAAGTTTCTGTGAAAAACCTTAGAAAATGAAATTTTATGTCACAGTTACGAACTATATTTCCCTTACTTTAATTAATGTCATCCAATATGAGGATGTTCACATATTTTCCAGTTAACTTGAATGGTCAAAAGCATATGACCGAATAGTTGGAGAAACAGAAAAGGATGATGTGACGATAGCGCACGAGTGATATGACTGAAGGATGAAAGAGGTTGCACAGCTATTAGTAAGAGAGGGTTTAAGTTAAGACATCGGGATTAAATAACAGCAATTTGGATGGTGTACCGCAAAAAGAAATATGTGTGGGTACCCATATTATTATATTTATAGAAGAAAAACGCTTTTTTATCTTACAAATATGGTTCCCTATTTGCTATGTTTTTTGTAAAATCCTGCACTCTTCTTTTCACCGTCAATAATAATAATACATATGCATGTGATTGCATTTTTTATAACTTGTACAAGAAGTTGACAAGCTAGGAGAGTTGGGTGACCCACTTGCCCTTCTCGTAAAAAAAGACCAGGTGGGTCCCCACCACTGTATTTGCCCTCTTTCGTCTTCCATAAATAATTTATTGATATTTTTAAGGGTTATATATTCAATTTTGCCAAGAATACGTATCGTGCAAGGAAATAACGAGAACTTGTGTGTGACGGAGTGTTATCATAATCATAAGACAAGGTAACTGCAGCCCTCTATTCTTCTCTATTCAGTGTTGAATATATCATATACTAATAGATTTTCCATTTATCTTCCTTCTCATTACATTCCTGTCTCATTTTTTCATCGCGGCACCTTACCTTCAATTTTTCTTCTGCTTTGTTTCTAAATCATCCATTGCGCCTCTAAAAGGTATGCCCAATCCATCGAGACCTTCTTTGCTGCAGAATTCTCTATGAGGGTTTTTCCTCTTTCGCTCCTGTATATACGTATGTACTTCTTCCTTTGACCGTCCATATAACCTTTAGCATTCTCCTCTTCAACACCATAATTCGAAGGCTTCAATTTTTGCTCGTACACTTTGCCAATATTCCATGTCTCTTCTCCGTAGAGTGGCACTCTCCATACGAACGTTTTGTTGAACTCTTTCCTTGAGTGCAACCTCAGGTGTTTTTTGAGCATAGCAGTTGCCTCTTCTTCATGAACACCTTCTTATCTTGAGCTATTCTTTAATTTTATCCAGATAGTCCAACCGACTGGTATAATTTGTGCCATAATAATTCACTTGGTGTCATTACCAAATTCTTCTTCTGTGCCTTTCAAAAAGTCGTAAGACTTGCCTGCTCTCTTTTGAAAAATCAAGAAGCTCCCAAACTAATTTCTCCACCATGTTCGTAACGAATACTCTCTCCTTGCATCAATTCTTTATAACCTTTGCGGAATTTCTCTTGCCCAATTTCTTGATTGAATTTGTCGCCCGTGAACTTCAAGTTATTGCTGCATTTACCAAAAATGACGCAACCGAGGTGTAATAACACCTTTTACTTTTTCATTACACTTTCCAAGAATTTTATGAAACCTAGCTTCTTTACGGTTTATCCGAATATCCGTGTAAAGCGTGTACCCCATGGAAGTTTTAATGAATACGTATCTACGCATTACCCACCAATACCCGCTGAGAAAGGGGGAGTGAGCGTGTATTCAGTCTGGGAAAAATTAGAAAAAGAAAAAAACAACTCCTACCCAGGTCAAATCTAAAATTTATTTGGAAACTTGCAAAAATAAAAAAGCTAAAGTAGACAGGAGACCAATTTTAAATAAAACAAATGCTAATAAGCCTATTTATTACTTTCATGGTTTACTTTTAGATAACTTATCTACTTAAAAATAAGAGTCAATAATAATGGTTTTGTTAAAAAATAAGCTGCCTAAGTTGTTTTTAAGCATTTTCTACAGATTTTAAAATATCATTTACTTTTTTATATGAAAAAATTAAAAACCTGAATTATATATTTCCTCCAATTTAGATTTACAGGCAGTTAAATATTCAAGCAAGTCCTGAACTTTAAACTAAAACAACTAATTTTGTTCTCTAATGCTAGAATTGAGATGGAGTAAGGATAAGAACCCCTCAGATACATTTTCTTTCTCTTTTCACGTGATAAACCTTCATCTAGAACTTCATAGAGTCCCCATAATAATTATCGCCCCAGTCCTGGTATTGTCTTCACGTGACATACGTATTCCAATGAGTCAATTCGTATTTTTTGTGATTTGGTAAACATTTGTTAGATAACCTCTCCCTGATATTTCCAACATGCTATTCCTGGATAACATTTTATTAAAAGTTAAATGTACTTTTCTGCATCAATTCAATATAATCTGCATTCATATAAAATGTTTTGGATGTACACCGATAGCCTTTTATCACCTTAGATGCGTATTTCTTAGTTGCTTTTAATGAATTATTTATTTAAAAAATGTTTGAAATAGTCACTCTTGGTCACTATCAGGAACGCTGTATAAATAGATACTTCCTTAATTTCTCTTTTTGAGAAGTGTGAATCCCCCTAATCACAGAGATACATGTCATTTATGCTTCGCTGCATGATTCGTGTGCCACAATTTTTCAGTAGTAGATAAGAGATTTCTCCTGGGAGTTGGAATAAATGCGATAAAGTAGCTAGCCCACTGTGTAAATGTTAGCGTCAAAATTAGACTTTAACTCTTAATATCTTTTCATATAGCAATTCCACGGATTGAGACCGATATTCAAATCTTTTTCAATTCCAAAGAATTACAGAAAAGCTGTATCGCATGCATGTATTACCTAGATTGAAGAAAATAAATATGCTTGAAAATTTAATTTAACTTGGGGATGAATTCTTCGTTAAAAAAATGTGATACATGGATGCAGTGCTTTAAGTATTACAAAAAGGGATTGATAATCATTTTTTTCCTTGTACCATATTCATTTATTTCTAGCATATCACTATCGAAAAGGCTAAATTTGGTGTTCACTGAAAATTCTATCATTTCTAATGGTCTCTCACGGGTATTTATCTAGTTTTCTTGCTGAAAATTATCTCAGTTGCACTTTGATGAAGTCTTACGATCTAACATGTCTTTGAAAGAATGTTTTTTTTTAACCAGGAATGGTCGGGTGGGCTGATTAGATGAAGGGGCCTTCTTTGCGATGATGGATTGTGCAGGGAGGGAGAGACTGTGGGAGGGAGGGTTCAGAAACGGGGAACCAAGGGGAGGAGCAACCCCGAATGAACAGAGGAGAGGAGACTGAAGAAAAACAACGGGAGAGGATAGTAAATGAGATTAATCAGTACTGATCCTCCAAACCTAGTCCACTCCATCAATGAAAGATTACGGATAGCCACTTAAAAATACAAATTGTGACGAAAATACAGAGAGGTGTTGAATTATCAACAAATGAACAGTAAAAGAAGTACGCTGTCTAATTTAAAATCATTGATGGCACTAATGGTTCTAAGAGTTGTGATATACAACATCACAACACATGGATGCAATGTTAACCCTGGAAATTTGTCTCATTTCAAGAAAAGCACTCCCGTATTGTAATAAATGGACGAAGGCACCGTGTGCCTATAAGTGTACCGCGCCATTTTTTGGTTGTCGGACGGAATCTTGCCCATAATTCATGACAATCGGTTCGACCCCAAGGCAGCTGGGTGGACATTTTTCTTATCTGAGGTAAACTTATCACGTGTGGTTAATGAGTCTACATTACCGGCATTTTTCGATGCGGTTTATTTCACTCATGACAGATTGAATACATCAAGCAAGTAGCTTCATGATGTGAAAAATCCTGAACTTTTATTGTGACATAAAGCGAAGAAATATTTGATGATTCGAACACGATTTCGCAAAAAAATGTAGTAACTTTCATTTAGAACTTTTACTACTCTAATGAGGTTTTAGATAAGTTAAAAACCATGAAAATGCAACCAGATATCACGAAATTGTGATCTAGGGAATAAGTCTTGAGTAATACCAGCATTTTATTTTGTAACAGAGAAAAATCTTTGATAAATTCCAAGAAACTGCGGGAGATACCGCAGCAGTAACTTTTAACGAACTCATCCCCTATTATGCATTTCAATGCAGCAATTTCAAAGGTAAAAATCATTCACCTTTCCCGGGATTCTGGTCAAAGCCAATGATTTCTACCCTGAAATTATAGGATTGAAGAGAAAACCTTGCTGCCATTCAGTGCCACGATGTGGAACGTCCTTGCTGATATTTACTCAAAAAGTCTCGAATAACGAGAGTGGAAACTAAAAAAACTCGTCAAATAAAAGTCTCGGGTGAAGAATTGTAAGAGAAATGCACTCGGAAATCAGGGTATCAAGATGTCAGCTCCTCGTGGATGTGCCACTTGGGCCCCTGAGGTGACTGTCGCCCCTGGCGTCACCCCCAAAAGAGGCCTTGGATCCTCCACTCTGTTGGTATATGGTTAACTGGAATTTATAGCCTCAGGACTTATATTAACAATACACCATGATGTTAGTAAAGTTATATTTGTCCTGGTGAAAAAAAATTAAATTCATTAAAATATATTCAAAAGTGATTCGGTTATTTGAATTAAAATCTATATTATCTAAATGATCCCTCCTTTCATCCTCTCTCAGTAAGATCACAAATGTTTTAATACTTTTATTAAAAAAATTATATCAAACATAGAAAACAAAATTGTTATTCACACATTTCATTATGTTTCAACAGCAAAAGCTCTCTCTCTAAGAACATAAAATAGTCATATGTTGTTGATTAATTGGCTCTCCTAGCGCGGCAACTTGTGCTGTCGAAATAGTGTGATTGTATTTTTGTTCTGTGTTTAATATTAACATCATTCCATTTGAATTCGTTGTAAGATTATTTATGTTATTTTTCTTTTCTGTGCTGCTCGCTGAAGAAAACTTTTCTCTATTTTTTCCCTTTAGCTCATTAATGTAGATTTTTTCACCGTTCAATATGAGTACTGAATTATAGTCCCACGAAAATATATTTTTAAAAAAATTCACCTCTCATAAAAGGATGGAGGATCCTATATTAATATCGTATTCTTTTCATTTATAAAATTGGTTTTTGCTTTATGATTCGTTTAAAAATAATAAGAAAATACATTTAATAAATATAAATAAACTCTTGTATAATTTTAATCATAATATTCGATTATTCAATATATAGCGTAAGTGAAATGGTGAATTGTGCAAAATAGCGTCACTTAGGAGAGAGATAGCAAGGGCGGTGAGGATGGATGAAAGAGTAAACGCAAGAAAGTCCTGAAGCAGAAATACTAATCGGCCTGTTCAACATTTATTATTCAGGGAAAAAAGAAGTATAAGAATGCTTTTCATGTACCATACGCCATTTCAAAGCTTGTGTTCCAGAAAAATTGAGCCAAGTCTGTTTTACCGTTATACCTTCAACGTGAATATTTGGCGTTCTCTTTGAAACGTGTAAGTTGATTCCATTGTAAAAATAACTCTCACAAAGGCGAGCACCAAATTAAGCGCCCTTATCCCAAGAGATGACGAGAGTATTTCCTTTCGTAAGTTTTACGTATCCACCTCGAGACCACTAAAAGGTATTTCCCACTCATGGCAGCAAATTCCTTGCCAATTTCTTCGTGCACAAAGACATCAAAGGAAATTCACCTCTCCTTCGCTCAATACGAAACCGAATTATCCTTCGGTCTTATTTCCTTCCACTTTCCGCGTTTCATATACATATATATACATATATATATATATATTTATATATATACATATATACATATAAGTATAGAGGTATTGACACATTACACTGCTCCAGACCGCCTTCCTTCTGCCACAGCTCCCATTGGAAATTTTATATTGAATCCAAGGGATCAGGAAAAGGAGGGACGTCGACAGAAAGAGTAGCCTTCAAAAGAAGTCTTCCTGCGAAAAAATTTCTCCACCAACCACTTCCTCCCTCTCTCGATCCCCCCTCCCCGAACCCCGCCCCCGCCCCACGTCCGCTGTCGCTATCTCACCCTTTACAGGAGCCGCGGAATCTCTTGCGACTCGTTCTGGGAATTCCTTCAGCATCACCACAGCTTCTCACATATCCCCAAGGGAATATGTGAGAAGCCAGGATCTTACGCAGAGGTTTTTGTGTTGAATCACGTTACGGATCTCATTAATTCCGCAAATACTGACGCATGTTTATATAAAATATATTAAGTGTGTTTAAGTATTTCAGGCTAGCTAAATACTCAACTCCCCTGGAACACCCTCAAGTGACGAATGAATATTGCTAATTTTCCCAGAACACTGAATTGACAATGGAAATAAAGTGCAAATATTTTCGCGTCTAACATTTTTATAGGTCACCAACTTTGTCTTACAAGCGAAGTAATTAGACGGCTGTCAGCATTTTTACACGGCATCAAATCAAACAAAAAAATAGAAAAAGCTATTTTCTGCCACAAACATATCCAAGTTTGATCAAGGATGAAAACCATGAAAATTCAGGTAAGATTTATCGATAAATTTGTAAGGAAGAGTTTAATATCGCAAAAATCTATTTGACATTGGCGATCGAAAAAATATTTCAATAAAAACTGTGCTATATATCCCCATGGATTACATTTTTGCAATTGCAAGATTATGCTATATTAGTCTATACAACTAGACTATAAGCAAGCAATATACATGGAAACTCTATCGTCTTAGCTGCCAAAGTACATTCAGTGTCCAAAAAAAATAGAGTGTAAAAGGAAAATTAGAGCCGTAACAATCGAATTTGGCCGGATCAATAAAGTAATCGAAACATTTGTTTTAAATAATCCAACAGCTTAGTAAAAACGTTCAAAAACTCTAACCCAATACATAATTAAAATTGTACGGAATAATCTTTAACTGCACAAATACAAAATCGCTTATTAAATATCACTTGTACGGTCCTTACCTTGAATGAAAGGCTTTGAATAATGGATGACAAAAGCTAAAAATCGACTGTTTGTGAAAATTTATTTAATAATGACAAAATGCAATTGATTGATCGATTTAATATGAAAAATTGTTTAATGTTCCCAAATGCAGAACTTAAGATTCTAAAATAAAAGACAATGCACAGATGTTTCTGATGATAGATGTTTCTGATGACGACGGCCGTGCCGTCGAAACGTAAATATCCAATGTATGTGTCCTTCTTTTATGTTTCTATGTGTGTGGTGTTTTTTGTGTTAGTGTTTATATATATATATATATATATATATAACACTAAACACAAAAAACACCACACACATAGAAACATAAAAGAAGGACACTTACATTGGATATTTACGTTTTCGACGGCACGGCCCGTCGTCATCAGAAACATCTATCATCAGAAACATCTGATGACGACGGCCGTGCCGTCGAAACGTAAATATCCAATGTAAGTGTCCTTCTTTTATGTTTCTATGTGTGTGGTGTTTTTTGTGTTAGTGTTTGTGTGTTTGTGCGTCGCCGGAGAGCGTCTTTCCAGTTTATATATATATATATATATATATATATATATATATATATTATAATATATATATATATATATATTATATATATATATATATATATATATATATATATATATATATATTATGTTTGAAATGGAACGCTCTCGGCTATTTTAATAATTCTATCTGTGTGTTTAAAAATATACATATTATTATATATTCAATTCATTGAAATAGAGATAAGGAAATTTTTCCTCCCATTCCTCCATTGGAATCCCATTTTCCTTATCTCAATTCCTATGTGAATGAATATTTATTCGCCGTATGGCGGTATTTCGTGTTTGAATGTGTGTGTGTATATATATAGATATATATATATATATATATATATATATGTATATACACACATACATACACACATACACATACATGCGAAGTTAAATTGCTCTGCATGGGGAAGGAGTAGAGACCAAGGGATCGTCAAATAAGGGAAATGGGAGCTCACTACTCTCCATAGGTATCCTCTGCTCCATATCTCCGCCGTAGCATCAGCATATGAAATTCAACAACCTTTATGAATATGACACGAATGGGGACGAGGAAATGTGGGGGTAGGGGAAATATGGACATATGTAGAGGCCGCTAGTGTAGAGAGTATGATGCACGTGTTCCCGGGTCCGGTGCAACAAGGAGTGAGGAAGGGAAGGGGGCGATCTCCGAGGTGGACCGCTCCGCATGTCATCTCCAACCCTCCCCCCCCCCCTTTTTCACCCCGCCCACCGCTGCCTCCCACTGGGGGAGCACGGTGCACGCTTTCGCACTTCATCCTTTTATTTCGCGAGGGTAGGAGCGAATAAAAGAGTGGGACATTCATTCGGCCGCGGCGGGGAAGGGGTGGGGGGGGGAGAACGAGCTCCCTAGGGGAAGTGCGTAGTCGCCTTGCGCGAGGAGCCACTCATTTTTTTTGACGTGTGGCAAAGCCTGCGTTTGCTTGCGTTGCGCCGGAAATGGGTGGTGGGCACCGCCTTCTCGCGTCAACTCCGCCGGGTCTTTCATTTACGGCGAGTTAGTGTGTCACTTAATGGACAGGAGAGTGTATTTAATTCCACGGAATTTCTTCCACAGCGAATGTGTGTTCCTCACTCTCTTGCCTCTAATATATTTCGACGCTTGTCAAGAAAGCAACCATTTTAGCGCGCTTGAAGTTATGTATTTTAAGCTTACCTTAATAATAAATGACTTCTCTGACGAAAGAAGATCACATGGTAAAATTTAGTATAAAGAAACATGGCTGCATCTAGATCCTAATGTAAATACTCCGCAGTAATAATTTCAGGAAGATAGAGTTCATGGAAACAGATTTCATTTGCTCCAAATGGGTATATTTATTATTTGATTATTTATAAATATGATTCGCTTCAAAACAAAATCTGTGGTAACACGATTTAAAGTTTACTTTGGAAATTGTAATATAATTTAAACTAACTGAAGCTCTGGTTCTTTTACAAACTAGTTGCAAGCTTTTGTCTCATTTTTATTCGGTGATTTGCATGGCTTATAAAACGTTTTGTTATATAAGGTAATTGTGTATGGTAAAATTAATTGATTAAATACGGAAAACGAATTATTTTAGGAAACACTCCTACAAAAACTATTTGCAATAGGAATAAAGAGGACGTTAAGCTACTATAATACAATGGATTTTAATGTATTAATAATCCTTTCGGATTAAATACATATCCTATTGATCTAATATACAACATATATTATCAAAAAAATTTACAAATTAAATGATTGGTGGTGGGCGAAAATCACACTGGTGTACCTGAGAGTGAATTGCTGACTCATTGTCAATAGGCTGTTAAGTTAAACGGTTTCATTTTTTCCCCCTTGTGCTCCATCCTCTGATTTAATTGTCGATGTCAAATCTAAACGTACTGAAAAATGAGAGGGGTGGTTGCAGAAAGACTAAATCTCAAAGTTTCTTCATAGGAATAGGAGCCCCTAATATCAACCAATGGTCTGGTCGATAAAAATTTCCAAACGACATAGAATGAGTTGAGTCGATTCATATAGAGTCATTGTGTTATAAATGTATACGTATCTAATTTATTCCTTAAAAAATTTATTCTTATTTTCTCTGAAAGAAAATGACCTAAAACGACTTTCAAAAATTGCGGTCACGTATTCAATGGAGTTTGACTCCATCTCTACGTTTGGAAGTAAAGTGGGCTCTATTGGCTCCATCCAACTCTCTTAAAAGTTTCTCCACGCTAAACTCCTTTCTTCAGTCAGTTGCATGTGAGCCGAGAACCTTAGAGTGTAGTGAAGTGGAAGGGAGTAGAGGGGGAAGCATCGATGTCACAGCACTCACGTACACGGCACACTTCAGCTTTACATTTACAGCGCGTAAGGAGGGAAGAACTCTTTTGGGAGGAGGGAAAGGTCATCTGTTTCCATTCGATTTTCATGAGAAATATTGGGCGAATTCTACTTCAAACGATACCATTTCTCAATTTTCCACTGGAACGAAAATGGCAGGGCACTATTCCATTGCCTGCCAAAGGACAAGCACCAGGTGCGTATATATATAAGACGCACTCATCTTACATGCTACACATTTTGATTTATAAGAACCTGCTTCCACACTCTGGCAATTGGTTAACATGTTTTTATCTGTGGAACTAGGATTATGAGTAGTCACATTGCTGACACAATTTTTTTAATCCCGTGAGGTGTCCGGAAAATCTCCGTTGACACTGATGAAATGTCCTTGCTGGAATGATGAAGATAGAAGTGAAGGGATGACGGAAAATAGGAGTGAGGAGAGAATCGCTGGTCACTTGGGACGTGAAACTAGTGGACCCTTTTTCGCCCCTCAGAAATTCCGGGGTGCTGTACCGAGACAGATTACCTCACACGGTGGATCGGCACCATGAATTACGTGTACGGAACAGTTTTCGCCAAAAAAACCCTCTCAAGAGAAGATTCGGACCCAAACCAACGATGTGTGCTAAGTCTAAGTGAACATAGAGCCCAAACTTCCGCCATCTAAATGGGGATCGGGCAAGGTGAGAGGGTCACCTCTTTCTCTCCAGTGTAAAAAGACGGAGACTGCTTCCATCTACTGGGTTTGAAATCCAAGTGCGGCGAAGAGAGACCTAGGAGGGATCATGTGGAGATTGGGGAAATTTCATGCGGGGCACAGAAGGAGAGAGGGGGGGTGGGACGGGGGTCGGGGTTTTTATTGGGGAAGGTCCTGCAAGGGAAGGCGAGTTGGAGGGGAGGGAGAGGTTTTCACGAACGGAGAGGGGAGGGGGGCGTTGGCTAGGGAGAAGAAAGTCTCTGCAGTCTCTCAGTCGTCATCCGGGGGACGTGACGCGAATTCGCGACCCCTCCAACCGCACACATTGCCTCGACTTGAAGGTTACTCCGTCTCGGTCCGCTTCGTTAGGCGTAGTTGGGACGTTTTTGGGAGAGGGGGGGCAGCAGGAAAAAGGAGTAGGAGAAGCAAATCGAGAAGCGAGCAGGGGTGGAAGGGAAGTAGTAGGGGGTACATGCGCAAATCCCTTAGGGTCAATGTAGAGGGAAGGGGGAAATGCGGTTGAATTCGGGGTGCTGGTGACTAGGGCACCAAACGTATTAAAGGGAAGGTGCATGGGGGATGAAAGGAATTGGAAATGGTCGGTTGAGAGGGTGTCTTTTAAGCTTCCTGAGGGGTTAGAGGCTAAAGGGATAGCAAGGGAGATGGAGAATGCGGGGAGTTGTATCCTTTCCTCGCCCTCGCTTGGCCTCAGGGTTTTTGGAGCGCTGCCAGTCGCTGGAAATGGAAGTCGGTTGTCCATTTCAGGGCAAGGATGGCGGCGAGGACAGAACGGAAAAGATAGCGGACTCTGATGATTTGAACGCGACCTCGGGAGCGATTTAGAGTCTACCAATAATAAACGATCGTTTGGAAAGGATGCCCAGGTCATGTTTATGGGTGGGGATTCATCATGTGTCATCTGATTCTCGGGAAAATTAGTACCTCATTTGCATTGATTGATAATCAGGAAAATTATTCCCTGATTTCCTGATATTCTAGAAAAGAGTTCGTTTGTAAAATCAGCACAAACATTGGTTCAAAGGGAAATGATATAATGCTAATCCTACGTGGCATACCTGCGGTTATGAAATACGCCAGTCAAGATGATGAAGTGTTGACACATTAGAAGATCTCTTAGAAACCACAAGATTATCACCTTTCTAATTTTCCACAATATTCGTAACTGTTTTTGGTAAAACTTCTATTTATTAATGACACTTTTCTACATAAACATTCTATCCAGTTGACTTTTAGCACAATAGTAATTTTACCAACATGTGAATGTAGAGAAATCATCATCGTCATATAAGCTCTTGACGTAAGCAGACATTGGAAATACTTAAGTAAACTAATGTTCAAAAAGTAATAGTATTATAAATTATTAAAAAACCCGGTTTGTTCATTTTCCAATGTTGATGCATGTTAGGCTTTCCCTGAGAAACTAAATCAGCGAACGCTAAATAACGTGAACCCAGGCGGTTGAAAAGAAGTTGCTGAGGCCTGTAGCGTCAAAGGAAGAAGAGCAGCGGGTGCGAGATGAGTTAGCAAATGAGGAAATGAAAAAGATTCTGGTCCAAAGTTTAACCGAACGAGAGAATAGTTTTTCAACGATGTTTTAAATGAGATTCTTGTGGCTTTTTAAAGTAAAAGCTGCTTCATTTTTTTGTAGAGAACTCATTTCAGAAACACGTGACTACATAAGCTCTTCCTGAACTGTAATTAACATGTTTAAATAAATTAAAAATTAACTTTCAATCCATAAAGAATAGAGATTCATAGTATTCTTCCTATTTTATGCCCCTTGATTTTATGGTTGGAAAGGTTTTAGAAGTCATTTAGTAATTTGGAAGTAAACTTTTTAAAACTCAAATTTATTTGAGCAATTTCCATTATGGAAGGTTGAATTTAGTCATCTCAAATATATAATTATGTAAGCATCCGGAAGGACGCTTGTGTTTTACAGGGGTGAGATTATGTATCAAATCGGTCATGTGAAAGCAGAGAAAGAATTTCGTACGCCTAGCAACGGAGAGTAATTTTTATATTTATGTGTTTTTTAAATGGATTTTGTACGCAAATTGAATTATGGGGAACGAATCATTAAAAATTCCTTTTTCTCATTTAATAATAATTATCTGACCGATAATGAAAGTCCAAGCTCGAATTATATTCAAAACGTCGAAGTTATAATAAATATTTATTGAATGAAATCCAATCTACGTATTTTCTCTACAGGGAGTCTCTACATGCAACGCTGTTGCGACTTTTGGCAATTAGAATGAAAAAAGTACGCAGTGATTAATTTTTTGAAAAGCAGTAATACATCCCGGATGTCTACTGCATTAGGAACACCGAAATGTAAAGTGTAGACTCGATTAAATAGTTACCCTCACTCACTACCTCTTCTGAGTGGAACATGTACGGGGAATATGAGGACAATCTAGACAAAAATTGGGATTTCTTGAAAGAATATGCGGTAAATGTGATGAAAAGGTCAAAAATCAATGTTATCTCTTCCTAGTTAGGATTAATTTAGAATATAGTATGATGCTAGTATATGGGATCCTCACGAAATTGTGTTGATTACCGAATTGGATCACGTGCAACGTAGAAGAACCAGATTTGTAAAAGGTACTTATGATAAATTTAGTAGCGTATCGAAACTGTTAGAGCAGCTAGGCTGGAAATAACTTACAGAGCAAAGGTTAAATTACACATTAAGACTCTTGCATAGATTGGAAAGATGGTCCTTTAGCAATGATTATGATAATGTATTACTATCACAATATTTATTCAGTATGAAAGATCATGCAAGTATAATTAAACAGATCAAGTGCAGAACAGACAAATTTAAGATTTAAGACGTCATTTACCCTACAACAATAAGGAATCAGAATAAAATTAATCTTTCACGCTAAGGGGGAAAATGTTTTGTGCCAAGAGTAGTCTGGTGTGTAATGTCCCTGTCACAAACCCTAAGGGTGACTTGTTGGAACCATATGTATTGGTATACTATAGTCATATCAACTAGATAATATTCATGGTATTAATCACCTGAATGAAGTCATTTTTAATAGCTTTTTCACTTCTTGAACATGTTCATTTTGAAATGGATCCATTCCTTTGAAAATTCATCTCAAGTCACTTCAGCATATTGGCTGTATCTAACATAATGGCATATACCTATTCTTGATTTTTCATCGCATTTCCCCTACGATAGATCATTATCATCTCATATAATAGCTAACAACAAGCGGTGTAGCGTATAATGCGATTGGGCTTCCTTCTTGAGTTTAAGTGAGAAGGTGTTTTTGCACATGGCCAAAGGTTAGCAATACAAGCACCAAATTGTGCATTTGTCCTATCCTTTTCACAATTTTATCTAAGTTTAAGTTTTATAAAAACTGCCCACAATATGTGGGGCTAGATGTAACAACAGACCATTTGACTGTTTGTCAATTCACTAATTAAGAGGCCGTCAAAGAAGACCTCTTTAGTGAACATTCCTAGCAAATGGAAGCAACATTGGTCTGTTTTACTACAGTTCAATCGTGGAAAATATTATGGGTGATATTAATACATTTCTCCCCCTCTCGAAACTACCAACCTTGATCTCATATGACCACTCTGAATGATTACTCTTAAAAATCCGAAAGAATAAATCCGATTTCCCTATCGTTCAGATCTGGGTTGGCCGTAATGTTCAAGAGTTATGCCTCTGACCCTGCATCGAAAGTCCTGGGTAAGTGCACCCGAAAATAAAAAGCGACGGTGATGCCCGAGACGGACTGAAACGGAAACTTCGGCGTGACGCTGTAACAACTTCTGGGCCACGTGACAAATGGTGCCGCGAGGAAGATCCGTGGATGCGTGTGTGCAGGGAGGCCCTCGCTTGTTTTTGTGTGCGTGCACGGACGGAGAGAGTCCCGCTTTTAAACGAGTTGGAGGCGGGAGCTCACCCGCAAACACTTTCCCAGAGACAAGACGGACGCTAGCGCTGTGCTTACTGCTACCGACGCGGGCTGCTTTCTGGAAAGGAGCGCGCAAAGGGAACGGGAGGTGGGAGGACTGACTTCTACGCTCCCTCACTTCCTACGTTGCATACTCTGAGTTGACAAACAGGGGAGGGGGACAGGTAGCCGTAGCTAGTTTATCATTTGAGGTGTAAGCCAAGGAAACATTAAGGAATTCCCGCGACCATTGACATTTCCAGTACAAATTAATCGGTTTGACTACACAATCACCCGGCAAGTTTTATTTCATCTAACACCATGAATGTATTTTTACTTTGAAACTGCCTAAGTTTTGAAAACTACAGGAACTCTCCCGACTTGAAAATGGAATAGCTGGGGAGTTATTCTATTTTGCGTTAGTCACACCTCGCCTTGAATACGCGTCGAATATTTTGGAACCAGGCGCAGAAGGATTTCTGGAACTGTAAATATATAAAGAAACTACACCTTTGAACAAAAATAATCGCGACAAGGTTACCGAAAACTTCGACGGAAGAACAATTGAAACAAACGGAATGAGTTTCATGTTAGGGCAGGTAAGAATTCTAGTTCCGCTTCTCATATTTAATTGTCGGGAGCGCACTGTGATAGGGTTTCCACTATTATTATTATTAGGCAATCTACCCTTTAAGGTAGGTTTTTGGATGGACACAACTATCAAATAAATATTTTGTGACTCCCCACCTATCAAACTAATCTATATCAGGTCCCTCTTCATCTCTGTGTACTTTTTTCCTCCCTTCATCCCGTCCAACATCCCTATCCTGTTCCTGCCCCTACCTCGCTTGCCCAACATTCTCCCCTCTATTACCTTCTTCAACATTCCACTACCGCTCAATACGCCTTTCATCCATTTTTCCTGCCTCCATAGGATTTCTCTCAACAAACCCCTCTCTTCACCTACCATCTCTAGTACTTCCTCATTTGTTTTCCTTTCGGTCCATTTAACCTTCTCCATTCTTCTCCACACCCACATTTCAAAAGCCTCCAATCTACGCCTATCCTCCTGCTTCAGTGACCACGTTTCCGCGCCGATATAGCTACGCTCTATATCAGAGTTTTTACGAGTCTTGTCTTAACATCCCTACGCAACGTCCCCGTCATCAACTCCCTCCTCCTTGAGAAAGCCTCCTTTCCTAGCGCAATTCTTCTCCTTACGTCCCTACCACTTTGACCGTATTGGTCCAAAACAATTCCGAGATATGTGAACTGCTCTACCTGCTCTATTCTTTCCCCGCCTATTTTAATATTTAGCTTAGCTTTTTTCTTTCTGGAAAATCGCATAACCTTTGTTTTATTAATATTGATTCTCATCCCATATTTATCTCACTGAACCTCCAATTCACTCAGCAATGCTTGCAACCCCTTGGCTGACTGAGCAACTAAAGCTTGGTCATCAGCAAACCTAACCGATTTTACGGATTCCCCTCCGACCTTCATTCCTACCTCCAGTTCTTCCCATGCCTCTTTAATCATTTCCTCCACATATACGTTGAACAGCACCGGTGACAATGGGCAACCCTGCCTTACCCCGGTTTCCACTAGGACAATCTATTTTGCAGGGGTTTTCCCTGAATATATATTTAATAATAATATATCAATATTTATTTTGTGACAACAAAAGTAAGTAACAGTATATAATCATGCAAATTATTATAAAAGAAAATAACTTAATAAGAGTACGAAATCAAACGCTCACTTGTGATCATTCATGTTATATGAACAGGACCATCGTTTTTTATATAGAAAATTAGATAAAAAAATCTCTTAAAAAGATCATTTTATAGAAATATGATGAAACCCTAATTTATTATTATATGATTTTGGGAACCGTCATTTAATATTGCTATCATGGACTTAAAAATAATATTATATAGATATTTCCAAAAACCACGAAATCAAAAACTAATTTGAAAGATTTAATTTTAACTCAATTTTTTGTAGTGCAAAAATAATCAAGTGTTTGATGAGATAACAGTTTACATAGTTACTAATTCTACTATATTAGATGTACTGATACAAATGAAATGTGAAGGTAATAATTTAAATGTCAAGGACGTAATAACGTGAAATATATTTGATACCTGTTTATTTAAATTAGTTTAATAGAAATACGTACACCTACGAAGGAAAGAGGGTACGAGTACTGCGCGTATTTTTACGACTAATACGAGTACTTTAGAATGGTCTTAAAAAATAGTCCAACGCTTCGTCCAGGATCCAGCAAAGTTTGAAGTGGAAACATTGCTCCAATTTCTGGTAACCTAAATATCAGGCCTCACGAGGATTTCAGGAGATCCAGTTTTCTTTTGAGTGTAATCACGTCCATCCTGTCCTGCGTCGATGCTAGACCACTCCCATGCGCTCTTGCATTATTCCGCAGCGAACCCCTTTTGCTTCGCAAGCCCCGCGCCGAATAAGCCCACAATGGCAACGATTCAACAGCGCTGCAGCACTGCCGATCCAAAAGGGCGCTGCCGCCGCACGCTGATCAAGTGTCGAACAGGCCACTCAGAGGCAATTAAATACTAGCATGTGGCTTATTAAATAAGTCGCTTATATGGTTAACATTTGCAGCGTGTAATAAATAAAACTGGAAAATTATTCGCTAAAAATGATAACAATTGGCGAAGTTAATAAAAATAGGTGAAAGAAATCATGTTTTTGGCAGTGATATATACTAAGTATTAGTTGGCATTAATATCCACTTAGAATAAACCTAATTACACTTAAATAAAATATAGTCCCCCTTGATTTAAGAAAATAATTTCACATAAACAAGCATGAAACTCCAGTATAAAAAGTTTACGCTTCTCGTTAAGCTGCGCAAACTCTCAGTATCCTTTTATCACCCGAGTTCAGATTCAACCTACTTTGTTCCCTAAATCAGCTCTAATTTTACATTTAAGTGCAGGAAACGGGAGCTTTTGTTCTAGATGGATTATGATACCAATCCATCGATCACTTAATGCCTCTTATTGAATCAACGAAAAGCGTCCCTATACACTCATTATCACCGCATCACGTTGATCGTGTCGCAATGAGCGGAAAGTCAACTAAACCCTTGTCGCGAGAGAATATTATGCTATCGGTCAGTCTACGGTTCCCCTACTTTTCCATTGAGCCCTGATGACTTTATCATTCATGCACTTTCTTCCGCTATCGGGGACTAGTCGCAAATCATAATGTGCATTTCATTCCATTCCACGTCTCTCCATAATCTTTAGCGCTTCCAACCCTCTCTTCCACCACGGTCACTTTTACCCCTGAACTGGCGAAAATCCCTTTGCTCAGACCCTCCCCCAAAACTCACCAAGCTTTCCGTTCTCCGCCCCTCGCCCAGCCTAACCCTCACCCGGTCCAACCCCCCTGCGAGAGGCGTCCACCCCTTCATCCTTTTACCTCTTACAAAATGCGACAGCGACGCAGAGCCAGCTATTGTGTCCCAGCTGTCCGGCAAAACCGGAGCGAGAGGGAGAGGAGAGGGCGAGGAGGGGATGGATAGAGAGAGAATGGAGGGAGATAAGGAGAGATTGAAGTGAGGGAGAAAAATGAGGAGAGGTAGAGAGAGGCGATGGAGTGGAGGGGGAGGCGAAGGGAATGGGAGGGGGGGGAGAGATGGATGTGGATTTCGGGCGTGACTGCGAAGGGCTGAGAATAGGAGGGAGGGAAAGCAGGAAGGGTAAAATAAACACTTTGACTTTGCTTTTGGAAAGCTCTGCCGTGAAAGGAAGCTACACGCAATGTTGCTAGAATTCCACGCTTTTGCCCTGAGCATGAATACACACACACACACACACACACTTGGTTGAAGAAGTGAATACTCGAAAAAGTACAGCGACAAATAAAAGAAAAGAAGATGCGGAAAAAGCATCACTACATTTTATCCGAAATACCATGGCCATGTCGATAGATATACGGAAGAATATATACATATTTCTAAAAGCTTTCTGGGCTCAAATGGAAAGGAGTATTAATAATCTTCCAATTTTTAGAAACTATGCTTCACCATTTTTTTACTCCATTATTTAACTCTCTCTAAGTAATCCTATGAAGATAAATCAAAATGGAATGTAACGATAAAATTTAATTCATTAGCTAAACAAAGTACAATCGTTTGCACATAGCTAAAAAAGAGGCTTGACATTGCGCGAATACTTAGGCAATTTTCAATCTTCTTCACGGTTCTGTAAAACCACTCGGTTGATCTTGACAAATTAAATTTGACCGTTAAGGATTTGGACAAACGCAAGACACGTAGGTTTTGGGAGAAACTATGAGAAATTTCAATAAAAGGGGAAATTTAAAGAATTGTCAGAGATATCGCGAAAGTAACTTTTAACGGAGCCATCCGCTAATTCATATATGTATTACAATGCAACAATTTCAGAGTGTAAGAATCATTCGCCTTGACCAGGATTCAAACCCAGATACCACGATATACGACCAACTGCTTCAGTTATCAAGCTAAGAGGACACATCGGTGTATCAACTGGAGAAACCACTAGGCTGAATATCGAAGGATCAGGGTTCGGATCTCGGTCAAGACAAATGAGTTTTACACTTTGACATTTCTGCATTCCCATAAGAGGATTTAAAAGGCCTGTCTGAAAGAGAGGTAGAGTGAATCGTAACACCCTTTTTGACTCAAAAGACGTTATCCAGAAGGAGTTTATTTCTCAGTGTCAGTGAGTAGTAATTTTTACATGGAAGTCCTCGAAATCCAGCGGAAAAGAGTGCCACACGTCAGGAAAGAGATTTTGCCAACTGGAAGCTCTGACCAAGCACAAGATATCAACCCTGCCCCATCTACCCTACTGCCCCAGATCTGGCACCACCGGACTTCTTCTTGGTCCCACGAATAAAAAGGATCTTGAAAGGAAACCATTTTGGAACGCTGGATAACGTCAAAAAGGGTGACGAGGAGGTTCCCGCAGACGCTCTGACGAGGTGCCTGAGCAAGGTGTCTGTGCGAGGCTCCCGACGCCTTCCAGGAACCGTCCCGCGACTGCCATCGAAATTTTGATTTTAGTCATTTGTAATTTGATCTGCAATATATTTTTTCCCGGACTTACTTTTGGCTTACAGGTCTTGTACACGTAAGCAGAAATTGTAAGAAGAACGAGTTACGGCCAATTAATGAACTTACTAAAAGTACAGTAAAATATCAAGCAGACAGTATAGATATACGATATTTCTTCATCAATAAGGAATAAATCGTCTCAATTTTATCCAAACAAATTCCAAATTGAATTTACCCCATCATGTCCAAATAATTTCAATATTTAAATGCTTAAAATTTTTAGTCTTGGAAAAATATACTCAGAAGATCAATGAGACAATAAAGGTAAGAAGATCAATGAGAGGTTCGTAAATGCTGAAAAATTTTAGTTTGAAACACGCGCACGCCAACAATCCCAAAATATAATTTGCACTGCAAAAGTAAAAGATACGCGTGAAGGTAACAATCGGTTGCGGAATGAAAATAAAATGACAAGGATAAGCATGAAATAGCTTTTTAAAAACGTTCCGAAACATCACATATTTATGTTATAATATACGAATAATTTCAATTTTCAAATATTCACGAAATTATAATCCATTTCGATATCGTCGATGGTGGATTGTGAATATTAAACCTCTAAAGATTTCATATGGAAGCAAGTAAGGAAATATGTAAGGTATAGAAATAAAGGTAGTATTGTACACAGAAAAATCCCACTTGCAGTTTTTTCATTAATATACAGGCAATTTAATATAGTATATCTACCAAGGCTTTGAAAACGCAATGCCATTACTCAGGTCTTTAAGAATGAATTTCATAACTAATTTAGTGTTTTCACTCACATGGTAAAATTCGCTGAAAAACCATTTGCGAAAATTATTTACTCCGGGTTTCACTTCAGGAGAATATAGTACATATAACTCGAATCGAATAACATCGAAACTGGAAAGAAAGTCTCACGACTCAAGCAAGGTGTTCAAATGCTGGAGAGGAGGAGTGAAGGGCTCGACGGGGGAAGGGCAGGGGTTGTGAGGGGAGGGAGACGCGGTGCGGGGTCATCGCGGGAGGGGATTCACGACGCCCGATTGTCACGATGGGCGGGGCCAAAGACGTGGCAGAGATGAAATGGATTGCGGTTATGGAATCCGAGTTTCCGTACAACTTTGTGGGGAGGAAGGGTTTGGGTGGTATGAGAGGGAGGGCGTGCAGGAGGAAGAGGAGTAATCGGGGGGAGTGGAAACCGAGGGTGTCCTCTGGAGGTAATGTGGAGGAGTCGTGTTGCCAACCCGGAACGGCGGAAGTGAGAGGAGGAAGGACAGACTTAGTGCAGGCCGACCACGGGAGGAGAAAAAAGAAATATGGCTCCTGATGCCGTGTTGTCTGGGGTTTGCACATCGCTGAAAAAGGATATCAAATAACTTGGAATACACCGATAATGTGGAGACAAAATTGAGGCTATCATATAAAAGGACTGCCATTCGTTACGGAAGCGTTTTAGCGCAACACATCAATCATTTTGATAAAATTTTGAGAGGTATTGAAAAATAATAAGTTTTCTCTTCAACATTGAACTACTCTTAAATTTAAATAGTAAAATTTGTCACTAGTACAACGGTTGTGAAAAAGTCAATATCTGCGATAGTAATCATTAAACAACGAATGGTACAAATGGTTAATCACGTGGGCAGGAATCACGAATGTTTGTGCGACAGAAGGATGGTACTGAATGTGTGCCTCTCATTCTTCCTCAATACCTCGATAAAAATCATTTACCGTGTACGTGAACAGTAGACTCTGCCTCACTTCGCTCTCCGGCGCAGAGTGGCATAAAGAGCTAGTTTATATCCCTCGTGTTCTCTAAACATTTTTGTGACTGAAATGTTCACACTTTATGCTCGCTTAATGGCTGAAACCATAGGGATCGTCAAATGGAGAGACGGGAACTTAGTTCCATTCGGATCACGAAGCAAATTATAATTCTATGCACACCTAATCCCGCCAGGTAGATTCCGATTGCAGTTTGAAAACATAACTACAATACGGTTGAGTTCCATTCTTGCTGTCAAAATTTCATTTGATTAAGACACATGAAGGTGCATAGAGTAACAAATGAATAACCAGTGGAAAAATAGGTTAGTGAAAAAGGAAATAGCTCATATAGTTCAAGAAATATTATGACCTTATGGTGGAATAATTGCGTCTGAGGATAGTAAACAAGAGATGAAAGTGTTCCGCATTCGAAATATTAAGTTTTCCACGATGTCAACACTTTCGGGAAGAAACGTAATGTACATAAATCAAATAAAATTAATTTTTAAGGATACATTTCATCTTCAGGGATATACATATACTCTTGTTTTTGCTGGACGATATGCCCTTAAGCTAAGATCCCAAAACCTAAATCTTCGAATTCAACAATTCATGTGATAATTAAAATTATTTCCATTTTACCACAATGTCATGGCGTAGAATCCTTGAGCAGATAGGACCACCTATTCAAATAGCTAATTAAAAATGCAGATAAATAAGTTATAAGAAGGTTTATCTAATCGGAAATTGTTTATTGACCTCCGATATAATGCATTAAACAAGTGGACCCAGAGTGGGAGCATTCTATACTTAAAAGAGAGACAGAGAGAGAGAGAGAGGAAGAACTCAGTTTACAAACAATACGATTTGCCCTTCAATACAATACTAAAGCACACCATCTGTTCTCCATGATAACATGTAACTTCGCTTACCATGCACTTATTATTTGAAAAGGCTATCGACCACTTCTGCAAACATAAGTAAATACTTTTGGCGATAATGTTATGTGATTAATGAAATTAATAGCATATCCTAATTCCATTTCCCGAAATACCAATACCGGCTGAAATATCTGTTGAACTATTGATAAACACGATTATAGATTGATTATTGTTTAATATTGCCAATGAAACGAAAACTCAAATGAAATCAAAATTCAAATATTAATAAAGATAAATCGAACGCAAGAAAAAAACATGGTCAATACTTCAATTTCCCCTAGAAATTTGCTGATGTAATGGATTGTAAGACAAGCGTCATATGAGAAATACAGGGAGTTGGATGAAGCAGAAGCGGATGGGAGGGGGGTAGCATGTGCACTGGGGATTGCAAATCCCTTTCTCCCTCTCCGTTGGAGGGCACCCGGGGAACTCAGCGAAACTCGCACTCATGTTCCATGCGGTGGTCGTGCGGCCGAGTTTTCAGCGTGCTCTATGCTTTTGCATGCTTTCTTTTCAGTCACGTGCCTATGAGGAGCGCCTCCCGCCCCAAACCCCTCCGCAAAAGTCGCATGAATCGTTGCGGGAAAATGCCGCTTCAACTTTGCAGCGATTAAAGCAGCTAAGTCAGAATTCGAAACGAGCGGGATGAATGAGATTTGAGCAAAGCAGAAACATTCGTTTATGCACACAGTTTATTTTTTTTAGCGTTTTACAGATTGTAGGCAAAAGCGGGAAGGCTCAAGTGCTAAATTCTTTTTACTGAAAAACATACGTAGTTGGCTATTTGCTGGAGTTTGAAGCACTTAAAAATATGACTGAAAACGTAAAGTGGTTTTTTTTCCAAACACTTGTTATCTGAGAAAAGTTCACAGGAGTTACTTTCGAATGAATTCGAGGGCTGCAGGGACCATGCATTCCGATCTCACGCCACACATATCTCCCCCTCTCTCCTTTTTCCCTGTGGCTCTCAACATGATTAAAAATGGTGCTCCCTCGAATTTTTCCTAGCCGATCTATAGACACGTACCGGGAGAGATGATTTGGCTACTTAGATTGTAAACATTTTTACAAAATAATGGGAAATTTTTCGATGAAATTCCTATTCTAAAGCGGCTTTTGGATAGCGTTGAATAATTTAGTAATGGCTCACCAGTGAGTTAATTTATGTGGCTCATTATTCTCAAATGTTTCTATCAAAAGCTGTTGTTAGTTTTTACAGAAAAATAGGCCTCAAATATGATGAGAAATCTTTATTAGCACGATCAAAGTACTCGAAATAATTATTGACAAGCATTCCATATAATTTAATAGGCAAAAATTCCCGTGTGATTGGCGTTATTCTTCTTAATCAGTATTCCTAAAGCTCCACCTAATCGTAATTTAAAATTCTTACAGCCAAAATAAATGATAATGTGTTGCAACTTCAGCGATAGTTAATTTTCCCAAATACTATGTGAATCTTAAGCCACTTCAATATTCCATAGAGGCCATCTCACTAAGTATATTGTTATATTAACACTTTCCCTTAAATCAGACTTCCCATTTATAAGCCTAAATTAAAACGGTTTTGAATTACTTATTTCTCGAACTTAACATATTTATCAAATATGTTTTATAGTACATAGTTCATCTATCAAAAGTAAAGTATCTACTTTACCCGGATCACTTAACAGAAAAGGGATTCATGACCATTTTATAAAAATAATCTATTTAATTAGGAAGTTTATTCATTATGCACACTATTAACAATTTTTGTTCAGGCACATGAAGTTAAACACTCATATTTTCTGTTACTTTATTTTTATATGCATAAACAAATATTTCCAATTTTTATTTTGGTTTATATATTACTGATAAATAAATAACACTATTTTTATTCCACAATCTAATATAAAAGCCATTACCTGCCTCCTCGTCTTTTAATTATCCTCTCAACGGTAAATTATGAGTTTTTGTGGCCAAGCTATAAAATTATATATTGGTATTATGATTAAAAAAACTTCGGGCCAATATATTTTCAAAACAACCGCTTTTTAAGCGTATGCTTCGTTGGAAAAAAAGAGGTGCCCATTTTTAGAATTTAAAGAGGAAGTTTAGTCTAAACTTCTCATTACCCCGTGAAAGCATTTTAATTAAAAGGCATTTAATGATATTAATGCTAATATTTACTTGAAAACAAAAGATTCCTTGAGAACCAAAAGGAAAGTTAAGCTGTCATCAAGATGAATTACCTTTTTCCTTAAGAAAGGTTAAATTGAAAAAAGACAGCCTCCCGAAGAAAGGGCGAATTCCCAAAGCTTCGGTCGAGGCTGTTATCTTCAGGCAGGCCTCGATGACACTTCCTTAGTTTGCTTATTCTATTGAGCAGGCGGTAGAAACTTAAAAGTCTCTATGAATACATTAAGGCAATATTTGCATTGATATTGAAATTCTCGTTAGCAAACATTCTTCCCCTCTACTGTTTCTCCCGTTCTCCAAATCTGTCTAAGAATCCCTTTCGAATTAATCACTACAATACAATACCACACATTTAGAGACCAAAAAGTCAGTAACAGCCCGAGGAAAAGCATATCGAAATAAGTACCGATATAAGTGAAGACATAGCAATTTTAAAAAAGTATTAGAACATAAATTTTCCCAGTAAAAATCATTGGTTGACTGCCTTAACAAAATATTTTATTACCAAGGAAAGATTTTCGCTTAATTTATTTAGAAGAAATTACCTGTAATTCATAAGATGCATAAAAAATATTTTCGGGTTAATTGCACCACAGTTTGATTAGAAATGAGAGGTAATTGAACAACGATGAGAATATTCAAAATAAATATCTAATATTAAGTTTAACAATAAGTTGAATAAACATATGAACTAAAAGGTGTTTTTCCTATTGCAATATTTATATAAATAATGCTTTTATCAGGAATAAATTGAGTTATTAGTGGTTTTTGAAATAATCCAAACGAAGAAAAACTATATAAATTGTCACGAAAATTGAGATGGAATTATTGCCTATTTACATGTGTAACTTTAATTATTTTTTAAAATTTTAACGTATAACGATAATCATATAAGGATGAAATGAGACGAGTGAGATTGAATGCGTTATAGATAGTGCACGTGATCCGAAATTGAAGAACGAACACATATGATACAGATCAAAGTTTATTTAAAGATAAATGCAGATATCCATGCATGAATGCATTTCCATAAACATATACTTTCGCCAAATTTAATGAAAATATACACCCACGTATAATGGTGATCCAAAAGCTTTCAGCGAAATTAGCTGTATGCTCCATTTAAGATAACGACCAGGGCTTGTATGTGAATAGACCCAATGAATGAATTTTTCTCAATAGAACTAATGAATTTTTCAATGAGACCAATGAAATTAAAATCCAGCTAAAGGCTATTACTCTGTTCAATAAATATATCAAAACTTAATATATTCATAAAGCAATACATTAGAAAAAATATTAAATACCCAATATTCAATGAAGGTGGATTCAGAGCATTATGGTTGGCGGTGGAATGTTGGATACTGTTAGTGAGGGGATAAAGTTAGGCAAGCATTACTTCTTCATCTTTACTTCCGTAAGAGCAGTTTTATTGGGAGAAATTGCCGCTTGTTTGGAACTGTTTTTCACCAGCATGTTTATAAATTTGCACGTTATTTGCAGGCATATTTTTTCCCTTTTCTATTTCTCTCTCTTGTCCTTGAACCATTCCCAATGGTGCTAACATCTCCTAAAAAAACGCCTTTTTGGTGGATATTCATGAAGATGCATTAAGACTCAGGTTTCAATCAAAAATATAAGCACAATATTATCATGATAGTGACATAATGCATTAAAAGCAAGGATAAACCACAAAATTAACTTTTCCGACAGTCTTTTAATAATAAAACCACTTTACTTTTCCACATAAACTTTTTAATTTTTACAACCCAGGTTTCGTTATAGCATAACATCACCAGGTAAAGATATCAAAGTAAAGTGGTTTGATTATTGAAAGTCAGTATGAAGATTTCCCACCAAGTTACGCCAGAAACTGTTTTATTTTCCGACAGTGGTATTCTATGGTGTTTCAGCCTACTATATATACAGAAAGGATGGTCTAGCGGGTAAAGATTTTAGCTTCGAACCGGATAATCCCGACAGCAAACCTCCTCTGGAACAATCAAAATTTGGTTTTCTGGGTGTCAGATCCTTCCATAGAACTGGAGGTATCACGGGGAATAGAACGTATCATATTATCTAGAATTCGTGAATTTCACGCGCAGTTGGACTTGACATCAGATGTGCTCCACTCACATTCCCATTTAGCCAGACATTTGGCTATGACTGGGGTTCAAACAATCTATTGGGCTCCAGTGATTCCTTCGCGTCAAAGGTTTTTCGTAATTTTGTTTATGGCTCGAGAAAGGTAGTTAAAGGGTAGAGTTGGCGAAACCAAATCTTTCATTTACAAGTATCACCCATAAACGTATGGAAATTACGATACAAAAACTAAGTCACATAATTATTAGACGTACCTTCCGTTAATTGATATAATTTACAGCGTTCGATGGAGTAGAATTTGGCTAAATATAAATTTCATCGATCGGTTTGGACTAAACTCGAGTATGTGGCGACCAAGGGGCGGGGCATGAATGTTCCAATGACTCATAGATCGGTGGATACTTGAATTAATAAGGAAAAATAATGAAAAATGATAATTCAAAAGATAAGAGAGAGATCTCGAAATAAATCCATCAACAAATTTGACATAATTTAATTTACACTTGCAGTCAAAAGGGTCATTCACAATTGTAAAATTAATGCGTATCGGAGACACGCAGTGAAGAGCATGGAAGGTGAACTGTTTCTTCGAGAGATTATAACCGTGCGGGATAGCGAAAATGGAAAGAAGGCGGTAATATTAAAATTATAACAGAAATAGCGATTGGATCACGAGGAGGAGCTTGATGGGCGGGGGCTAGCACCCTGTTCATCTAATCCCGGGCCACCGGCGGAGAGGGGCGGGTAGGCATCTGACGAACGTTCTCACCGGTTTCACGGTAGCCATGGTAACGGCCGCCGGTGATGGTCGAGTCCTTTCACAGGAAACCGGAGTGCTATGCGAGGGCGGGGCGCGGCGGGAGGTGTGCGGAGGGGGCGGGATCGGCTGGCGCGCGCTGGGTTTTGATGTGCCGGAGGGAGTCTCCTCGCACTGTGAGCAGTCGGGGGGGCCGAGAGATTAGGGGGAGGTAACATGTGTTACGTGTGTGCGAGCGTGTGGATTTTGGAGGGGAGGTGAGGGAGGGGTCTTGCTCTTCAGGGGTGAAGGAGGAGTTGGGGAGGGAAGATATAGGCGAATCGGCGGGCGTGGGAGGGGAGAGGGGGAGGTCGCAAGATTGATTGACAGATTGACCTCCCGGGTTTCTGGCTCCGCCCGCGAAATGGCGGATTATGAGCCAGGAGGAACGAACGAATGCGGCGGGTTGCCCTCCCCCTGGGGCAGGGACCGTGTGTGGTGGGGGGAGGTGCTTATTCGTGCTCTGGAGTCCGCACTACTTGCCGCCTCATCCATCGCGGTGGTGAGGTTCGATTAGGAGGGAGGAAAGTCGGAAAGCGCATCGATGGGATGGGTGATTGTTGCGGGGATTGGTGCTAGGAGTTCGGCTCGATTCACCCTTCAGATTCCTCGACGACTCGACTTGACACGAAATTGGGAAGAGATCACAGACTATAACGAGTGAGATTCTTCTTCGATGATATTAAAAGTAGTAATTAATAAAGAAGTCGTTAATGCAGAGTGTGACTGGAAGATGGGTATCTAGCATTGATATGTAATAATCGATTCGGGATGGCGATAGAGAACACTAGTCGATGTGGTATCCAAATGCTTTGGTTTTGTTCTCGGATTCACTGAAAGCTGAGTGGCGAAAAACATTTCCATAAAGTGCCAATTTCCTAGAGACTAGAATCAAAAGTACATGCAAATAAGGTATTTTGCGGTTGGGTTATCTGAGATAATTTTTTTCGTTTTTCTTTAACAATATCATTATCTGGTAAAATACACTAATTTCTAGTCTAGATGAAAAAAATTGATTCTGAGTTATAACTTGACTCCCCATTGAAAAAATTTACAATTGTCGATCTTCTACGTTTTCAATCTTCAAATACTTTTGCAATATTAACATTTAATTGCTATATTGAATTAATTAAGGCACAAAAAATGATGAAGATTTCCCATAATAAAGAAACACAGCATTTAGAAGAAGCTAGAACGTGATGCATTCCAAAACTTTTCAATTTTAGTTAATACATGTATCAAAGTTCTCCTTAAAATAAACTAGATATAATTAATACTCTACATGAGGAAGCTCTACAGACGGTATTGCGTTCAAGACTTTTTGTCGCTTCAAATCAGCTGATTTTAAAAATATTAAGCTGAAAATTTTGAATATTTTAAGGTGCGTCAAATAAGTGAGGTCCCCAATTTGGTAAACTCCATGTAGTTTTAATATTTAACCCTTTTCTCGCAAGGAGCGCCCGTATAAACCATCAATGATATCCCAGTCACGGACCAATTCCCGAAACATTTTGGCCCACATCATTGCTCCACCGATATTCCATATTTTCTTTCCTTCCCCCCACGCCCCCTCTCCTCTGTCGGCTCCACCCTAGGACACTCGGAGTCCGTTCCCATGGATACAGGGGGGTAAGGGCGGCGAGTGGCCTATGACGTAATGGCTACGTCATCCCCTCCGAGGGCGGCGTGGCGCTTCCTAGTCAGTCCCCGTTCCCCTCTTCCAAGGAACGAAGAATGCCTCGCAGGGAAAAAGTTATAATCCCCCTCTCATCCCTCCATCCCCAGCCATATCATTTATCCTGCTCCCGTCGATCTCCTTTCACCTGTAAAACTGTCGCGGGCCCTCACTCAACTACAGACATTTTAATATCGTGAGCGCCCTCTCGGGGGGGGGGGATGGGGGGGGAGCACCTCCGACGGGGACTGGCCATCTGGTCGTCATCCGCCGTGGCCTAGCCGCGCCATCTTCACCTCACAAAGGCGGTGAAAGTGTCCTCCGAGGCATTCACTCGATGAAAATAATCTCGTTTTAACGAATACTCGTTGAGGGAAGGGAGCCCAATGGCCTCCGTGCCTCCGCCTCGTCACGCCCCCCCGAATTTTGCATCACGGCGACCAACCCCTCCTCTCGTTTCAAATTAAGGAAATGTGGAATACATGGAATCTTTCCGTGAAAATTAATTTCTGCGTTTAACCCGATCCCATTCGAAAACGAGTAATTTCGCAAATAGGCCTACACTCCCCATATTCAATTATGCTGCCAAAAGCTTCACTAAAAATAGGATATACGACACAACGAAAGTAATCAACTGTCTCACTTCAAAGTAAAATATATCACGTGAAACTTATATAAAACAGGATTTAATTTTATGAAACCTATCAAAATATTACATGTTGCATGACGTCCATATTGACGATCAAACCGGTGTCACAAATTCAAAGACTAATGACAGTAATGAAAAATGAATCAATTAGATAGGCGCCTGGAAATAATTGGCAATACTATTGAAGAGGTTTTTTCGTGAAATCGATGATTTGAGGCTGTACTTTGTGAAAATTCATGATCACTGAATATATAAACTAAGTATTTTCTCAAACAAATAAATACAAAAGTTTAACCGTAATAAGTTTATTTATAAAATACTAAGTCAACCTAATATTAGTATGAAAAATACCGAGTTAATGAAAAAACTATTACGTTCATTTCTTCAGTGAGGTATTATTATATTTGCAACATTGTGTGAAGACAACAGCTAAGCAATCATTATAGTCTTCAATTGAAGAGCATAATTCAGCCAAGGTATGAAATTGGGAGCCAAAGGCAGGCTAGATGGAGCTGGAAGAGGTGTGCATATTAGGAAGATGAATCAGCCGGGATGGGAGAAGGGCGGCAATAAATGGAAAAAGAAAGGCGTTCCGAAGGAAGAATAGTCTGCTAATAGCTGACAAGAGCACAAACTCAGAAAACACTGTAATACATTTCTTTATGCATGTACCTCGTTGCCCTGTAGAAGTGAAACATGCACAGTAACAGAAGCAGAAATATTTGGAGGCATTGGAGACCATGTGCAATAAAGAAGATTTACAAGGGTAAAATTGGATTATCAGCAAACATATTCCACTCCTTCCTATTCCTGTAACCTCTAAGTAGAAACCCCCTGGAAAAGGATACGAATGAACGAAAAGAAAGGATACGATGGCCCCTGATGAAAATATTCGCCAAAAAGAAAAATGTAAAAAGCAACTAGAGAGAAAAAGATACAAGTGATGTAATACTATGAAAAAATATGAATAAGTGAAATAAAATAATATATAGAGTATGAGGAGTGATTCCGTTACTGTAACGGTGGAATGTGAAAAAACAAGCCTAAGATAAATAGATGATACATCATGTTGACGATTGAGATTATCGAATAGAACGAATAGTATTTAAGTATTTCATTCTAAATGACCTGGAGATTGGATTATTCAAATAAAATGACCGCAAAACACATTATTAATACACTTCGATAATGTCATTACTTTCATATTTGTCATAAAATGTTGAGTACTCTTTCATGATCAACGCAATTATTTTCAGGAAAAGGTGAAACTGAGTTACGTGTGTATTACATGCACTATTCTTTCTTTTAATAAATTATATTAACTGTATTAGAGGATAATATTATACTTTGCTGAATGTATAAACAACGGATACTGTGTCAAAAACTGAAGGTCAAAGGGAGTGATAGCCATTCGATACCCTTTATATCATGCATATTTTTCCTTGTATTTAAACTATAAAATAAAACAAATGGAGCATTTTGGAACCTGGTGATGGATTACATTTCTTCTTTAAAAAAATAGGCTCCACCTCGTAACCCCCATTTTAAGTGCATGTAGTCCACATCGGCGGCGTGCAGTAAATACTCGGTTATCGCTTGTAAATAAACCCACCGAAATGCATGGGACTATTGCCGTGAATGATAATTGATCAGAAGAGGTAAAGTTAACGCTTAAGTGAGTGAAAAGCAGGTCGTGGGGCAGAAGGGGAGGAGGAGGGAACAAATAAGGGAAGCTTCTGCCCCCACCCCCAGTCGCGTACCCGCGAAAAGTAAGAAGGCCTTAGATGCCTTTAGACTAATGCCTTTAGATGTTGCACTGCTGGACTTATTTTTGTTTCCAGTAATAAGAAAGAGCTGGAAATATAATCCTATTGGGATGCTGGATAACGTTAAAGACTGGATAACGTCAAAGACAAGTAACTTCGTTGGGTGATCCACATTCCCGTCGACGCCTTCCAGGAAGTTTACCGCGACCGGCAGAGGCGCTGGCATGTGCGTTTCGACCCAAAGGGTGCTATTTTGGAGTATTTTATTAAATTTTACATGACCTGTAATGCTTTTTTTAAATTTACCGGCCTTATTCTACCTATTTTTGGGACAGAATCATAACTAACTAAGCAATAAAAATGAAAGAGTATTAGGGTTTCAACGAAAATATTTCTGGCGATAATAGTTACATTTTCCTTTGACTTTAAAAGTGAACTGATTGATTAAAAATATTTTGTATTAATGCTATGCAATTTACTACTTATATTTACTGAAATATATATGGAATACTAACTGGATGCATTCTCTTCTTTCGTGGTTGTCGAAAAAGTGTTCATAGGGCAGAGTTAATTAATGTATTCCAGAAGATAGAAGTTAATTGTGGAACAGATGACTTATTCGCAAACCTAATGCATACTAGAATACTCAAATACATGTTGAGAATGTATAGACGAAATGGATAGTGTTTGAAAGTGGAATAAGAAAGAATTGGCCATTTTTGTTAATACTTATTTCTGGAGGAAAGGGTAAAATATGCGTAGGAAGATCTGGAGATCGGAATGCCTTGCGGAGAATTTCTAAAGCCATTTAGGTTATTGGATGAACAAGTAAGCAAAAGGCTTACAATCATTGCTGATTGTATTAAAATATTAAAATAATAGGCACCGGATAAGAATTAAAGTAAAAACAATAAAGTCATGCGGTTTTGGAGAATTATAGAAGATAAGTTAAATGCTAAAATAGCAGGGCACAAACTAGAGCTGGTGAAACAGTGCAACTAACTCGGAAGTGTTTTGTACCAAGATGGGCAAAGTAGTGGAGGAAGAATTGAGTAAGTCAAAGAATATTTCACACGGAGGAAAATATTGATTAGAGGGATATCGAGTAAGGACGTTAAGGAAATATTAGTGAAAAATTTTTAATAGAGCTTTATTACGTACGGCGCGGAAATATAGTCGTTGGAGCAGAATGATAGGCGTAGATTGGAGGCTTTTAAAATGTGGGTGTGGAGAAGAATGGAGAAGGAAATGAAAACAAATGAGGAAAAGCCAATCATTTAGAGCACGAGAGGGTTTTTTTGGGAGGAATGCAAACGAGCTTGCGTGCATGTCGCTTGAGCATAGCACGGCTTGGCATCATTGGTATCAAGTCGATCGTGTTTCATTCCTCTAGACAAACTGTCTTTTAACGGTATCTGTAATGAGGTTTTGCCGAAAAACATAATTCGTGAGCTGTCATGGATACGTCTCCGGCACGAAAAAACTTTTTTCGTTCCAGCCAAAAATGCCAATTATGAAGGGCATGTTAGACCACTGAGGATAATCATTCGAATGGTGAATAGGATATTTAAATGAGAAATTATACTATTTTTATTGAAATAACGATTTCTTTATGCAATACGATTAGTGGCTAAAAGGCGTCGTATTAATTATATGGATTAGGTCTATAGAAGATAAAGCGGACGGCTCTAATATAACACAAACGAAATTCAATAAGTTTCTTTTTCTAGTCATGTTAATAAAATTGAAAGATAATTTTTTTATTTCTGAAAATTGAAGGGATATTTTGTTAGGACGCATGAAAGCGGCCTGTTAGACGTTAATTGAAGAAATTGGAAAATGCGTTTAAACCATTTTGTGAGTATTTTATCCGATGTCAAGATATTGTTTGACATGCTGTAACAAATGATTACAGCACAAGGTTGATAAAATGATCAATCAAATTTTATCACCCGGTTAGTTGATTTCAGCGGTTATTTCCGTAGTGTGATTCCAGGTTATATCAGCAGTAAATTTACCGGTTTTCAGCTCACGTGTTCGTGAAAGAACAAATCACGAAAATGGACGATCATAATGTTCAACTGAAATTCTGTTAATGGAACAAAAATCATTTTTTAGTGCAATGATTGCTTTAAACAGCTGTTTTCATTTTATTGTACAAGCGGAATGTGTCCCTTAATCGGGCGTTTTGCCTTATTTGCAGAGCCTCTCATTTAGAGTGCACCATCCTTGTAGTTAGGTTGAAAAAGGATTTCATTCCTCCCGCTGCTCCGCTTGAAAATGGATACTCCCATTCCCTGCGTATTTTTAGAAATTCGAGGGAGGTCATGGACTATTCCGCTTTTCTTTTTAGTGTGAGCAGAGAAGACAAGGGGCAGGGAACGCCTCTTCGTGTAGCGGAAAGCGGCCAGAGGCGGGATTGACAATCCACAGAAATATCAGACTAATTACTAATCGATCCGGTAAGAGAAATTACCATGTGATGGTTCAAGTTACGCCGAGGAATTTAGAGTGGTGTGAATTAAGTGAAGTTATATATCAAGCACGACTCTCTTTTTCTTGAATAAACGATTGGACTTATGGTGTAGACAGGCCACATCATAGTCATCGCGAATTGTAACTAACTTAAGTCATATTTGGGTAGTGATATAGAACACATATTTCTCATTTCCACGGTTTTAACCAGCCATTAATTTATATTATCCCATGTTGTTGTAGAAATTGGATATTTTTCCTCATTGGTGAATTTTCAAGATATCAGTGTTTCCTTTGAAAAAAATACCTTCCATGTCTAAACCATTACGCTACCATAAGTACTTTCAAGGGCATTTTAAGCATGCATATTTAATTAGATTGACGCAGAAATGCCTGTAATTTTTGCTTAACTTCAAACAAGACACAATTTACAAGCGATGCATATTCACTGGTGATACAAGTGTTAGTGTCAGATTCACTTGAAATGCTGCATACCAGACGTTCTGTATTGTTGCCGAATGTTGCCTTTATTTGCCGCAATGTAACTGATACATATATTGCTCCTTTTTTATTATTTGAGCATTTAAATTGATTTTTGCAGCATCAATTTACACTAAACCATGTTTGACGCCCAATACCAGCTTTAGTCATATCACATCCACTTATTTCATTGCCTTCTACTGTTTAAAATTATAGTTTGACTCTAATTTGGTACACTTAATCACCTCGGCGAAATATATATGTGTATTTGAAAATTACAAATGGCATTTCATCAGGTAATACCGAAGAAGCACCCTTAATGGTAACCCCGGGGAAGTGCCTGTAGCACGAAAATTCCCAACCCATTTATCCGAGGGAGACGCCTTCCACTGTCCCCACTAACCTTCCGCTCTGATAGATTCATGAGCTCTTTGCAGCGATTCTTAGAAAGGATAGGGAATGAGCCTGGAGGAGGGAGGAGGAGAATAGATCCCCAAATAAGAGGGGTAACGGAATGAGGAGGAACAGGAGAGAAGTGAGCGAGTATGGCATCGAGTGGAAAAGGTAAGATGATTCGTTCAAAGTGGGACATTTCCTTAAAGACGTTTCACAAAGGAAACTGGAGTTGAAGAGCGGGGCAGGAGGAAGGAGTGGGTGGGGGACAGGGATGAGGTGAGGGGCGTGGCCCGGTCTGGGGGGTGTGCGTCCTTCGGATGGAAATGTGAAGACGGCCGGGGGCTCATTGTGCTTTGTCGAAGATGGCGGGGGTGGGGTAGTTGGAACAAGGGAGGTTAATTGTGACAGACCGAGTGGGGGGATGGGTTTATGGGAAAATATAGGAAGTCTCTCTGTTCAATCGTCTAGCTGAACAATATCGGATGCAAACTTATGAGTTAATCACACTCGGCGAATCATTCATCGTTTACCTCCCTCTCGTTTCAAGTCAACGGTTAGCAAATGGTATGAAATGAACGCTCGATTTTACTTATATTACGAACGGAAAAAATAAGGCAGACACTATGAGAGGAAAATATGGAATTCACTAGCTATAGAAATCAGATACTCACCGATACTTCGGTCAGAAACTAACTAAGAATAATCATGTCACACTTTTCGCATAATCGCTAAAGATAAAACTGAATGCTTATTTTATCAAACTATATAAGAACACGAATCGATAAGTTATCGAGACGATTTTACGACGCCCTATTAGGACATCATTTACCTATTTCCTTCAACGACTCCCTTCCCTATTACTTGTCCCCACAGGGAGCACTGACTGAACGGAATTAAATACTCATATTCAAGGCGAAAGAGTGTTTTAGAGATGAATTAAGAACAAAAGTCAATCAATTCCTTAAAGAGAACATTGCTTTACTTTTAACTATGATTTGGGCAAGATATTCATAAAGAAAATTTGAGAAACACCCAGGAAAATTAAACTGAATCAGGAGAGCTTAAGAGCAGAAGAACTATTGTTGAAAGAGAAATTTTTCACGAAAGTTTACTGAATATAAAGTCGAATAATTACTATACCTACACAATACCCGTAAGCCGCCACAAATGCGTGTGGCGCATGTTAGGGCACCAGTTTACGCATGCAAAAATGTTTTTTTCATGCATACACTTGTATGCATGTTCGCTAATATACAAATCTCGTGTCCATACAAGACCATACAAATTCAATAACCATGGGGGTGACTCAATTCATCAAGTTCTAGTATTTAAGTGAGTTTAATGCTTTTCGGCCTTTAGGTCGGATTATGCTATTCATGCGGATCCCGCAGAGGAATAATGAGTCCTTGAATCCGTCTGTGACGGTGTAAATTACCTCCCTAATTTTACATATATAGTCAAATATATCAACATAATTTGGTGCCATAGTAATTATCTCTTTGTCGCAAGGAAACTCATGTGTTCTGTTCCATTCTAAAAGTCTAAGACTTTCTCACACTCTTGTAGTTTCATTCCAAACAACTCTGCTGTACTACTCTCTGTATATTTCATTCTAACCCCATCCTTTTCACCACGCCGATGCCTAACCCATATCAGGGTATACATAATACGTGTGGTTACCTATTAAACTCTTTTTAAAATTTGAGTGAATTATTCTGTCACCTGAACGCCGCCCTGAAATCTGTTTTACTATCTTTATTCCTTATTATCTTGTTGGAATATAAAAAATATTATATTTAAAGAGATCAAATCGCATACGCTTGTGTAAAGCAAGAAATCCTGAGTAAAAAATCTATTTCTCGAAATACAATCGGTAAATTCAAAATCCTCACTTATGCATAAAATTCCTTGACCTAAATTCGAATTTAGTTCAAAAGGAATGGAACATAGGTAAGATGTAACAGTTTAAAAGACAATACTTTTCATTTTTAAGCCTTAAGAAGAATTTTTTCGAAAACTTCCGAGCAATGTATGTTTTTACACTTTCTTGAAATCACCTCAGATTGCATAGATTAAGAATGAGACCCTAGATGAACAGAGTTGCATTTTAATTTCAAAAGGTAAAGGAGTTAACAGCGAGGTGACTCCGAATAAAATTTTAAAAAATAAATGCGCGCATGTATATGAAAATAACCCTAACAGGAATTCGGAATCATCCTGCAGACGGTGAGCATTCAGAATGATCACCGGCCTCATCCTAGGGGCAGAGCATACCTTAGGGGAGGGAACGGTGGGTGGGGGGGGTTGGGAGATGGAGGCACAGGGGTTCGCCGGAAGGAAGGATAGAGTGGCCGCGGAAGCCTTCGCACACCGCATGAGTGACGGCCGAAATGAATGAATGGCGTCTTCTCGCGAGTTGTGCTCCTCAGCAATTCCTCCCGTTCCGGCGGACGAGCGAGCCCACGCACATCCCTTCCTCGCCGTTCCATCCCACTCCCTGCCCACCAACTCCCCGCTCCCCCCCCCACACCCCGTAGCATCCCCTTTGCTATCTCTCCTTTCCTTTTTTCAGACCTCACCGACCAACTAATGATCCCCGGAGCAGACGAAAATTGCCACTTACGCCTGAAGGTGGGGCACAGTGCGTAAGCAGCAAAACCTTTTCTTTCCTTGCCTCTCACATTCCCCCCCCCCTCCTGGGCCGGGCTCATGGCGTGAAAAGGGAAGGCTCCTCCGTGGGAGCTGTGAAGTTACGTGGAAAAGGCAACAGCGGAGAAGGGGTTGGAGGGGTGAGAGGGAGGGGTTGAAAAAAAAGGCGAGGATGAAACTTGGCTTAGACACCTCCCCCTCCGTGCGGTACTCCAACCCCCTGGACGGGGGTCGCTCGCGAGTGGCCTGCGTCTCCAGGGTGACGTCTGGCTGGAAGATCCCTTCACGGTGATGCCAAGCACATTCCCTCTCTTGATGCAATACTCTCTCATTCCATTGCAAAGAAGTGGCGCAGGGGTCCACTGGGGCCCTTGACTCGCCCCAGCCATTCCCGGTGTGAGAGGTCCTTAACTTTCCGTTTGCCTCACCTACGAGTCGTCGGTCGCACCTGACTTTCATTTTGCTTCATTTATATCCTGGTTTATTTGTGGTCACAACTGAATGCTTTAAGAAGTTTGATTTTTAGAAAAGTAGAATATTTAGTAATTTTATCGTCGTTTAGAAATACATTGGCGTCCATAAATTTCCATTGAAGCAATGGCATTATGATCGGGGATGCACAGAATATTTCTATTTCTCTCCTATAATTGATGCACCCGCACTTCGAACAGTTAATACATTAATTTATTTTAAACATTAAAAGAGGAAAGGATTTCATATTTCTATATACCATATATTCCGATGACTACATTCATATTTTTGTTAACTGGGAACGTATTGGAATTACATATCCGTACTGGAATTACATATCCGATACAGTCATATTATGAAAGCTAAACTTCTCAAGATGTCTAGAAAAATAGCTGAATGGTTGAAAATTCTTCTGCTAAAAGATGCCAAGGAATTAAGTTTAACAATATAATTCTATACAATTTTTTCCTCGTGGTAAGGCTTTTGAGGGATCCCAACGATAAACTTAGTTTGCTTGGAACTTTGTCTTCGTCCATTTTCAAAAACGATGCAAAAGAATTTTACAGAGCTATTATGAGTCGCCTGATTGAATTACGAAATTTGTGATGCATGAAATAACAATTGGAATATTTTATATTACGTTCATGTTAGAATTTATATTTATAATTATAAATTATTTATGATATTCCCTGTTATCCCGTGGTAATCAATATTACTATTAGAATGAAAATATATAAGGATATACGTTAAACATTTACCCACATATGAAGAAAACCAATTCTGACCACGAGAACATACGGCAATTAACTCTTGCTTTCAAAACTGAAGTATGGCAGTGATAATTACAATAGAAGTAACAAGCCGGTGCAAAAGGTTTTAGTTGTGAATGTATTCTCAATTTTTGCACCAGTTTCATTTTCAATGAAAAATTCCCTGTATTACGATTTAGAACTCAATTCAAGGTAGACACATACTCACATGGTTTCACATGGACAAAATAATATCATAACTACTCTATTTACAGCTAATATTCATTAAAAAGTTTTTTCTAAAAATCAATGTCATTAATTTTTTTTTATATTTCCCCTACTTCGAAAGAATTAGTTTCCCCATCGTCATATCGCCAACGTTTCCCCATCGCCTACCTCATTATGGGGCATACAAAACTCTTACGCACGATTTGAGATCAAAAGTTGACCTACGTGTCACCCGTTTTACCATCCATCAGACTTTGATCAATGAGTGAAAAGATATATCACGATGCATGTACCAGACCAGACATATTGGATCACATTGCTTGGCCTGATTGCTCATAAATTGCTCTCGATGCACACAACGCGCGGGGTTGCATAGAGTGGTTGGGGTAATTGTGTCGACTATGGCAGAGGGTTTTCATTTCGAAGGAAATTGATTACACGCACGAGTGTGAGATAAAATTCCGAATTCTGCGATCACCCAGGCACGTGGGTAAACGAATTGGCATGCACTGCCAATGCATTCTGAAAGCATGGTCTCCCACGAGAGAGACTATTTATGTCAATATTTGAAAATAAAAAAAAACATTACATTGCGCGAGCCACCCCCTCCCCCCGCCTAGGACGTGCCAAGATACTAGTGACTACTGACGAAAAAAGAAGCCGAGCATAAGTGACAAGGAGAAAATAGTCGGCAGAGGAGCAGTGAATATAAAACTCGTAAAATTGGATAGAAATTTATACAATCAGTTAAATTTTTCAGCAATGGACCATTAAATCACTATTAGTTTTGGAGTAGGAGTCAAAAGCTCCAAGTGAGATGATAATGGAACTTGAAATATTTTGGAGAAAAGGAAAAAGAGCTTTGAAATATTTAATCAATATAACAAAAGAGAAAAGGCATTATAATTTTCACTCTCATAAATACACAAACAATTCTATTCTGTTTCCTAATGATTGGGCTCATCTCTTCGTCAATACTATAAACCTTCACGAGGGTGACACAGAAGCACTCCATGTACTACGGTAATCAAAATCCATTTTTGTTGAGCAACCATTGAGCGTTTTAAGCATATAGTACATTGATATTGGGCCGCCATAATAAAGAGCAGCCCTTTGGACATTGATATATCAATCATTCAGCGAATTCACAACGGTGACATTAAGTTAACCAAATCTAGCAATGAATTTCGCAAGTGCCTTGCCAATCCAGGCCCTTATTCCTCTTGGCAGGCAGACATATGAAATGCCCAATGACTCATCAGTGAAGTTGCACAAATTGCATCGTAATGTATCTTTGCTAATTGGTATCCGCACTGATGAAACAGAGAAATATAGCCACTCACTTATGCAGTTAACAAAGACATCGAGATAGAATAGACGTCAACTACTCCCTCCCTCGTTCCTCCTCATTCTATTGTAGCTCGCTCGAATTGGAAGCCACATATTAATTACTTTGGCAGATCAAGGAGAGGGTTTTGAAAAGTGCTATATTACAAATTTGGCTCATGCTTCACAGAATGAAGTGGAAAGCAATACGAGTAACTTTTAATTATTCAAGCAGAACGAATTCATCCATATCGTTTCCACAAAATCAACCCCCACTCCTCGGATTTCTGCGCCAATTATAACTTCCTTAACGACAGGATATAATCTGATATCCTTGCAGACGAAATCCATTCGAATGATAAGAGGGGCGAGTTGGTAGACGGTGAGGCAGGGAAGGGACTTTAAGGGGGGAGGGACTGAGTAGTGAGCGAGGAATTGAATATAGGGTGGGGGGGGCGTGGCGGTGAGGAGGTTGCTCTTGGAGCGAAGAATACTCTCGAATCGAACAAAAGGCTTCCACAGATGAATGGCGACGTGGAATGCACAAGGGCTAGCGCACCAAGCTAGTTCCACCAAGGGATTACTGCATGCCTAGATTTTCAAGACTATATCTCCGGAATGCAAAATAGAATTGAATTCCGAGCATTCATCATCTCCTACGCCTCCTTAATGGCTTAAAATTTCCTAGGAAATTATACTCTACTATTTGATCTCCATCACTCTATCCCGCTCATGAGTCAAGGCTATTTCATTAATTGGTTAAGTGTGCAGTATTATATAATTGTTCTGCTTCTTTTGAAAAGAAGAATCTTCTTTGGAACTAATTTGAGAAAAAACATACCAAGCATTTATTGTTTACCGACTTAACTGGGAGAGATTGAATTATAGTCCCTTCTTCCGCCTAAACCCTTAGACATTACATTAAAGGCGATTACAAACACCCTTGGTGAAGGAAAATCCACCCAGGGGGGGAATCGAAACCGCGATCTCTAGATTTGCAGACGAGGACGTTACACTGTCGTCACCGGGGCCGGCCAAATAGTCCGAATATTTTCGAAGTCTTAAGAGTCCGAATATATATTCTTATTATTAAAACTTCTCACCTTCGTCCTATGAACACACGCCTTAACAAATATAAAGTTGCTATTAAAATACACTGTGATAGGAAATCACAGACTAACTTTGTAAAATAAAATAAAACCATAAACACAGTATTCAACTCAAAGGTCGGTTTCGTAGTTGATAGTAAAATTCACCCAGTACTAAGTCCGATGGCGTGTGAATATTCACACACCAGCGTAGGGGGGCCATTTCCTTTCCCTGTGCCGATTATGGTTTCCCAGGAAGATCTGTTACCCGAAATATCACATAGCTTGGGTGGAGCTGCAGGTGCCCAGAGCGCCTTGCCCGGGAATCAAACCCGGGACTTTCCAGTCAGTAGTCCAACGCTCTACTCCCTGGACTACCGCGACCCACAACTTGGTAAATATTAATTTATAAAAACGGTATCAAATTACAGTTCTTTATGAGAGTTTACTACCATAAAGTAATGTTTTGAGGATGAAATCTCTAAAAGAATAGTTTCAATTGGTTCAGTCTAATTTTAACACATCCGATATCTCCATTTGATGCTAACAATCAAGTCGATACTAATTTAATACTATTATAATTTATTAGTAGTACTTTACGACTTTTTGTAAGATTTTGATTGATCCTGAGACCACTTCCTACAGTACTTCTCAATTCTAACTAAAAAGACATAAAATATCCTTAGACTCCATATTAAATATTACAATAACTCGTTTCTAATCTCTATATGCTTCCTACTTTCTCTATTATGATGATAATAATTACTTTTCCTGAAATAAATTCTCACCTAACAGTAAAATATTACTTGATGATGAGTTGACGGTTCATTGAAGCTAGGGAGGTCACCAAATTGATAGAAAATAAGACATACGTATTCTATGCTATACATTTTTTTGGTATGCCAAATCGCATGTAGCAATATAAAATAAATAATATTCTATCTGAGATGTTATCTGGACTCGGAGAATTCTGATTAGCAAGTATTGAAATTTTGTGTTTTAATTCAGGTTAAGTACAAGTCTGAAAAAAGAATAAAGAAGCGAAAAGAGTTGTAGAAGAGTTTCAAGAAGAATTAAAAAGTAGGTTGATGATTTTATTGCGAAGAGATAATTGAACTTACTTGTTCAGTCAAAACATTTAAAATATATATCATACCTTGAGTGATGTATTTCTGGGAAAATGTGCTAATGGAATTTGTCTCTTTATTTAGGTATGGTGTTACAAGACACTTATGGTTTTTCATACGAGTAATCTGTTAGTGTTATAAGAGTTTTCTGCATTATTCTTTTTGCCTCATCGGAATGTTTAACTTTATCTGGAAGAGAATGGCAGAAAAGTGACAGAGTGGAGTTTTTATTAACCCAAACATAATGAAAAGTGATTAAAGAGATGATTCGACCATTCCATTGTACTGAAAATGGATTCGGAAATAGACTGGAGATCAAACGAGATTGAATGTGGATGAGAGCGGGGGAAGGCGGTGGGCGAGGCACAGCAGGGCGCCGGAGGTGGCGCCGGCTAAGGGTATGAAGGGGAGAAGGGAAGTGCGAGTGGAAAGCGGTGGGTGGGAGTTTGAGGGGACGGGAACGATGACGCTTCAAATGTCTTATCCTCCCCGCGATCTCGAAAGGCATTGAATGACTCCCAGGAAGATAAAGCGTCTCCCCGGCGTGCCAATTACCCGTCCCACATCTGGAAAAGAGTGGCCGCCCAGACTCCCCGAGAATAATCACGGCGTTTGCTACGGAGGCTCGTGAGAACCAACCAACCCCCTCACCATCCCTTCCCTCTCCCTCCCTCCACACACAAACTCTCTCTATCTATCTTTCACCTTTTACTTGTCATCTAAAAAGATTTTTCGTGGACAAGGAAAAACATTGGAACAGTCCTAATTGAACGGTGGATATTCATAACCTCGGTGCTAATATCTGAGATAAAAGTAACGTACAGGAACTTGGTTCCGTTCGTTATCTTGAGAAATTAACTACAAGACAAACAGGGAAAGACGTCATGGGCGAATTCTTTTTGAGGAAGGAGAGTACAGTTCAGCGAATCCAGGTAATGACCAAAAAATACTGAAAACGCTTTTTACAAAAAAACCAAATCGAAGATGGTGCGCTCGTTATATTTCTAGCTCTAGTGTGATTCGTTCGTTAATTCAACTGATGTTCACTAAAAATTCATTAGCCCAAAAGTTGGAAAACGTACTGAAACATACTTTTAAAGGATATACTAAAAATAATATAATATTTTTAATTTCTAATAAATTAATAATTTAATAAAGGCAACAAAACGTACCAATAAAAACTACAAAAAATCCTTTATGTTGTCAATTTGGAAATTATTATTTGAATCGAATTAGACAGTTGATACAAATATTTCAACCCAGAAGAAAGAGTTAATTTATTTCCATGATTATTTTTCAGGAACAAACAATAATTTAACATATTGTTTATAAAAACTCACTCAGGCGGTAAAGTTTTATAAAAACCCGGATGCTACTTAACGTTTTAAGGCAAAGTCCATTTAAAGGCATTTAACTTTTAAATCATGGGGTATGATACTCATTCACTACAAACGTTTTCTTTTCCAATGTTCATACTTATAAATTTAGTGAAATCATATTTTTATTTGAGCACTCCGTAAAAATACTTCATTTCATCAATGTCCTTGCTCTATTGCTAATGGGTAATCATTTTCCGAAATACGTGGAAATAAAAATTCCACTTTTGCAGCAGATTTCAAATATCACCTCGTTTCGGCATCATTTCAATATTAAATCACTATAAAGTCGGAACAACATTATCAGGGTAAAATTCAAACCAACTCCGCCATATAAAGGACGCCATTTGAATTGATGACAAAAATTACATCGACCGCTTGAAAATGGTAAAAGTAAAACACTTAGATGAATCAGCCCAAGAAATGCCAGCGAAGGAACGTCAATTGAGATTAAAAAATAACAGTCAATATGTCTGATTACATACATTACCTTGATTCACAATTTCTGAAGTTTAAAGATGAACGAAAACTCACCTAAAATGAAAAAGAAAACAAAGTAAATACTCCAATTATGAAAATATAAAAATAGCAAATTAAATAGTGATAACCTAATCGGAATAATATTTTGCGTTATGGAATACATCTGTTGGAAATATTATTTATATGTTTATATTATATATATTCCTCAACCTAATATATTGTACAAAAAATACAATAAATATTATATATATATATATATATATATATATATATATATATATATATATATATATATATATATATATTTCCATGCACTTAAAAATATTATATATATATATGGAAAGCGTTCAGTTTGAGAGATGCCTATACAATTGCACAGTGGCGAATAATGAATGTATCACAATGCTATATCAACTAACACTTCTAATTCCATTTGTGAGTACGGTAACAGGAGTGATAAACAGAGATTGCTATTTTCCTTTCCATTCCCACATACTATTTAAACCGTTTTGAAACAAACCACCTTAAAAATATTCAATATTTCATTGATGATGACTATAAAATATTGGTGACATGACCTCGCGCACACGTTTATTTTATGCACATTACAGCAAGAAAATAAGAAACCAGCTTGGTAAAACAGATATGGCAGTGCGGCGTTCAAGAGACAGAAAAATTCACTCAAATTTTAAAATCAGTTCACAAAGAAACGACGGAAATATAATTCAAGAATAAATCATAAAAATGAAGGATTCGTACAATATGACAAGAAACAAACAATATTAGGAGCATAACCTTACGATTCTCTAAAAAAACAAATGTTATACGAATATTTAAGGAATCACACAAAATTATTTTGGTCTTACACCAGGAAAATACAATGATAACGTCCATCTTCACATTCTTCAACAGCAGAAAATATCAAAGTGTTTACAGAGAGCGTAAGAAAGAATAATATATACCTAGCATAATGTTTATTGGTTCGTCTACACAAAATATTAGTTCACAAAACGAAGACCCTCACGAGCCTATATCCTTAAGATCTCACGGGAGAAATAAAATCAAAGTAAACAACCCCCAGTCTAGGGAGAATCGTCCGGACGAATGAAGAGTAAACTTACTGAAGATCTTGCACTTCATTCAAAATCCGGTTTTTACAAGCCGGTAGAAGAACGTTCAATACATTAGCGACTGGAGACTAGTTTATCTAACCCCTTTCATCGTGACGGCGAAAGGGAGAACTCCGGTATTTACAGACCGATTTCTTTTACATCGATATCCTGCACGATTTTAGAACGTAACATTGTTAGCAAAATGATGGTTTTTTTCAACAGTAGAAACATTGTCTGCTGTAAACTACCCTGGTTTAAGAAAAGTTAATTAATCGACAATAAGCTGGGTCTTTTTTATTAATGATATCCTGAAATCGGGAGAAGGGAACCCTGGGGAATGCTCTCTTTTTAGACTTCAAGAAAGTCATCGATAAAGTCTCTTGCAAGAAACTGATAAATTAACTAAAATGTTAGAGAATTAATGTGAAAATGACCAACAGAATGAGGGATTTATTAAACCACAAATAAAAGGTAGCTGTCGACAATTGAGTTAATTAAAGGCAAACGTAACGTTAGGAATACTGCACAAATATGTCATAGGGCTCCTAATCTTCTGAATAAACATTGACGGCCAAAGTACGTCAGCAGGAATATATGGTTAATTTCATCTGACGACACATTAATTTACAAAGAAATAAGGACAGCGTGCCACTCTCTAGCTAGCTTAGCTGACAAACTTATAGTGATGTAAAGAATATATAAATCAATCAAATATATACACATGAAATACATACATACGAAAATCAAATATAACTACAGCTTTAGAATAGAGTAAATTATAAACAAGAGCTAAAATATAAAATAGATATCATCAAGTGGTGCATTTCAAAACATGTGAAATACTTAAGAGTTTAATCGATATGGACCCTATTATATTATGAGGTTCATACTTTGAAGGTTATGCGGATATGCCATAAAGAAACCCGGTTTTATCAGAAGATTTGAAGGAAAATGTAATTTTAAAAGGTAAAAGGGAAGTTTTTCTACGCTTTAGCAAGGGCGCATTAGGAACGTATCTGAGATTATTGGTAAAAAACGTTAATTAAGGAATTGCAGATTGTTCAGAGGAAATTTGCCATGCTTGTTAAAAATTAATAGAAGAAAAGAATGAGCGTGGGGGCTATTGGAGAAATTAGTTTGGACCTTTCTTGGTTCTAAAAGGGTGTGGGCAAGTCTTAGACTTTTAGAATGAACAGGAGACACGAATTTTCTTGCGACAAAGAGGAAATCGTTATAGTATCAAATTATATTGATAGATTCGACTAACTGGATCAAAGAAGGGAGGTTTTATACATTATACATTTCAGGCTTTTTGGGAAAAGCAATTATTACCGGACGCCTGCGGGGTATGGCATAGATGTAGATGCAAATATATTTGCTTTAAATGGAATAACGTTTACATAATATGAAGAATAGAAGTACAGAGTGCGTCGCTTAAACCCGGACAAACATGCGTTTCCTCGAATGAAGTCTCCTCGCCGGGTTAGCAAACTTTCCAGACTTCTCCGGAGCATTATACTTAGCCACAATATCGTAAACAGTTGATCTGGGGTACCCGGAAAGAATCGAACTATTTCACTGGGCGAACACTTTCGATAATAGCGGCTCTTCGATTGTACTCCGCACTTGGACGTAACATCTCGGCCATTTTGAAGTTATGACTATTTACTAGATGCCTCTAGCTTTCAAGAACGTTAATCTAGACCTCCAATGGAACCATGGTATGGCGGGAAATTCAATTTGAAATTTGTCCGGATTTAAGCGTCGCACCCTGTACACAGAGAGTGAAATAGGCTGTGATAACCATTTTTAATCTCATTCTGCTACTTATGAGTTTTTTGCGCTCAGATATGAACATATTTATTTGATACATATTCTCTAATTTCAATTATGGCACAGTTAAATTTTAAACAGACCTATATTAAACCATTCAACACTCATGATAAATCGATTTCATCATTTAAATGTTAAGACCTATTAAAGATGGAGATGGCAATCCGTATTCATGGCTCCTTAGCATTTAATCGGCCTTCATCATTTAGTATTTTTGATGTTTTCAGAGGTTTTGCTACAATTTATTTAAGCGATTTTAATGCCCTAATAAATAATAATATTCAATTCATTGAATATATCTCCCTTAAAATGTACCCTTACTTTTGGAGTGCCTGTGTGGGCACAGTTTTTCAATAAAAGTAAACTCCTTTTTCATATCCAGATTAATCAATATTTAAAAAATCCAAATGCAGAGTTTGCTATTCAATTTAATATTAATTAAGCACTCCATCGGCTCTTCCAACACACGCAACGCACTTATTGGCTGAACTATTCCCGAGGAGAGGCGTCTCCCTTTATCCTCTTTGGAATCATTTGGTTCATGTAATCGCCATAGGACCCGGGACCAGGGGTATATCGGCCCTTCGATAACTGAGGAAAAAGTTCATCTCGTACCAAGCACGACGCTGCGTCAAACGACAACTTCTACATTCACTCTGCTATGGATCTGTGATTTTCCTGGAATTCCGAAAAACATACACCGCAGGTTTTTACGTATTTTGTTTTATATAGGAGTATCACGGTATGGAAATGAAAACCTTAACATCCGCATACAGGTAATGTCCTCTGTGATGCCTACTAAGAGATACTAAAATAATCTTTCCAGGGTAATCATTTCTATTACCTTCAAAATAAAATCAATCCCATGCCCACAACTTTCCTAACATAATGCCTTAAAAGTCATATCTTCCCATTAAAAAACGCGTTATATTTCAAACTTAATGCAATGAATACTTTATGATAAAAGCGGAAAGTGATTAAAAGTTGAGTCTAACGTCAGTAGTCGAGTAAAACATCTCCGAACAGTTCGCGCGTGGGAGCGAATTGGAAAACACTATTTCGGATGAGATCCCTGAACTACACGTGCCACTGTCGTTCACCCATCGACCCTCGGAGAGGGAGGCCCAAGTCCTCCTCAACTACGCAGAAATGGCGAAAGACACACGGCACGCAGCTCGACCGGGAGAGCGAAGCATCCGCGCCCGCCCCCGCACCATCTCCCACCGAGGAGGGGTGTTTTCCCTCCCTCCCACGAAATGCCAACTCCCACGAACACCCTTTCGCCTGCGACATGTTCTACTCCTACACGCAGCTACACATCTCTCCTCAGACCCTCTTCCCCATTCCTTTCCTACTCTCCCTCCATCAGAGCTGAAATACGCTTAAGCCGTATAATAGAATACTCGTGAAAGGGAAACAAGGGAAGTTCCGTCCCGATCCTCCGCCCACGCCCTTGCAAGCAGGGAAAAATAAGGACACACTTTCTACATCCGCCATTTCACGACGAATACGATTACTGTCGTATTGCCCTCCCACCAGAATTCTGTTGAACGGCTAAAGACCCTTCCTTTCCCGCGAGCCTATTCTAGCTAAATCTCCACATCCACAAACCCCCCTGTATGCTCTATACTCATTTTTTACGACACAAAGCCGACTTGAAGGGAGTGTCTAGTCATTAAATGAAACCTTTTTTGAGAAGATCTAACTATGGCCATGGCAATGTTGTATCCAGGCGGCCGACGCCATGACGAATGGAATTGATGATGACCCTCCTAGAAAGAATTAGCATCAATAAATACGTATGTATTGCAAAAATGTTAGGAATATCAAAAGCGAAATTATATGACATCTGAGATTAAAGGAGTGGTTGTCCGCCACGCGACAGCTGCTACGGCTGCTGATTGGCCTTGCCTTCGCCTCCTTCTCCTCTACGGATTCAAACATATCTTTCCGGCCATTATGCTGACTCGCCGTCAGTCACCCACCGATCGGAGTTATGATGAATCTTTTTCATTATTACACATTGTGGCTTTCTTCCAAGGAGGCTACATGTCTAAAGCAATACGTATATAACGTCACTTCCTCACCTCCATGCTGGAGTGAAACACGGTGCATGTACATACTACTGGAATTGAACGCACACCAGGCATCCACTACCTAAGCACGAGTTCTGTAATAGTTTGGAGATGGGAGATAGATGAAGGACAACCCAATCGTTCGAAATTACTGTTACACACAAACTGGCATTTACTATAAAATTTAAGTAATGCATATATATTGACATATTTCCCTCATTTAAAAGAGTTATTAATAGTGTTCAGAATGTCATAAACCGAAAGTGAAAGAGATGCTAGCAGAATAACCTACAATGCTGTAGCTAGGTGCCCCGTATGTGTGATTATTGAATAAGATACGGAACCATCGCAACAAAATCGCAAAATTTCACCGCTTAAGAAGCCTAAAAGCTACTCAAGATGAATATCCCTATGTTAAGTTTATCTAAAAATTCAAGCTACATATATGTTTAAGTAATGCATTGCAAGATTTGGCATGAAGTACCTTTATCGCATGGAGTTGGAGATATGAGATAATTAAGAGATCTAATAAATGAAGAGAAAGCATCAATGCAGTCTGTATATGTATGATTTTGTGTACGCAAAAGTTTACTAGGGAAAAAAAATAGATGGTATAAAATATTTTAAAATCGCTTATTTCCATCTATGGTACTTATAATTAAAAGGCCTAAAAATCCGTTTCAAATAATAACCAGGATCCATTTTCATCAAACCTCATAACAATTAATAACTGCTGTATCCACATATTAAACGGGTGTTCCTTGAGACTCTCCATGAGATTGCATTTCACGGCTCTTCCTGATTGGCTATTGTTAGCACCCAAAATCCTAATGGTGAGATAATGAATGGTCAACCTTTTACACTGAAGAATTCAAAGAGTTATCTGAAATTAAACGAGAATGTGAAAAACAGCGTCGCGAGTGAAATGGAGTCTAAGGAAGGGTTGGGGGTAAGAAAGGAAAGGAGCAATCGCCTTTCTGGCACGAGGACCATGCAATATACTCCCCTGCTACCAAATCCAAACTTTCCCGAGCGCCCGTCCTCGGTCACCGCATCTCCCACATTCCCCTGCCGCGGACACCACAGCTACCACCCCGGGGGAACCTTCCCTTCATCCCCTACCGTGATCCCCACTTCATTCTGTCCCGAGATGACATTCGGCTCTTCTGGATTTGTGACAGCTTCTTCTATCGCCTGCCCCCTCTCTCTTCCTCCCCTACATCCACCGCCAATTTAACTCTCATAAACCACGACACCCATATGTTTTTAACGGGCACTAAGTTTCATAAACCACCCGCAAATTTCCTAAATATGTATCCTCGATAGCTCAAGTAGTTTGAGCAATCGGTCTGGCAAGTCGAAAGATCCGTGGTTCAACTCCCAGTCAAGGAAACTTTTTACGCTTGTTATCCGCTCGATTCAACCTTCCCCACCATTCTTGTGTTTGTATTTTATATGAGTTCCTATCTATTTTCTTTATATTTATATCCATGTGAAATAATATATATGTATGTTTATGTGTATATATATACACATAGACATACATATATATTCTTTCACATATATATACATACATATATATTATTTCAATATATATGTATGTATATATAAATTCAAACACGAAATCCCGCCATAGGGTGAACAAGTATTCATTCACAAGGAAATAGACAAAAGGAAAAGGGATAGGATCATATATTCCCTTCCCGTTTTCCCCACCTCTCCCGTGTTCGTCTTATATATATGTTCCTACCCTTTTCCTTATAAAAACGTATATATTCTAATGAATATCGAAAAGAGGAAAAAGGATAGGAGCATACATAAAAAACGAACATTGTGTCACACAATTTATACATACATATATGTATATACATATATGTATATACATATATAATATGCATGCATACCCATTAATTCATACATAAGTACACATCTACACAACATCATGCAAGCCAACGTTAGAGCATGTGGTTATCAAGGCATCGGCCAAATCTATGTAAATAGAATTATTAATTTAACCCAGAAGTTGAATGTATGTTAGCTCATAAGCAAACATACTCGTGAATGTATTGCCGATTTAAGTATAAAACTCAGCACAGATCTATCAGTGTTTTATTTTTTAAAATTGCTATCACATTTCTTTGGTATCGATTCGTTAAAAATCGAGAAATTTTGGTAAAATGTTTTAGAAACATTGCCTGGTTAATTTCTTCAGCGCCTATGCAAATGATTTTGAACACATAAATATGTTTCTTCAACCCTTGAACCCTTACCTGATAGAACCTATTACTTACCCCAGTCTCAACAATTTATTTATTTATTAAACGTATTGACATTTGAAAATTAAACAACTTGCCTTTTTCACTTAATTTTTTTTATTCCCAGTGAGAATTTTTTTATTCTAGTGAGAATTAAAAAAAAATTAAATTGAAAAGGCAAGTTGTTTAATCTGCAAATGTCAATATGAAGATTTTCCACCAAATTACGCCAGAAACTGTTTTATTTATTAAATGTAGATTTACGTGTATTTACCTCATCAATACCTCGTATATCAACTTTTTACCACGTTTACCACTTTTTATCAGCCTTTTACCACGTATGCTCATAGATACAAACTTTATTTTGGCATTAAATAAATTTAACTGCTTTTTCCATGAATACCCATTTCACTACCCATTCACTATGTTTTATACCATTACTTGTATTTTGCATCTCGAAATCCCCATTCTAGAAAGTAGAACACCTGTTAATGTGTTAAGCCCTTAATCTATAACAATTGATCCGATTAAGAAATTAAAGTCGCCAAATTCTTTCGCGCATTCTATTCTGTAGTGCAAGTGGGGAGTAAACGGCGCGTATCCCTTTAAGGAGAGCAAGGGTGTGTTTATTTGTCACATAATTATTTAAGCCACACATCGCAAAACTGTCATTTCACAGCGACAAAACTAGCTGAAAGCATCGCCAACTTCACCCCTCAAGACCAGAGGAGAATTGTGCAGACGTCCCAGCTCACTACGAGAAATCTATCTTATGCGGTCCCGCCACTAATATTTAGCGCTGGCATAAATCCCTCTATAAACGCTTTTAACCACTAGATTCCAAAGCTCCAAAATTTCAATTTCATTCGCATTTCAATAGTATCCCGCACAGGGAACTGAGGGAATTCTGGGACAACCGCAATGCTTGCTCACCGCAAGTGCCCTCGAGTTTTCTATTCTCATGGCAGAGTGAGTGGATGGCGTAATTGCGACGCCGAGGACGTGATGGGAATGCAGCGGGGACCATCGGCTGCGATGCCAGGGGAGCGGGGGCGGGGGTGGATGGGGGAGGGGACCTCCGCGGAAGGCTGCTCCTTTTTCGAACCGACGCCCTCTGCCCGATCCGTGGGCTCTGTGTTAACAGTGATGCCTGCGTCTTGTTAGTGATATTAGTCCAGGCAGGAGATGACACGGTCTTTTCAGAAGTGCGCTTCATGAAACGCGTCCAAAAAGTTCGTGAAGGGAGCGTTTTCTCCTAGACCTATCCGTGCTAAGTGGATACGGGTAGGAATAGTGAGGAGGGGAAAGCTTTGAGAATTGATTGGGAAAAATTTAGTAAATAGTAATGTGTCGTGTAAATTATTTTGGGTTAAAACCAAGAGTGTTTCCAAAAAAAATGAGTCAACATAACATCGCTCTCCGCCTCAGCGTAATAATTTATACCGAACACGTTTTATTTGCTTCCTGTCATATTTTCTAACTAATGAAATAATTTATGTGATTTCAATAAATTATTAATTCTTGCATAAATTATTGCTTAAATATCCAAACTTTCCTTTATCCATATTATCGTCAAAGTAACGTTATTAATAAAAAACACTTATGGCAAGCTGCTACTTACTTTTTCCGAGTATATTGCTTCATAATTACTTGGATTTTCTAGCCATGAAAGTAGGAATAATCCACGTAAGAAGTTCAAATTAAATAAATGGTTTCGTCATAAATTGCATGACATGACCGTACTATTGACTTTTATGAATTTAATCGCCCGTTATCGTGCATAAAGCAGTAGGCAAATATCCAGATGATTCCGTAACTAAACGAATGGTCACAGTACGGGTCACGTAAAATTCTCAAGGTCACTGGGGTTTGCAAGTTTTATAAACGTGTTACATTTATATGACCCCTCAGTAATTTTATTTTTTCGGAAGATAAAACATTCAACTTATGACGATATGTTATAAAAGCCAAGTAGCACGTGTTTACTTATTGCTCCGTGTTACTCTTTCTACCAATTTCTTGACAAGAAACTGCTTTTTTGTCATATAAATGGTCATGAACTCAATCACATATACAAAACGTTATACAATGTTTCACTGGTTGATGCTAAGCTTCTTATTTGTTTTAAATTCTAGTGATGCAACTCAGAGGAAACGTTACCAAAAGATTTATCTCTCAAGTAATATGTTGCTAATTTTATTTAATGGTTTCACTCTGCAAACAGCTCAAGAATTATAATTACAATACTACCAATACCACTATACATTATGATAAATATAGTAGGCATCTTATAAAACTACTTAATAACAACTTTCATAAACACAAACAACAAACGACAATAAACGACTTTCCATGGTAACTAATTTAGAAGAGAGATTGTAAAGGTACTTGATTCTACTGTTCTACTCAAAATACTATCTTAGATATTGTCAATTATAAACTACCTCTTGTCAAAAATGTTGCAAATAAAAATTTAAAAATAAATCAAGCGTCTAAAATAAACATCTTAGGCATCAATGAAGATACGAAAAACCAAACATTGTTTTTGCAAGCCAAACATGAGTACAAATTGTCAGAATATTCAAGTGGTACAGAAAAAAGTACAAAGACTCTACATTGTCCTTTATTATTATTGCAATAAATCCAAGCAGTAAAGTAACGACTCGAAGAAAAGGCGAATAAAACGGCATGTATCTCTCTCTTGGGAAAACGAATTCTTTCGTGCACGAAAAAGAAATTGCTACAGATCCCTTTGAATCATTCATTACAAAAACATGGAAAGGTCATCTTTCCAAATGAGTACACGGGGGGAACATGAGTTCAAGAGTCAGCACGAGGATGACGGTGATAGGGACGGATGATCCACGCTTCCCCGGCGAGGGAGGGCAGGGCTAACCGTGGACACGCGTCGCCCGCACTGGCACGAATCCGTGTCACCTTATTGCCGCGAAGTACGCCTGGCTCCGCGGCAAGAGCCCTTATCAAAGCCGAGAGCGAGGAAGACATGGGAGGGAAGATTGCCGGTCTGTCATCGTGCCTCCGTTTGCACTTTGCGTGATGGTGGGAAGGCTGAGGGGAGAGAGAGCCTGCGAGAGCACGGCTCTTTCTCTCTATAAGACGAAGGATATGAATTCAAAGGGCTCGTACCCTTATTCCCATGGTCTTTCTCTACGTAACCACGCCATATCGTCTCTTCGGCCATTCCGAACGGTAAGCTTTCAACAGCTTCAGCGATGAAGATTGCAACCAGACAACTACTAAATTTGCATATCCCTTTATTCTCAAACGTATTATCTTTATCTGGCCAATTAATTGAACATCATCCAATTTATTGCATTAAAAATTTATATGTTTTACCGCATCACAAAAGATGTAAGAAGGCTCATAAAGACAAAATTTAGCAACAATATTCACGCCGCGACCTGACGAACACACTACAATTTCCGTCTTGCACTGTGCCACGCACGAGATAAAAGGATACGAAAATAGTTCTGCAATTACCACGCGAAAATGAAAACTGAGGGGAATGTCTTATTCAAAACCATAATTGCAGAGGGAGGTTAAAAACCATGGTCGTGTGTGGGGGTGGGAAGAGAGGGTGAAATAACGGTTGTTGGGAGGGGCAATGTAGGAGGAGAAGGCAATCGGGGGGGTGGAGATGAGTGTGGAATGTAGGGGAGGTAATCATCCCTCCCTGGGGAGGGGGAGTCGTGGAAAGAGGAGAGGGTTTTCTGATAAGGGGGCAGTAGAGAGGGAAAAGGGGCGGGGAACGTCGTCAGGGACAAAGGAAGAGGAGGAGGAGACTGAGCAAAGGTTCGGTCTGTAATGAGGGGCTTTTATGTGCCGCTGGAAAGGAGCCATTGTCGTTTCGAATAACTCTCATTTTCTCCAAAAAGCGGAATTTTCATTAAAATACAATGTGCGGAGAGGGGCCAGAGGGGTCGGGGATGGAGAGGGTGGGATAAGGTTTGTGTGGAGTCTGGGGAGGGGAAAGGTGTGGATGAGGGGTTTAGAGGTAACTCGAGGTGAGAGAGGGGGGATTCCGTTAAGGAAGGGGAGGCGAGGCTGGAGCACGGGAATAGAAAAGATCGGTGCGCGGAATGTAATGTGGAGGAGGAGGCGATTTGACTCGAAGACCGATTTAAGGATGGGCATTGGAGGAGGAATGGAATAAGGAAACTCATTGGGATAAACATCGGTGGCACATGAGAAGAAGTCCTCAAGGCGACTAAACCTTCCGTTTACTTTGCGTAATTTTTCCGACTCCGGTCTTTTCTTTTTCTCAAACCTTGAAGTGAAAACTTTGCTGGAAGATGGCAATCCAGATAAATATTTAAACATATGTACGAACTGGATGGCGACAAGTCACCAGGTTGGATCAGTGGCTCCGCTGCCCATTCTTGAGTAACAGTGTTTTGACAAACAAAGGAAATATATCTCCGACATATAGCTCTGGTATCCCATTAAGTGACACGAGCGTTTTTTCGAATCTGAGGAAATGAAAGACGAGTCAATAGATTGCCTCATTATATTAAAAGAGCGTATAAGGAGATATGTCAAATGAGAAAAGGAAATACAGTGTTTCAATCATATCACAGGCTGTATAAGGCATACTTTCCTTTCAGACACATTGTTACTCAAATTTACTCGGGATGAATTAATGATTCCTCATATTTAACCATGATATAAAATACAAAAACGATGTCTATAAATCAATAAAAGAGCAAGTGTTTAGAGTACATGTAATTCTGACATATTATTGCAAATTTTAAAAAACAGCACCATGTAGTTTGCGTCTACGTCTCAATGGTTTGCACTTCTGAATGATTAAATCGATCATGCTAAATGCATGAAAACTAATTGGATTACAAAAATAAATTGATTTTCTAACCGTTCAATGAGGGTGAGAGAAATGTTTTCCACGTAAGAAATTATGTTTGGGGAGGTGTCACTACAGGAGCCTTCGTATGCTACGGCGAGCGGTCTAATAAGGAAATAATATCCTACCACAAATTCCTTACATGATAAAAACATAGTTGTTGATACCATTTGCTTATTTTAAATATGCCATGGAAAGAAAAAGATCAATTTTCACAAGATTCAGTTAAAATAAAATGATACATTTTTAACTTTTAACTACTCATTACGTTATCAGCTTCAAATTTGATGGTCTCGTCAAAGAACTCACAAAAGAAACCTATTATTAACTTTCAAGAAAGCTAAAAGAAGGAACCTTTTGATAATGGAAGAGGGGCACTGAACAAATTTGCTTTCCTATGCATAATTTTAGGGACACATTAGAAATGACCATTATGTCATTTTAAAGCTTAAAAATGTAAGATAAAATTCTGCAAAAACCTTACAAAAACCTTCGCTCAGAGCTATCCTGAATTTTTTGTGGAAAAAATAAAACTTAAATCTGCCGTTTTCACTCTTTATCTCTGTAATGTCATTATCACGACCTCTCATACCATATGGGCTAATAATGAATTTCCAGCACGATAGCTAAATTCATCTGCTTCTAATTATGCAAGAATCTTGCAGAATATTCCTGAAAGATGGTGGAATGAAAACAGAGATAATAAACACGGCAAATACCGGAAGGAAGGTTACGATATTGTGCAGAATATATAAAAAATCATCTTTCTGTTTATTTTGGAAAATCTGCCTTAAAAGTTTATTCCTAATTAAAGTTTATTCCTCTGCATATCATTCATTGCCGAGAAGCTAAAATTGGGAACATGATGATAAGAATAAATGGTGCCTAAAACCAACTGGTATTTGAGGAGTTGTTTGCCATAAAAATAGGAAAAATGGGGTGAGAAACGAGTGAGCCATGAAAGAATACTAGAGGTAATAGAGATGAAGTGTGAAGAAAGTGTGCTTTGCTGTTTTGGTCATATTGAGATAATGGATGAGACTGAAAGTAAGAAAAGTGTAAATGGCTTGGGAGGAAAGAATAGACAGAGGGCCTTGGTGATTGAAGCAGAGTAAATAGTAAATATGAGGAATATTATAAGTCTCCGGAACAGAAATGCATGATTAATGGGATAAAGGAGAAAATGGTGGGCAAGGTGGAAATAAATAAAAGTATGTTTCAGGTAAAAATTGTATTCAAGCTTTGTGACTTGGGCTAAACGAAAAGCAGCAGCATGAAGTGTACATGTATCTGTACAAATATATTTCATATCATCTTATATAATCACGAAAGCGGTATTATTAGGAGATCCTCAAGTGGATTACTAATTACCAATGGATGAAGGAAGAATGCTTTTTTCCCTCTGTTACTTAAACCCTTGATTTGTTCTTCACCGCGCGAAAGACTCAATTTCCTTCAACTTGAGGTAAGGACAAATGCCAATTACAGATTTTTGTATGAACAATCCTTTGTCTCAAAAAACGAAAAACTTATTTTACAAAAAAATGAATCCGAGATGTTTTAATTTGAAGATGTCCAAGATAATTGAATATCAACGGCTTTGATGATTCACATAAATGTTTTTGAATTTTACGAAGCGGATGAGTGAATTTTTCTCGCCAAAATAAAATCCTGCTAAAACGCCTTGATCTCCTGCTCCCACCTGGAGAGCATACGTCTTACTTCAAAGAAGGTATTTGCATATCGTTGACCTCTCCTCCCTACCCTTTCTCTTGGGGGTCTACTCCTTAACCAACCATGAAATAAAAAAAACCATACAATCATTAGTCCCTTGACATTTTTTGTTCGCTAAGGTATAGGAATGTCTTTCAGACTTAAACGAAGAAAAAAAGACCCTCCTAATTCATCAAAAAGAAGGAGAAGAAAATACTAAATACCTTTTTGCAACCAACTCATTCCACACACCGCCTTACTCTCCCATCCCATGTATTCCCGACGACCCCCCACACCGCCAGGCCCTCTCACAGCCTCCCTTCTCCGTAACAGCCTAGCATCTCGATTCCTCATCACTTGGTAATTTAAATTATATACGTATTCAAACTTCTCTCGCTCCCCTTTGACCTTTACGTGAGGCACATGAAACCTCTTTCCTGCATAAAATAAATAAATTGATTAATTAAACGATGGAATAGAAAATAAAACTCCTGGAAGAACGGTTGAGGGGAAGGGTGGCATGAATTAAAAACTACTAAAGCAAATTTTCATGGCCGGGACAACATGAGAGACGGCGTTGGGGAATAAGGGGGGGGATGGGCGCGAAAGAGGGGTGGGGATGGAGGGTGGGGACAGGAGAAGGTGAAGGCAAGTTTGGTTGGATGTGAGATAGGTAGATGGCGGTTAAGAACGAGAAAATATATTAATTGGACCAAAAGAAGGGTATCACTTTGTGGGCTATGTATTACTGTTTGTAGATATATATACTATATGTGCATATATATATGTGCATATATATATATATATATATATATATATATATATATATATATATATATATCTACAAACTTATATACCAATTTATCCAGATAGTCTTAACTAGATTAAATTTGTATCCTAAACCTTGTTACACGTGTAAGATGGAAGAATTTTATTCAAGTAATAAATTAAATAATTCCTGCTCAAGTAATCGCTTTCACGCTTTGATATACCGAGTATTTATCAAATGCTTCTTTGATAACAAAATGAATATAAATTTATTATTTTTGCAAGACATACGAACTGATTTTGCCAGACACACGCCCCTGCAAAATTTCCTCATCTTTCCCCTACTTGCAAGCGTTCCCGAAACATGTCCACTTATCAGATCTGTTCTGTTCTCCCCACATCCCCTCATTGCCTCCCCACCTCGTTCCCTCGCTAATTGTCTCTCCAGAAATGTTATCTATCTTCTGACATACAGATAATGCTCTTAATTATACATAGGTGGCACAGTATGTATTACCCCCTTGTCCATTCACATGAACAATCACCGTTACTCTCGTAATTCTACCTCTCTCTTCTCTTCCTATCACTTTACACATAAATTTTCGCAACCTTTCCTTCGACCAATGTTTCTCCTTAACGATCCTAGAATCTCAACCCGATTCAGTCACTAATATAAATGTTAGAACTCGCAAATCTGCGTATATATTAGCGTTCCAATATTTTGAAATTAAACATTACTGAAGGAATTGAAAAGTCATGGATAAAGATAATGGATAAAGTACATGTCAACACAACCAAACGTAGGCGATTTTTGAAAAGAGGAAAGTTAAATTTTACGAGATATTAAAATAAATTAAAATTTTATTTAACATTATTATGAAAACTCGGAAGTCCATGGGTAGAGCGTTAGATTACTGACCGAAGGGCCCGGGTTCAATTCAAGGGCAAGCCTCTCTGGGCACCTGCAGCTCCACCCCAGCAGTGTGATTTTTCGGGTTCCAGATCGTCCTGGGAAACCATAACCGGCACAGGGAAAGGAACTGGCCTTCATACCCTGCTGTGTGAATTTCACACTATGTCGGGCTTAGTACTGGGTCAACTCTATAATTACCTACCAAACCGACCTTCGGTTTGATTATTCTGCCAATGGTTTATATTTTATATAATGAAAACATAAACAACGGAAAATGCCTCACTCGGGCGGAGTATGCCCGATTTGGGGTGTGGGTAGAACAGGTTTTTTACCTTGAGAAATGTTAATATCGATCTGATGCTGCTAAATTTAGCAAGAATAGTTTTTCATTTTGATATAAGATTGACCTGAACGTAACAATAACGTGTTTTAAAAAAATATATGAATAGTTAAACGTTTGATATGGTCTCATGGACAACAAATGCAAACGATAATGTCATGATAATGAAATATGAAAAAGATTTCTTAACGCTTCCATCACACATCAATGGCCGTAAGATACTTAGATCTTCAAATGCCTAGAACGACCATTTCAACTGCCGAAAAGTAGTCTACGCTCTAGTACTTCGAGATTTTAAACTTCTCTTAACCATATAACTTTTTTCATTTACCATGGAAAAGTTTTGCCAAGGGTCATTCTCTCTCTTTCTTAGTAATCGCACTGGCATGTGTAGTACGAAAGGGAGGGTTTACTTTTGTACTCTTCATGCCTGAAATTTAAGCCGTTAACCTACCTCCCTCCCCATCCTTCTTCCACTCTACGCACCCCCTCTCCTTGGAGCCTCAGCCTCCCTCCCTTAGTCACTTTACTCACTTTCACAGCCTCTCGTCTCCAATTCCCTCCCTTCCCCCTTCCTTCCCTCTTTTTTTGACAGCACTCTCCGTACATTTTACGTCCATCGCCCAAGTACGTACGCACGAGCCCTCCACGGCGGCCCCTCCCGGCCACCTCTCTGCTTCCCCGTTCGCCGTCGCCTTCTCTTTGGACCACCGGGGGTCGATAAAAGGCGTGGCGTCTCCTTCCGCGCATATGCTAATTCCCTTCACCCAAATCAAATCGTCGCCGTGTGAAAAATTCGGAGGAAATAGGGTGCGAATGTTGCGTTTCGCAATCCGTAGAAATGCATGCATCGTGTGATATCCATTGACGTTCAACTTGGGAGGCGATCTGGCAGGCGCCATTGAGGGTCATCATGCTATGACCCGTCAATTAATTCTCTAGGCGTGGGAAGAATCTCCACTTAATGAACAACCATGAATCTTCTATAGGATAAAACGTTTGTAATTAAATAAAAATAATTGGATTGACAATATCTTTCATTAGTTTCAAGCAGAGTCTATTTTCAACAGTTCAATTTAATTAAATCTTAATATCAATATGAGGAGGGAATATTTCATACTCCTCCTTTATATTAGATTTCCAAGTGTCATTTTACATTGTCCTCTATTGAAATTTTTGCCTCCGGCCTAACTTTATGGAATTTACACAACATATTGAAATGAAATTATTGACTTTGTAATTACACCCGCTTAATTTAAAACACGGCCCATGTTTCGGCGCTGAACGTCATGATCACCTGATGATGACGTTCAACGTTGAAACATGTGTCGCGTTCTAAATAAAAGCGAGTGGAATTGCAAAGTCAGTTATTCATTTAAATTTATCATTTTTAGTCAGATTGAGTTCTTTAATCGTTTAAACCACAGTGACTTTCACGGACTCACAACGGTTCATTTAAAATTCATTGAAAAATGCGCCACTACGCTGGCAAATCCATCGTGGATATATTTGCACAGGCCTCTTGGAGTTTTTCTCTACCGATTCAAAAGAACTCGGGTTAACGGCCAGTATCACCTATAAGCTACGTACCTACATATATAACTTTAGTTTAAGTATACTCCTTTACCCTCATTTCCCCTCTCCACATTCCACTAGGGAAGCTCTGCTCGACTCCGACGCCGTCTCCCACAATTCTCTCGCCTGGGGAGGCACCACATCGTCGAAGTCACCCAAGAGCACTCGCCTTGTCCGTCTGCATCCGCTCTCCCTCAAAACATTTCCGCGCCCTTCTTTCTTAATCCCCTCAGGAAAACAAAGGGTCGATATGCCACTCGTCACTTTCAATCGCTGGCTGAATCGGAGTCTCCTCCCTCGTCTTCAATATTTAATTGCCATGGTACTTTTCTTTCGTGAGCATCCTCCACTCCCAGCACCCTCCCCCCTTTCTTTCTTTTTGTCCTGGCGGGAAGGATGGAGCAACACCCAGAAGAGTGCTGCTACCCGGTACTCATTTATGCAAACGGTAATGAATTAGTATTGGGCTCATCACTCCACTCATCAACTACTAACTTCATCGTCTGAATATGTAATTTCGTATGCGATCATCACAACGTATGTGTTTATGTTCATGTTGTATCTTTGTAGAACTTGATCCAATATGTTTTGTGATCATTGAAGATCCTCCTGGTTTTCTGCTACCATTGCAATATCGTTGGCGAAGCGTAGCGTGTTTATCTCTACTCCATTGATCATAATTCCGTTTAATCCGATGCCTTGTGCTTCTCTTATTGCTTTCTCCAGGTACATACTGAGCAATGCAGGTGATATGTTGCTTCCTTGTCTATCTCCTTTGTTAATTTTAGCCTCTATATAGCTTCCATCTCTCATTTGCATTTTGGCTACTTGCTTCTAGTATAGATACCTGTAGATTATTCTTCTGTCGTTGTAATCTATTCCGAGTTTTTTCAGCAGTCTGAACATCTTGTTCCAATCCAAATTGTCGAATGCTTTCTCCAAGTCCATGAATGCCACATACAGTTGCTTTTTCACGTGTATTTTTTTCTCTATCATGATTCTAAGACATAGTATGGCTTCCTTGGTTCCTCTGTTCTTTCTAAAGCCAAATTGGCTTTCCTATAGGCTATCTTCAATTTTCCTATCCATCCTTCGACTTATTATTCGCGTAAGTATTTTTGATGCATGTAACACAATACTCAAGTTTTGGTGCTCCTCACATATCCCTGTCCTCTTCTTCTTTGGCATCGTGGTCAACACACTCCCTTCAAAGTCTTCAGGAAGTCTTTGTAGCTATCGTTGATTATTCCATACAGATTGTTCTTGGCTTTGTTTCCGAGTGCCTTGATGATGTCTCCATCGATTTTGTCTTCATCCAGAGCTTTGTTTTTCTTAAGGTCTTCTACTTCTCTATCAAATTCGCTCCTCAGTGTGCATGGACCCTGTTTTTCGTCGTCCGTATCACTAATCTTTCTCCTTTGGCGTCCCGTTTTCGCAGCCCGAAATTTCCGACGCTACGTCCTTCTTTTCCTTCTACTACGACTGCGTTCCAGTCTCCCATTACGATGGGATTTTCTTTCCCCTTCACCTGTCCGAGGACTTCTTCCATTTGCTTGTACGTTTATTCTATTTCTTCTTCTGTATGACTAGACGTCGGCATGTATAATTGCACGATCGCGGTGTCCGTGGGCTCTCTTTCCAGCTTCACCATCAGAATTCTCTTGTTGTAAGGTAATACTGCCTTCACTCTTCTGCCTAATTCTTTCTTCAGTATGATGCCAACGTCTACGATCTTCCGCTCGTCTCTCGAGTTCATATAACTTGATATCCGTCGTTCCAGTAGTCGTCTGCTTCCGTCCACTTGATCTCGCTAACTCCCTGGACGTCTATACCCAGCCCTTCCATTTCTATCTTGGCGTTCTCCAGCTTTCAGCTCACCCCTAAGGATCTTACATTACATGTTCCTATCCTGAATCTGTTTTTCCTGACCGAGGTGCCCTTCCCAGTAATTCCACAGTTTTTAATATTACATTTTATAATTTCTCCACCCGGTCGACAATACGTAAAGAAAAATACAGGAAACATTCCGTCAGTGCCTCAGTGTTTAATTTAAAACAATCCGACTATATCTCATGCACTTCACACAGCGGGCGGTATAATTCGGTATGCTGAACCAACAGTTGTGTGTGGAATGGATTTGGGAAGCAGTCTGCGCAGCCACTCGGCCAAAGGCGACACTCGAGGAGAGGTAGTGGACTGGGAAAGCGATGACATGCGTGGTAATGTCGATCCCCGTTGAGGAAAATAAAGACCTCCCTTTACGCGAGGGTTTATGAAAGGCATGCATCGCTGCGCCTGGTGCACGAGTGCGGGTATGAAGGACTCCACTGCTCCCGCCTGCCGCCCTCTTCAACGCCGCCAGGGCTCATCGCCAAAGTACGCACTCATGTTGATGATTATCATGCTATTTCATGAAGGATCTTCATCTGTAATATTGCATTCATACGCCAACAGCTAAAGCATTTCAATTTCCATATGGAATCTTTTTATCTTGAAATAGGTAAATATTATTTCACGTTCATTCCCGGGTATGTAGTTGTATTATGTCTAATCAATGGTGACCCTATGATCAACTATTTTCATGGGCGCAAGGCATAACTTTACTTGTAAAAGCAGTTAAATGTACATTACATTTGTGCTATTCTCGTCTGAGTATTTTTAGCAAGAAAATAAATCGATGGCTGTTACCAATACCATTTCAATATTAAGATATTTGCCGCCAATATTTAATGAGATCAAACGACAAATAATGATATTTTTATCAGTCTATCAAACTCTTCCAGGGTTTTAATAGTCTGATAAAATCTGATACTTGCAAGCGATGGTCCATAGTCTGATACGATGTTGCCTCTCCCAGGCTCAAAGCCCAGTAAGACCTTTCGTTAACACTTCAAGTGAGGTTAGGCGTCACCCTATCAACCCCAGCTAAGCACCGCCACTCAGATAAACATCAGGCAGAATATTTTGGTGTAATGATACGCGTCGGTTGCGAGTCGGTCACCGGAGAGAGTAAATGCCACCAATGCAACGTCGAGGCTCGTGTGACGTCACGGCTCAGATGTGCATGCAGGCTATTCTCTCAAACACCCACCTCAACAACCTCTGACTGCACCACTGCATTTTGTGAACACAGGGTGTGCTTATTCATTAACAAGTAAAAAATGTCATGTTTATACTGAAGGAATATTTGGCGAATGCAATGACACTAATCTTTCTTTGGCCAAAAAATAAAGATAAAATAAAGTGTATTCGGTTTACGTGTTTGAGACAGAGTTAGCATTTCCATAACATAACCTTTTTCTAATTTTAATCTAATGTTCCTTGACTGGACGACTATACATCACTTTTTTCCCAATTGGGAAAGGTACAGTCACACAATTGTTATACATATTTCACTTCGAATGTATTTATTACTCTGGCATATTCAACGCCTTGTATCTCTCAATGATACTAAAAGCAACTCAGAGAAGAAAGTTTTGTGATTTTTTCATTTTTATGAAAGAATTATTGCCCTTGAAAAAAATATGGTCATTATTTTGTCCCTTACCCTATTAAAATCGGTGGGTGACCAGAGTTATCCTTTGCGACATTTAAAAAAGAATGTTTTGGTGCCATAATCATATTACTATAGACCATTATGTCTTTTAACGATATTAAACATTTGACTCATTTGCTCACTTTGCTTTGGAAAATTTACGCAGCACACCACACGTTCAGGACGGCAGTCTTAAATATAAAAGATTCTCTCATACGCGCAGTAGTTAGGCCTGCCGATCACACTAATACATAGATCCATGACCTAGAAAATGGCTGAAATTAATTCATACCGACGCCTTCGCCCTTAATGCGAGGGAGATTAAGGAAATAAAAATAATTGCCTTCTGCCCTGCGGTTTAAGATAAAGAAAAAAGGCCCAGAGAAGCTGTGTCAGGATCCACAATATTATTTTCCATCGAAATTAATGAAATCCTTGGAGACGGTTAGAAACTGGCACAAAAAGCTCGCCCCTCTTTCTTTCGCGCTGGCAACAATGGTGCAGACCGTTCTCCAGGGATGTTATTTCGCGTTCGGAGTTCCCCACTTAGACTTGGTCCTCTCGTTAACTAGGGGGATGAGGCTCGCTTCATGAAAGAAGCCTCCTGGGAGAAAATATTACGCTACATTCGCAACGTTCCTGTTATTAAAATGAAAATAAAACGCATGAATGCGAGAGTTGGAAGGACAAGAAATCCGATAAAAAGTTATAATTTTCGAGTTTTGATGATTAAAACTATATATTTCTTTAATTTAAGATTTTAAAAAAACGGCTAGAAACGAGAATTCATAGGTTTTTTTAACTTGATCATTTTAACATATTCATATAAATTTTGGGAATATATTTATTATTAATATTTTCAATTCCGAAACAATTTTTCCAGATAATATGCATAATTATTTGCATCAATAATTATTTATTTTTAATTATTTTTAATCATATTTTATTTTTTACTTCAAGAAATTCGTTTATAAATGGAGCGATGAAAAATTAAAGCAATACCCAGTTCGCAGAACTCAAAAAAATTCTGGCTCTCATGATTGCATGCACTACTCATTACCAGGAGAAATTCCTGCCCTTCAAAAACGTTACCATAAGGTATATACGACGCTTACGTAACAAAGACGAATATTATTTACGAACTGGTTGAAAGTGATATAATGATGTATATTAAAATTATATATTGTTCGTGGAAAATGTTATATTTCCTTGATTAGTTTCCTGTGCAAGCAGACCCCCAAACTTCCAAGAAAATAAAGATAAATAATACCAGCTTCATTAGATAAATGATAGATAGAGAGATCAACCTTATACTAACGACCGGAATGTAAATAGAAAGGAATTGGCTGAGATAGAATAGCGTATGCTATTTCCCTAATATACTCGTAATACACAAACGACCTGATAGCCAGAATCAAACTCGTCAACCATCAGTGGATAACACTCTAGAGGAAAATTGTCCATGAAATAATGAAAAGCGGGTTACATTAAAATTTCATTTCATAATGTATTCCTTTCAAGTAACATTTATTCAGCTGTTATTGTTTGAGAAATAGTTAAACATCGATAAATGGAGGAATTCTGAATACATTAAAATGAGGTCGGCTTTGAGCTTGAGAAATGTAACCTACATACGCTTATTTTTTGTGGCAAACAAAATCCCCGAAAATTTCAATCTGATTCATCTTCTATGGACAATAGACGCGCATTCTCAGGCAAGCCTGCCGAGTTTCACATTAAACATAGAACAGCTGTAGTGCGGATCGTATGTGAATAATCAACTCTCTTCACAAAGGAAAAACAATTCCTGGGTCAGTTTGGGCCTTTTTTTCTATCTGTTGTTACTCTCGGGCAATCTAGAGCGCTAGGGCAAAATCCCTCATTTAAATTCCTATCACGAAATCAAAGCACCAAGGATTCTAACACTTTTTGTCAAAACATTCACTGCATATTGGTGGAATATGCAGTAAAACACGAGAATGCAAGCTGGAGTTCTGCAGGCCAAGTGTCCCATACCTTTTTATTTTAACAACGAAAGTAGTTCGCGGGGTCGTGTGTCTCATTTATTCTAGGCAAATGCTTTAGTATAACGTTTGCGGGTAGGAAATGCAAATATAATTTGCATATAAAAAGGAAAAGTGAAGAATAGGATATAATTTCTGAACATTTAGTATTAGCGGCGCTTAGCTTCAAAAATAGTACTACAGTTAAACGACTACTCACACCTATGGAGAGTTGTCGTTAATCAAGCAATTTGTCTTCGTGTCGACAATGAATAATGAAGTTAAATTAAAATAAAAGAGTTCAAAATTTTGTTTGGGTACACCTCTACGCAACCTTTGGCAGAAGAGTGGACACCGTGCACAATGTTAGGGGTGAAATGATCTTAAAACCGAAGTGAAGTAGAAAAATCTTTGTTATTATCGTAAAAAGGTATGTGATATTATTATAGACAAAAATGTTCATATTTTGGAGTGACATTGTTTTCCGCCACTAGAGTTATATGTTTTGGAATCGAAATCAAAATGGCTCGCCTAAAGATCTAAGGGTACACTTTACATCTACACAATAATCCGAAATACACAGCAAAGGCGTGTGGCTGGGGTGGAAGGGTATATGTTACATGCAAGATTATCAGGTCACACGTGCATACATATGAATAATTATATATATATATATATATATATATATATATACACATATATATATATATATTTTAACACTTTTGTCACTTTTTTGAAAATCCCACGAACGTGCACAATAGTGTAAATGGACTAGTCGACACAAACTCAGAAACTGAAACACATGAAAGAGGGACTCATTGGGTCTCGAATTTTCAGTGGTGCAACCACCTTTCTCAAGAGGAGTTATAACTCGTAGAGATAAAAGCAGAATTTTACTCGTAGAGATAAAAGCAGAGCCGACGAACTTGGTCATTATTCAGGTATACATGCCACCGAGCAACCACAAGGAGGAAGAAGTCGATAGGATGTATGATGAGTTAGAGGATATCATCGCGAGTGTTACTGCAGGGAAGCATTTGATAGTGATGGGGGATTGGAATGCGACGGTAGGCGAAGGAAGAGATGGTGGTGAGGTGGGGGACTATGGGTTAGGCACGAGGAATGAACGCGGGGAGAAAGCAATTGAATTCTGCAGGAGACAGGGGTTAGTCATCACTAACACATGGTTTAGACACCACAAAAGGCGTAGGTATACATGGAAAATGCCAGGTGACTCAGAAAGGTATCAGTTAGATTATATTATGGTTAGGCACAGGTTTAGGAACAGTGTGATAAATTCGCACAGTTTCCCAGGAGCGGATGCGGACTCTGACCACAATTTAGTTGTTATGAAATGTAATGTTCGTTTCAAGAAGATAAGGCAAGGGCGGCGGGCTAAAAAATGGAATTTAGAAGCAGTAAATGAATTAACGAGGAAGGAGTATCAGGAGGCTGTAGAGAAAATGATGGATGACGGTAAAGAACTGAGTACTATCGAAGAAAAATGGGAATGTATCAAGAAAGGGATTTTGGAAGCCGCTAAAGACACTATAGGAACCGTTAACGGGAAAAGGATAAGGAAACCATGGGTAACGGATGAGATGATTGCAAAGATGGATGAGAGAAGAAGATGGAAAAATGTAAACACAGAGTTAGGCAAAATGAAGTACAAAGAGTTAAACAATAAATTGAGAAGGGCCACAAATAAAGCAAAAGAAGAATGGTGGAAAACGCAATGCGAGGATATGGAAAGTTTACAGAAGAAGGGTGAAATTGGTGCTCTATACAGCAAGGTTAAGTTATTATCGGGAAGTAAGAAGGCAAGATGTGTGCTAACAGTTAAAGATAAATGGGGTAAGATAATAGTTGAACCAGGAAAAATCCAAGAGAGATGGAAGGAATATATAGAAACACTGTATGGTAAAGAACTTAGGCCGACAAGGTTAGACATAGAAAAGGAACATGACGTAGAAGAAGATAGCTTAGGTCCAGGCATACTCGACGATGAAATAGAAAGGGCATTAAAGGAGATGAAAGCAAATAAGGCTGTGGGGCTGGACAATATTCCTGTAGAAATGTTGAAATGGTTAGGGAAAGGTGGGAAGAAGGCCATATATGGACTGATTCGTAGTATCTATGAGGAAGGAATCTGGCCGGAAGATTTTGTGAGATCGGTGTTAGTTCCTATTCCAAAAAAGGCAAAGGCTTCGTCATGTGAGGATTACAGAACAATAAGTTTGATATCCCACGCAGCTAAAGTTATTCTCAGGATCATCAACAAAAGGATAGAGAGTAAGGCAAATGATTACTTAGGGGATGATCAGTTTGGGTTCAGGAAAGGAAGAGGTACGCGGGATGCCATTGCAGTAATGAGATCACTAGTCGAGAGGAATATAGAATACAATCAGGACGTTTTTGCCTGTTTTGTAGATTTCGAAAAAGCGTTTGATAGAGTGAATTGGGAAAAATTAATGCGTGTATTGCAGAAAATAGGAATGGATTGGAGGGACAGGAGACTGATCCGCAACCTGTACATGTCTCAGACTGCTCAGGTGCGAGTGGGGAACGGAGAGTCCGGATGGGCAGTGTTAGGAAGAGGTGTAAGGCAGGGTTGCCCATTGTCACCGGTACTGTTCAACGTATATGTAGAGGAAATGATTAAAGAGGCATGGGAAGAACTGGAGGTAGGAATGAAAGTCGGAGGGGAATTCGTAAAATCGGTTAGGTTTGCTGATGACCAAGCATTAGTTGCTCAGTCAGCCAAGGGGTTGCAAGCATTGCTGAGTGAATTGGAGGTTCAGTGCGATAAATATAGGATGAGAATCAATATTAATAAAACAAAGGTTATGCGATTTTCCAGAAAGAAAAAGGCTAAGCTAAATATTAAAATAGGCGGGGAAAAAATAGAGCAGGTAGAACAGTTTACATATCTCGGAAGTGTTTTGGACCAACACGGTCAAAGTGGTAGGGACGTAAGGAGAAGAATTGCGCTAGGCAAGGAGGCTTTCTCAAGGAGGAGGGAGTTGATGACGGGGACGTTGAGTAGGGATGTTAAGACAAGACTCGTAAAAACTCTGATATGGAGCGTAGCTATGTACGGCGCGGAAACGTGGTCGCTGAAGCAGGAGGATAGACGTAGATTGGAGGCTTTTGAAATGTGGGTGTGGAGAAGAATGGAAAAGGTGAAATGGACCGAAAGGAAAACAAATGAGGAAGTACTAGAAATGGTGGGGGAGGAGAGGGGTTTGTTGAGAGAAATCCTATGGAGGCAGGAAAAATGGATGAAGGGCGTATTGAGCGGTAGTGGAATGTTGAAGAGGGTAATAGAGGGAAGAATGTTGGGCAAGCGAGGTAAGGGTAGGAACAGGATAGGGATGTTGGACGAGATGAAGGGAGGAAAGAAGTACACCGAGATGAAGAGGGACCTGATATAGATTAGTTTGCTAGGTGGGGAGTCACAAAATGTTTATTTGATAGTTGGGTCCATCCAAAAACCTACCTTAACCGGTAGATTACCTAAAAAAATATATATATATATATATATATATATATATATATATATATACATACATACATATAGAGAGAGATTAAATTATGAAAATACATGAAGTCAGACCATCAATTTAGTGTGCACATGATCGCTGATCGTATTGGCATCGATAAGATGACAGTGCACACAATTATACCTGAAAATTTGGCGATGCGAAAGATCTGCGCTAAACTCGTCCCAGAGGTCTTGACGGACGACCAAGAGCAGAGTCGTGTGCCTGCTTGCGAAGACTTTCTGCAACGGCATCGCGACGATTCCCCAAAAACCTTTGGCACCAGCAGACTATTTTTAATCCGAAAAGTGAAATTCTTCCTCAAAGGAAACCACCACGGGACCTTAAGTTTCGTCAAAGAAGCTCGCATGCGTACCCTTAAAGGATCTTCCGGAATCCTTCGAGGAAAAGCGCTGGCAAAAATGTGCCGGCGCCCAAGGATTCAATTCGAAGAATTTTGAGCCAATATCTGAAATAATTCTATTATATATATATATATATATATATATATATATATATATATATATATATATATATATATATATATATATATATATAACTTTTGGACGCCACAATAGAACACAGAATAAAACAGATAACACGTAAAAGAACACTCACACTGTGGATGATTTAAGCTTTCGGCCTACTCCGAGGCCTTCTTCAGGCCAGTTCCTTTCCCTGTGCCGGTTATGGTTTCCCAGGAAGACCTGGTACCCGAAAAATCAACTAGTTTGGGTGGAACTGCAGGTGCCCAAAGTGCCTTGCCCGGGAATCGAACCCGGGACCCTCCGGTCAGTAGTCCAATGCTCTACATTACTCTCTGATATATATATATATATAGATATATACACATATTGAAACTTGAAAATCCCGCCATACGGCGCACAAATATTCATTCAAACATAGAAATAGGTATAAGGAAAGGGGACAGGAAAACACATAAAAGGTGAACACAGGACATGTGGGGAAGGCGGTTTTTGAGCAGATCACGAAAGTAAAAATATTTCCTTATCCGGGATTTGAACCACGGGCCTTCCACTTGCCGGGCGGATGCTCTACCACCTAAGCTAATAAGGAAACCTGATTTACGTTGAGATCTGCGATCTTATAAAGCGCCAAAGTGCTCCGATACAAGTGTTCGTGATTCCGTGTTCACCTTTTATGTGTTTTCCTATCCCCTTTCCTTATACCTATTTCTATGTTTGAATGAATATATATATATATATATATAATTTATTTATAACAGAGATGAAGAGGGACCTGATATAGATTAGTTTTCTAGGTGGGGAGTCACAAAATGTTTATTTGATAGTTGTGTCCATCCAAAAACCTACCTTAAACGGTAGATTACCTAATAATAATATATATAATTTATATTTAGACGGTTCTGTTCTTGGCAGTTCATGACGACCGCAACGACAACGAAAGGTATGTACTGTACGGAGATTCATCATTATCACAGTATTAAAACATAGAAAAAAATGAAAATGCGCAGACTTTAAAAAATCATTAAATATCCTCCGAATGGTGATTTAGTATCACAGGAGTTTGTAATCATAGCAACTGTAAAGAACGGCGTCGAATATCGATTTCCATCAAAATTTTTGCACGGCCACAAGAGTCTCGAGTGGGTCGCAGTTGATAACAAACTTTAGCCACCCAGCACTGAAAGCAAACACCGGAATCCTTCCAACGACCCTTTTCCGAGACTACAAAATTTACACAGGGGAAAATATTTAGAAGGAAATGAACGAAGGACGAAGAAGAATAGGGCGCGTGGGAAGGAGGGAGGAGAGGAAATTGGAAGGCAGAGCGTAGAGAGGGCGGGTGCGGAAAGGGGAGGAGAGAGAGAGAGAAAGGCGCGGTTTGATTAGAAAGAGGAGTCGGAAGTGGGGACGAATTAGTCGGGGGGTGGGTAAGGGGTGGGGCGGGGGGGGGTGGAGGAAGGGTTGAGGGGAGGAGGGTGCGGCCGCCGCACAAGTTGAGGGAATTCCGGGAAAGGCGGTAGTCGATGCTAAATAGGCGGAAAAGGTCGTGGGGAGGTCAAACTGTTTTTCGGTGAAGTTAAACCTCTAATTTCGGTGACCGACGGTTTCTCCTCGGGGATAATACCACAACAGAGTCCAACTACAAATGAGATTCGACATCTAAGGCTTCCTCAGGCACTGCAAGACGCGGCCGGGCGAAATCGTGACACATATTTTTCACTTTTTGTGAATACTGATGGCCCGCAATTATCGGATCTGATAAAATAATTTAATTTGCAACAATATATATAAAATAATTAATATTTTCACACTTTCGGAAAGCCTTGTTGTGATTTAGCTCCAAAATTGTGTTCAAACATTACTCTTTAGCAACTGTACCTCTACCGCTTCAGACCCCAACACTGCCATTTCAATATCAATGCGAAATTTAAATTTCACTATAAATCTGTTATGCTTTGATACATATCATGCATTTAAGATGGTACAGGCTTAAAAACTGCGACTCTAGCTATTTGGATTATATTTGTCATGGCTGTTGGATACCAGGTATTTTACGCTGACCCCCTTCGGGGTAACACAACCAATAAAACCCTGGTTTTACGCTTTAAAACTAAACAACCCATTTAACTAATTATTTCCATAACAATCTATTCTTGCATACTCCTCTAACGTCCGTTACATTCGTACATTATTCCAATTATGCTCTTCTGTTCCTGAGATTTATAATATCCCTAGTCTTTAAAGACTCTTCAACCACATCCAAACGTGATTTATCGGTAATCTCATCTCCAACTAACCATTTCTTATATTTATTTGCTTTTGATAAACTCTCAGCTGTTCTTTCAATTTGCTGAAACCAGTAAATCTCATTCCCTTCATACTTTTTGCAGCATGCAGTCCACACTTTCAATATCAACTCACTACACATTCTCTCTTAGTTTTGTAACATTCACTTGCTGAATTCCCCATATACACCGCTTTTAGTATATATTTATGCTTATCCTGGCATATCAAAGTTGTACTTTAAATAAAATGAGTAAACTTTATGAAATTAAGGTTTAAATCTGTTAATCTTTATATTCTCCACGCAACACCTACGTTCTTGAAAATTTTCGTATGCTTCCTAATATCGTAACTTCATTCGTTATGCTACATTAAACAAATCTAATTTTAGAAAAACTCTCCCAATTCCCTTTGTGAACTGCAAATACTTTTATTTTCGACACAATCATCATATCGAACCTCTATTTTATTTCCTCTGACTTCAAAGGACTCAAATAATATATTTTCAATTTTTGTCGTAAGCTTGAATTGAAACATACAGTCTGTGCTTCAAATGGTGATAAGAAATGAATAATAGTTCTTTGGTAGCTAAGAATCAAGAGACTGCTTTAACTTTGAAGCTGAGAACTGAATTAATAATGCCACATATATTTGATTCGACTTATTTTCTATTTGCCCATCATATTTCCCTCGACTTTTTCGATAATCAGATTTTAATTACAACTACGTGTCTCTAGAATCAATAATGAGTGGGGGATGATACATATTTTCTTTAAATAAAGTAAATTTCTGTAAAAATAATGAATATGTTTTCTTTGAAGTGACTCTTCCTTCGGAAAGTAAAACTAGTTTTTTAACTGAAGATATGTTTATAAGAGTTCATACAAAAAATACGTAGCAGAGGAATAATTACAAGTAAACCAGTATAAAAAGCTCAATCACCAAACCTTCAGTTGGTTTCACTAATATTGAGAGATGCTTTGGTGAAATTATCAGATTGTACCAGAATCTTTTTCTCTTTCTATAACGGTCTTTGCCGTCTTCCGAGACTCAATCACCGGATCTATCTACACCCATTGTTATTCCATCGTAGTTATCTTTCCAGCATTACACGGGTGATTCCCATCTGCGAGCTGCAGCTGGGTCGGTCTCTTTTTGTTTTTCCTAGAGATTACTGATGTAGCAGTCATTTTTTTGGCAACCATTCTTCTTTCAATTATTCTATGGGGATCATGCCATTCGAGTTATTTTGTGTGGATCTCATCCGATATTTGAATGCATTATATAAATAATTTTATTATTAATTTTATATTCGACCTTTCTCGGATTCTAGATAGACGTGCCGAGCGCCTCTAAAATACATCTCTATAGCAAGTAATCTCTTGCATTTCATTGGTCTCAATCGACCGCTTAGTCATTGTGTAACGAAAGTAGTGGGCAGTACCGTAACCGGAACATAAATGCTAGTGGTGGAGAAAACAGAAACACGTTCCTCAAATCCCACTCGTTTGCCACGGCAGTAAGACGCTCGCCAGTCCACTCGAATAACGTCGCGGGCTTGAGTGTCACGGGCCCGGACACTTTCACGTCTTCGGGAGGATTTTCTTTGAACGAGTTGCAGGAGGTACGCAGTTCATGGAAAATACGAAGATAGAGAAAAAGATTATTTCTGGAAATACGTTACTTCAGTCCGCTTGGTTTCTACCTTATCCGGAAATGCTAACAAAAAGAAACCGAGACTCGGGAAGGAGGACGATTTATGACGAAAATGCACGAGAACACCGATTTATTATTGCAAAGCCCATGATCCTTCCGCGAGAGAGGACGACGTGTTGCATCTTGCTAACGGAAGCAATTGTAAATTGTTTCATCAACATTATCCTGTTTTTCCTTAAATTGCCAATTTGAAAAATGCTTTCGTGGATACTCCAGCTCTCGGTGTCGAATTTCGTGAGGATCGCGTGCCGAAAAAAGTAAAGGATCGTTATCACTTAAATGGTAAATGGACTTTTAAACACTGATACAATTTCAATCAATGCGTCGGCTTGCATCATTTAGTGAAAGCCCAATGAGCCAGGCTGCAAAGTCTTTATCACAACCTCAAGTGAAAGCGGGAGGGGTTGTCTTTGGAGGCCGTGGAACGGCGAGAGCCCACCCCGTTTGAGGCATTCTTCCGAGGGTGGCATTGGAGATCCAGAGAGAGACGAGAGAATTGGAGGCGAGGAGGGTGGGCGGAGTGGAGCGGTGACCTCGGGGACGACCCCTCGCTCCCCACCAACCCCCTTGGCACGAGATGGATATGTCCCCCCGCGCCACCCACGCCCACCCATGCCCCCGACGCCCACCTTGGCACGCCACCACGGATGCGCTCAGCTTGGCTCGCCCCCCGCCCCGCCCCCAGCCTCCCCCATGAAGCCCCACCCACGCCCATACATTCTGCACCCTGCCCCCGCTCGCCCCGCACCCGGGGGTGAGTGTACGTGCGTTAGCATGTGGGTGTGTTTATGTGCGCGCGCTGTCTGTTTGGAAGAGTTGCTATGGCAACGTTTCTCCCCGGAAGCTGGACGAGAGGGGTGCGAGGGATGATGAGGAAGTGATGGAAATAGAGCGTGTGGGGAGGGAAAAGGATGGGTGCCCCCTGCAATGTGGCCTTGGGGGGGGGAGGGAAGGGGGGTGGCGATTGGGGAGTGGAGACGTCCGGCCAGGATTGCCGTGACATGAGGGGATTAGACATGGGCACAAAACCTATGACATATCGATACAAATCTGTAATGTGCAAACCCTTAGCCACATATTTACCTTCCGTGTGCTTACTCCGGCGCTTTGAGGTCGTGTGCCTGAGAGTGGTTAGGAGACCACTGGATATAGTAGCGAAAAAGTTATTCTTGCCTAAAATATTGGATCTTTACTTTAGTTACTGCTAAAGGTATCAACAATTGCTTTTCAGCTATTGGATAAGGATAATGATAGCTTTCTCTGGTCTTTTTGCCATATTTTCATTGCAAATTAAAGGTACATCAAAGATCAGAGATTATAAATACATATTGTGTTTAATTTTCTGATAAAATAAAAATATAGAATCGCATTATAAATCAAGCTTGATATTTCTATGAGAGAATGGCTTTCGTACCGATGTTCACATTAGGAGTGCCACACGCCATTGCCATTCTTCTGAATTAAACCATGGATAGCAGCAGTAATTTCAGCCTCGTAATGCTGTTTTCAGTCAGTACTACCTGCTCGTGCTTGTGTGAGGAAGAGAATGACGGAGGGACTCTCAATCTCAGTCTAAAACCCTCAAGTAACCCCAGTCGACTCGGGCGAGACCCGACACCCCTCCGGCGGGACACGACACTCAAAGTGCGGAAATTCAAGGGCCGTATTCTAAATCGGAGACGAAAACGGTGGAAAACATAGAAAAAGTGAACGAGGAAAAAATGACCTCTACATCTCCAATCAAAAACTCCGCTCGAGGCGATGAAATCATAAAAATAAAGCAAAGCAGTCGAGTGGCAGGTCGTCCGGCGACGGGCTCAAGGCGTGCAGCGTGGCGGAGGGAGGGGGCGTCCTAAGAGCTGAGCGCGCACTCATTCGCGCGAAACGTCGCCCCGGGCGGGCAGGAGATGTTTCGCGTGACTCTCTCGGATATCTCGACGGCTAGCCGTGGGAGGGGGAATAGTTCGTCACTTCGTTTCGGCCTTGATTTCCGCGATAGCTCTTCGGGGTGCCCCTATCCTTTACCCCCGTTTATCTCCACCCCTTTTGGGATAGGCCCGGCGGTTCATGCACGGCCGTGCACGCACAGGGCCGTGAAATGGAAACCAGGGGCGAACGGTCCCATCGTGGACGCCTGGGAAGACCCTGCCGAGCGTCCCAGAGCTCCCCAGGTGGCACTGATAGGCAGGGTTCCTCGGCTGGGCGCCATCATGTGGCCGTGAACGGAGATATTTTCCCCAGAACCCAAGGAGGGTGAAAACGATTCGATAGCCATCCAAGAACCAAATATGTTCACGAGCATTTCAGTGCCTGTTTCCTTAGTCGTCCCTCTTCATCACAATACCGATCCGTTTGGCCAATAGTTGAACAACGTCACGGTTATCTATTTAGACAGACACAAGTGGAAAAAAGTGAAGGGAAGATGTCGCGAAGAAGACTAAGAGACAAGTACAAAGGAACAAATTTGTAAGGCCGTAAAAACAGAGAAGTTATCAGGGGGTGAGAGAATCAACGCTGAATAAAGAAAAATCAACGGCTAAAATACGTGGGTGGTCTGAAAAGTTTCTGACTCAGAAAATTTCAGAAAAAAATGTCTTGTATTATTTTAGGTCGGAAACTTTTCAGACCACCCTTGTACATATCTTTCTTAGGATTGAAATTCTGATGATGATGAGAACGGAAGGTTTCTCCAATTGCACGAGTCGCAATTGAACAGAAGAAAGATTTAAAAAGAATTAATATCGAAAAACATACCTACAATACTGTAACAAACATAACAGCTTTCTTATGCAGATGCCACGTAAAAAATGTTGATATCCTTGGCAATGATTTATTACCGTATGTGGATATGAAAACCACTAAAGTTTAATAAATATATCAGTTTTCCCTTATTATATAAGAGTCAAAATTGGATGTTTTTCTTGTTAGAATGTTAAATTACGATTAAAAAAGTTTAGCAAAATTTATGAATCCATATTTACCAAAGATCTCTTACGAAAATAATTCGTCGATCATTTTAAGGTTAATTTCATGATTTGAGATAGATACGAATATACGAAAGTATGGGGGATTAAGTGTTTGAAATATGAATTATACTTGTTTATTTCCGCAGGCCTTTGCGCATATAAGCACAGTCATTGAAAGAGGCAACTACTCTAATATGCAATTTCTAAGACACTTCACACACATCCGAAGCCGTTATTTACACTCGCATACAAAGGGCGTGGGTTAAAATTTGAAAAGTTTACACTTGCATGAAAGACAGATGATTCATTCTGCACCTAAACACGGTCATTTGCAGCGGTAGATAGGTTGGCCGACCAAAAAGGTGCCTAAAAGGTACCCTTTAACAGGGTGGAACGCCGAGGTTGTGACTCAAACAAAATGAAGAATGTTGTGAATTCCCTCCAAAGACGACTGCATATGTCTCTGCGCCAAGCTATAATGCTGGCACGAAAGGTTTCCTATTTTGTGCCTCACTTTTTGCTTTCCTAGCTCACTTTTGACGTTTTGGAAGGCGGAGAACTTGTGATGGGGTCGAGCAGAGTGATATGGAAGTGGGTATCGAAATTGGAGGCGGGAGAGAGAGTGGGAGCAATGAAGGGGGAACATTGACTGCTAATGGATGGTGAGCGTGGGGACGGGGGTGGGGGGGGGCTCTTTTCCTGAAGCGAAATACGGGACGGACGAAGGAATTGCTTTGAAATTCACCGCCCCTCGGGTCTCCCGCGGGAATTTCGCGCCCCGGACGTCATCCATCCCAAAGGCATTGAATGACTATGGAGCGAACAGCAAGACAGGTAGTGTTCGTACGCGTGGCATTCCAATTTTAAGACTCAGGGCCTTAATTACGAGCAGAATACGGTTTTCACAACGGTATCCTGATATCCCGTCTGGTGATAAAACACTGATCTCTCTAAGGGTTATTGTTTGCCAAAACTCAAGTTCATGGCGACAGTACATGGGAAAATGGATTTGGGATATGTAGTTATCATCGAAAAGGATCCCAGTAAAGATACAACCTAGTCAGAGTAAAATCCTGATGGATTTACGATTATACATTTTCATCTAAAATATCGCTTTATGAGTACATATTTAATATTACAGAAATCATTCAAACACCTCTGAGTGGTAAATACTGTGTGCTAGGAGTATATATCTATGTACATCTAAATTTACATAATGCCCCACAGGCCACCACAAAGGTGTGTGGCGGTGGGTGTTAGGTCACCAGCCTTGAATTCACAACCCCAATCATGACACCTCCACTAAAATATTAGTTTAACATCCACTAGAACAAAGTTCATCACACGAAAGAAGGCAATTACATGAAAAATATATTCAATAACAGGATAAATGTATTCAAATCATGTGGGAGAACTGCTAAAGAGATGGGTCTGTTAAACATGCAAAAAATGCAGGGTATCGATAAAATGTATAGATTTCCAATGCTAATTATCGCGTCCGATTGCTGATATATCTATTTTGATGTATAATGGTACGAGGAAAAAACGATTTTTTAAATCCATCCGTTCTACTTACTATCCCCTTAATTTAGCATTGATGATCTGATCTACCAAAGTACCCCATGTCTCGCACCACTTTTGGATTTCATCTAAATCATTAGATAAAGTTACCCTACCTATCTTCATGCCTGGACATTTTCGGAAGTTCCAACTAGGTAGAATTAAAGCGGGATATGTTAGGAAAATCTCAGCGCAAGAAAATTAGAGAATATATAGCGAGAGACGGAGAGAAAAAATTCAGATATTTCAGGCCTATGCGATGTGAGAGGGAAGAATACCGGGGATTATTGGAGTGATCGTTATTGAATAATATACATCGGAGGGGACGAGAGTCAGCGAGGGGTTGCTGAAATATTTAATAAAAAGGTAAGAATAAACGTATTTAAAAACGAATAGAATATTACTAGTAGAGGTTTAACCAGAACCGACGAACTTGGTAATTGTTGAAGCATTCATGCCACCGAGTAATCATAAGGAGGAAGAAGTCGACAGGAATTACGATCAGTTAGAGGATATATCACATGAGTTCCTGAGGAAACATTTGATAGCGATGGAGGGTTGGAATGCGACGTTAGGTGAAGGAAGAGATGGTGGTGAGGTGGGGGACTACGGTTTAGGCACGAGGAATGACCGCGGGGAGAAAGCAATTGAATTTTGCAGGAGACAGAGGTTAGTCATCAACAACACTTGGTATAGGGACCACAAAAGGCGTAAGTATACATGGAGAATATCAGGTAACTCAGAAAGGTATCAGTTAGATTATATCATGGTTAGGCACAAGGAACAGCGTGATCAATTCGCAAAGTTTACCAAGAACTGATCACCAGACCTGCAGGGTCCGATTCAAAAAGATAAGTCAAGGAAGGCGGTATAGGAATGGAATGTAAAAATATTAACTCGATTGAAAAGGAAGAAGCATCATCAGGCTGTAGAGAAAATCATGAGTAAGGGTAGGGATATGAGTACTGCCGAGGAATATTAGGAAAATATCATAAATCAATATCGACAATGGAACTATAAACTATAGAAACTGTTACTAGGAAAATGACAAAAAACCATGGATCACGGATGAGATGATTAGAAAGGTACATGAGAGAAGAGAATGGAAGAATATAAATTGAGAAATTGAAAGAAGGAAGTAAAAATAGTTGAATAATTGATTGAAGTGGGTAATAAATACACAAGTAGTTTAAAAAGTTCTCGCAATCACCACCAGATGTCAGGCCTAGCGCAACGAGTTTCCCGCGTAGTAATAGGTAACACTTCATGAGTAAACACGTCGCGCGTCATTGCTCTGGGAAGGCTATGTAGGCTATGTAAAGTCATTTGACTTAATCAATAATGACATACCTTTTATTAACTTGAACATTATTGGCATCCATGGCTATAAACATGATTGGTAAAAGGTTAACTCAACAATCACCATACACGTGTTAAATAATATCGGAATCAAATTACAGAAACATATGTGTGGGATGCCACAAACATCAATTTTGTGACCTCTTCATATTATGTTGTAATCAGCCCCCCACAAAATCATTGAAATGACATGCATAAATATTCTACTGAATGCATTAGTAATAAATATATAAATGATTAAATATGGGTTTTCAGTGGCTAGAGATGGCTTTGAGATGTATATAGGATTTTGATTTTTCAAATAAATTCAACATTAATCGCGAAAAAATGCAAAACATTAAATTAGAAACATCGGATATTATATATATTAAAAATAGAATCTATGAAAGTCTGTGTAAAACAACTCATTAACACGATAGACGTGCAATCAAAATTACATAGAATAACTTTTGATTCTTGCTTACAGGGTCCAACAGTATGGTCCAACAGACATACCAGCCACGGTTATTTATAACATCTAATTAGCCTGGTGACTCAGGGCGATTTAAATTATGTAAAATGGCTGCACGACTCGTGTTTTACTTATTTTGGGCAAATTGCAAAATCGTTTTTTTAATAAATATGGATTGACTAACAAAGGTTTCTTGGTACGTGTGAGTCACCGCGAAAATCCCTCCAGGAGGTTGAAAACTTAATTCCAAGACACATGTCATGAAACGTATTTTGATTTGAAGTTTGAGAATTTATACATTTATATTTACTACTTTGATCACGAGATAATTATCTTCAAATTTGAAATACGCTCAGAACGCGAGATAATTGTCTCAAAGTTAATTATGGAATTAATATTAGCGTCGGAACCGGAACGAATAGAAAAATGCAAAACAAGAAAAAATCATTCCTGTTGAAGAATGAAGCACACAACGACGGGAAATATTTCGAATGGTACTCATGTCGCAATCACAACAACATGAAAGGGGCGTGTTCCTACGCAGAGAGAGACAAATTATTCTCGGAATATACCCGAAGCATGGTATATAATTGAAAATAGAAATAATTTGGAAGAATTCGCCCTATGACGTAGGATGAAACTATTCATTCTTTGAGAGAACAAAGAATTTTCCTGGACTTTCTGTAAATCAGGATTTGCGTCGTTTTGCAAACTATTTTTTGCGTCTCGATGTCAACCAAGATTTCAAAGACGCTAAGAGCAAGGGAATCAACACACATGAGCACATAAAAAAACCATTGGAGCAGAGGAAATTGATCTTCGACGACAGGGGAAAGCGGAACCTGAACAAAAAATACGTAAACTGGATCGAAACGATGATAAATGAGTACAACAAGACCGAAATGAGGAAGTTGGGCGTGGAGGAGGGGTGGGGGGTGAAGAGGGGAAGGGGAGTGGGGAGGAGAAGCAGCAACAAAGAGAGAGATGGGAAAGAAGAGGGGCGGGGAGAAAAACAACAAGGCTGCGGAGAATTGGAGGCGGGGAGGGTGAAGTTAAGTGCTCTGGCAGAGACGGAAGGGGGAGGAAGGAAGATGGGCGGGGTTTAGGGACGAAACGTGAAGGCGCACACACAGACCTTTTGCCATTGTCTCCCTCGATCGCCTCTTCACCTTCTCCCCCCTCGCCCCTGCAGGAAGCAGCCAAAGACAAGGCAAGGGGGGGCAGAGAGAGAGAGAGTGGAAAGGGGGGGGTTCCCGAAGTTGAGGCGTTTGGGGAGGCGTGTAGGAGGGGTAAGGTGGCAGGCGAGGGGCCGCGGCGAAGAAAGACGAATAGGTCCCGTGGGAAAACAGGGCTTTTGGGTTTTTAAAGGATGTGTTGGGACGGAAGAATCGGAAGGAAATGGGAAGAGGTGTCGCGGTACCGTACCTCCGCTCCAGTCACGCTAGGAATTAGAATAGGTGTAGGCGCCCGTCGAGGGGGCATCTTGATCTCTGGCTCACACTCTCCCGCGCAAACGCGCGCACGACAGTTTGGTTTTGTGAGACGCTTCAGTTACACTGCTCCGATCTCAGATCGGATCCCACGGGAAAATAAATCTCCCACTTCAGACCTTCCCGATTTCAAGGAGGTTGCCAAGAAGCGCGGCTAGCATAGCAGCGGGGAAAAATTACCACTAGAATAATGACGCATACATTCCTGCCTTCACATTTGCTCTTGGATTTATTGCCTAATTCTTAGCGCATGTAAATTTCAAGGTTTCGTCGGACAATTCTTTTTCGTGCATTTCTGGACTAGAGTATCGGGAAAAATGCAAAAGGCGAAAAAATATTAGCAAATGCAAAATTATTCAGTTAAACTTAATAGAAATAGAAAAATATATACCTTTACATGTTGTTCTCAAAATACCGTATGAACGCAACCCAGGGAGCAGTATACGAGTTAATCGTATAGTCGTTGATCGTTAAACGAGGTTGACATTGATAAATAGCTGAATGTGTAAAATATTGGGTAACAATCACAGGGTAAATTGAACGTTACAGAGAGAAGCATGCATTTTATATTTTTAATGTTTTTTGGTACAACTTCTAGAGAGAATCCAGGTATATTCCCATACGGTAAATTGAAGAAAGAAATAGAAAATGGAAAAGGAAGGAAACATGGTAAACCAAATCAGCTGTATTTAGGCTTTGATGCAGATATACTCCTCAAGTAGAATTAGAAGAATGCTTACGAAGTAAGTGTTAAGGGAGAAATAATTGAACTGGTATACATTATCAGAGATTATTTAAATGTCTGTTGGTAGATATTGAGTCAAAGGAAGAGATTGTAAGCCGAATTATAATTATGAAATAATGATTTGGACACAGTTGATTAATTAATAAATAAATAAATAAATATAAATATATAAATATAAATATAATATCATACTTCTTAATACATATATATATATATACATATATTTATTTATTAATTAATCAACTATCCAAATCATACATACTTATCGTATATTTTCATATGTATATGTATGTATGTGTATAAATAAATAAATAAATAAATATATATATATATATATATATATACATACATATACATATATATATTTATCATGCGTCGAAAAAAGGCGGTATATGGGCATGTGTTCTTCCTCATCATGTTTCATTTAAGTAATTTGGAGTACAGAAAGAACAGCAAAAGTTCCTGCTTAAAGGTCACTATTTAACACTTGAGGAATATTCAAACTGAATATAGGAGTGAGGGTGACAATTGAGAGTGAGCGTAGATTTCATCATTAATCTCTTTCCGCTGCATGATTCCGCTGTAAAGCGTCATAAACGGTTTTGGTCTTGGTGATTTCGCAAGTTTTTTGACTACCTGAAGCAGGCGTGCATGGCGAAGTCCAATCACGTCATTTGCTACTGACAATATGTTAGTCAAAGTAATGCCACATAATGTTATTAATGTGCTTTTAATGACATTTATGGCATTTAGAATATCTATTTGTCACCAATTTTCTTAAATTTACAAATAAAATGCGAATGAGAAAAATTCACTGAGCGAGTAGACATGTGCACACACACATACTATTTACACCAGATAATTTGTACGACTTGCAGTGCATTTCGGCAGGAAGAGGACCAGTAACCTCAAGTTGGGAGACCCGAAGGAGGTAGGACTCGGGAGTAAATACAAGGGAGAGAGAGAGAGAGAGAAAGTAGGAAGCGAGGAGTTGGTTTATTATGGTATAAAGAGCCGGATCTTGTGTGTGAGAGAGAGAGAGCAATTTGAACAAAGGAGAAGAAAGCTTACACCATGAATATTTAGTATTCGCGAAATTAGTGAGGATGAAAAGCAGTGGGGGAGAGGTAGAGTGGACGACGGGGGGGAGGGGAGGGCAACGGCGACTGCCACCAGTGTCGCCGGGGCGAAATAGTTCGCGGGGCTATTCCTTGGCCTCCGTCCCTCCTGGTTCCCTCCCTCGCCGCCGCCCCCACCCTCCTCTGAATCGCCTCCCCCCTTTTCCCTTCCCCGAGCCCTAGCTCCATGCCTCGCCCGATGTATCCCTTCATTCCTTATTCCTTGAATTGCATACTCTTTGTCCAAAGACGGCAGCAACACGGGCAGCCCGGAATGCATTAATGTTGTGCGGGAAATTTTTTGAGAAAACGTTTCCACATGACAATCTCCGTTTTAATCTCACTCCCTGAAAAGGCTCTTCCAAGAGACGGTCTCTACTCCTCTCTTTCTCTCCTTAAAAGGAGTCACATTTACATACGAAACATGAATTTTAGAAACGTGCGCAGAGGACACGGGGAGCATATAACAATAATATGTAGATACATGCCCACATTGCCGTTTCGGTCCTGATAACCAAATTAGAACTTTAAGAGAGCTACGACCAGGCGTATTTCATTCTGCGCCATAAAGACTTTGTGAGTTGGTTTACGAAAAATATAAATTCAGAGGACTGTTGGATAGTCCCTTTATCGCCAAGGAAGATCGCTTTTTCTTCTCAACATTCTGCGATTTAATGTATCGTATACAGCATGCGGTACAGTGAATATTTTGCTGGGCTCTTTTGCCCACTCATGTAAGTGTCCAATTCAAAATGATCGTGCAATAAGATTTTTAGGCAAACGTTTTGCTAAATGGGAAAAAGTACATGTGTTTCTTCAATTGAATCCATAAAAATATTAATTTAAAATGAACTAAAAGCAAACTTGCATGATAAATTGACAACAACCAAGTTGGAAAGTAATTTTCTTCAATGGTTTTTTATTCATCCACGCATATCATAATTCCTAAATTTATAACGCTATAGACTATTTAGTTAATGTAGGTACGGCTAAATATCTACCGAAATTGAAGAAATGTGTGACCCTGAAAAAACAAATGCCATAAAAACTGCAGAGAAAAGGGTATTAACGATGGCACATTTTTAAACACAATTAAGTGAGGCGAAGATTCTCTAATGAATGGATAACCAAGATATAGCCTCATGCATGACACGGTTGAAATATTTCATACTTGGAAATTTTGAAGAGGCAACGTTAATATTTCTTTAAACCTTCCTAATTCTCTCCATATGTCCGAGTTACCAGTTTTTATATTTAGTTATTGTAACTCGTTCGTAAATTGTTCCAAAATGGATGTCTATTTTTTAAGGTCAAAATTTTTTTGGAATGGTCTATCCTTGACCCTTCGCTCTTTCATATTCGCAGTTGGAAAACCTACGCAACGCGCCAATCAGTGAATTAAGAGATTTCAATAATACGCACGTTTGATGGTTCTGAGAGTGAAGGTCAAATACTCCAATGACATGGGAAAAGTGAATCGATTCTTTCATACTCTCTTATTGTAATGCAGGTCCACCATCTCAACCGTTTCGGAATCCTGGGTGCTCCTCCCCCCGTGCCCATTCCATTCAATCGTTCGCTTCGCTCTCCACTAGCCAGCAGGGGGGTCGCGGCAATATTGAGGACTGGCGGGGGTGGTGGGGGGAGTGAAGGAGGCAGGGAGGGGAGAGAGGTGGCCCGAATCATAAAAATGGACCCTTTCTAAATTAGCAATCAATTTAAGTGCCCCTGTAATTCATCTGCACACGGAATCGAAGGACTCGAGACGCCAAAAGAGGACCTGCCGTGATTCCTTCCAAGGCTTTTTCCTGAGGACGGAATATCGACAAGCGACGTCCCTAATGGGCTGGACAATGAGGGAAGTAGAGGAAAAGATGAGAGAGGACGGTGGGAGATCGAAAGGGAGAGACTGGGGAGTACAAGGGGAAAAAATAAAAAAAAGACTTGTTATTGGAAGCAACAGATACGTGGTCTCTGAAAATATTCCCACTCCCAGAAAACCTTTTATGTCGCACTGGAGCAAAGTCTTCCCGTTTTCACCGCTCTTCACATATCCATCTCACATTTCCTCCCATGTGATTTTTATCTTGTGACATATTTATAATTTGTCGTTATTGCATTTAATTGGGAAAATAGCGCACAGGGACGATTTACACTCAAGCTAATGCGTGCCTTCATTCCATCCGCCACGATGCGAGACAACTTAATTAATTGATCTACCATCTTTCTCTTACTTCCCTGTCTTAACAAACTCTACAAAATTTCGTCTTAAAACTTGAAATTTTCATATATCACGTAGCACAGATATCAAGAAAATAAACACGGTCAAACAATTGCAGAGGGAGGCCAATGGAATTGGTCTCCCTCTGCAATGGCTGTGAGATGAATCACTTCGGATATTTCCAGGCCTTCAGCGAGTAAAACATGGACAAATAAATATTCAAAAGAACGCTTACAAATTTTAATAAATAGAAAAGATAATTGAGCAGGGTTTTTTTGTCGCGAGAAACAAATATTCTTGTCTTCAGCCATGAAATTAAACGTTTCTTGGTATCTGGAAAAGGTTTACCGCGGTAGATACTTGATTTGAACACTAGTGTGGCATTCGCCCAATGAAATTTTATTATTTGAATATAAACACCACCGTAGGAAACAAGCCACCCATCACCACCAGCGTGGTTCTTGAAATGGTCTAGCTTTTAGTTGTGAAGGCCGAGGATGAAGTGCAATCAATTCCCTTCTCGTGGGGATGTGTGCTTCCGATGATAAAGGAGATGATGATGACTCTGAATGTTACAATCATCCCAGCATGAAGCAATTTACTTTCCATTTACACAGTTCTCTCGACTGCTTGTTTCTTCTCTGCACGATGATTTTCATTGCTCCGGGGCATTTCTTTTTGAAGGGGAGAGTTTGTTATTTATTTTCCATGGATACCGTCCGTCGTCCACCATTCATCAAAAAGGGCATCAGTGTAATTCGAGGAGTGACAACAACGGAAGAAAGGCATGAATTAACGATCTAAGCCACGGAATTTCTCTCCTGGAGAGCGATTAATTATGCAAATCAGTCAATATAAATTTCAACGTGGAATTGGAACTGTTGAAGCTCAGAAACAAATACAAATATTAGAGCACTAGGTTACATAATCAGTGAGATACGAAATTAAGATAAATCATTTCAAATGCCAACAATCTAATGAAGGATCTCAGGTTTTCCCGGCGTATAGTATTCAAGAATTTTTCTCGGGTTTCCCCCCGGTCAGGTTGATGAAGTGCACCGACGTTTCGAAGGCTGACTCTGCCATCGTCTTCAGGGTGAAGTGAAAAACTCACTTCACCCTGAAGACGATGGCAGAGTCAGCCTTCGAAACATCGGTGCACTTCATCAACCTGACCCGGTGGGAAACCAGAGAAAAATTCTTGAAAGCCAACAATCTATTTCTCCATGAATAGAAAGACTAAGAAACACATTACATAAGCAAATCATGGATTGCATAGGTTTTAACGCCTAAATCATTAGAACAGTATTTGAGAAAGGAACAGTAGTAAAGAAAAACTATTTACAGGGACTTAGAGTTAAGGGTTAGAGAAAAGTAAATAGGACAATCATTAAGAATAAAGACTGAATGAAGTCTCCTCGTCTTTGAAAAGATACCACGAGCCTAAATTAGATGCTTTTTTAATCTGAGTTAGGAAAACGTGTGTTCACTAAAATTGGCGGAATGTAGCTAATACGAACATTTCCTGGCAGAGCAGTGAAAGTACGGAATTTTAAGGGGAACTTTGACAAAGACTTGAAGGTGCATCATATGTCGGGACGTAAGTAATGGAGAGTTGAAAATTGAAACAGCAATGATAAAGTTATTAGTTAGTAAGAATGAACGAGTTCTAGTTTAAAAAGTTTTCCTCTCTTGTGATTATTTCAAAAGTGCATCACGAAACCCAATGCGCCCTCAGAGGATTAGAGACAAAATATCGTGGAAAAAATTATGGAGCATAGAAGTTTAAAATGTCACTAACCTCGTTCCAAACGGAGCCAGTATCTTTACGATACGAGACATATTCGAAAAATGATAGCCGCTTTCTTATAATTATGTACTGGCGGGTCAGAATAAAGTTGTTTGACTGCAGCGACATCTATTGATTGATTCCAAAGCCACAGAAGTTATTGTTTTGATTTAGTAGTCGTTTTCTGCCGGTAAATATAGATAACAATGTCCATGAAAATTATTGCTCCCACCAGTTGCGAAGTGCGTGCTGTGATTCAAATTTTGGTGCAAAATGATCATCAGCTGCCCGAATTCATCGAGAGATCAACCTAGTTTGAAAAACTACAGCAACGGATGAACTAAAGTGTATAAAAATGGGGTTGAGGTTTTAAAATAGGTCGCAAAAATGTGCTTGATGAAGAGCGGAAAGGCAAGCCCAGTATCCAGACCGATGAAATCGTTTAACTTATCGATCAAAACCTGAAATCTGATCGACGAATAGGGCTCTGGCTGATAAATTTTGTCTTGTTTGAAGGTACAATATTTTCACGATTGTTACGGAAAAAATTGGATACCATAAATTGCGTGCAAGATGGCTCTCGAAAATTCCTATCGACCAACGCAAAGAGCAAAGAGTTTTGTATGGACGATCGTCTATGGATCGGTATTGACAAGACGGAGTTGACTTCAGCTTGCAATTTGCAACTCCCTCTTCTTACACATGAAACAGTGGCTTGGCGAACGATCGCTTGAAGATGAAGAACTCAAGATCACCGTCTGATTCAATTCCCCGGTGACCAGTCTCTATGCTGAGAGATTAAAGATTCTCGTGTAGGGTTACGAAATCGCACGGTTATTATGTGGAAAAGTGAAGTAGGTAAGAAACTAAAACTGTGGATATAAATTTTAATAACGAAATTATGTGGAAAAGTGAAGTAGGTAAGAAACTAAAACTGTGGATATAAATTTTAATAACGAATATATATTTTTATGAGCAAAAAGAACCTAAATTAGGTAAATAACCCTCGTATAAGCTACCAGGTAATAACACATTAGAACGAGCAACTTAGTTGAAGGCATTAATGTAACTATTTTTGGATTTTAACTACCGATAGCGGCCCGGTTCGATGCATGAAATTACTTGTCTTCTAGAAGCTTAGGGATTGTGATTCGTGGTAGTCCGTTTATCACAGTCATTTCGATCGATCGGGCTAATCATCACCTATCTTAATTATCTCCAAACGTTTACGGAACTCGTGCTAAGGTAGTAGATGTCTGGCGCGCATTCATCTCCAACAGTATGCACTCGCAAAGTATTTCACTCTACCAAGGAAGCGAGGAAATGGCGTTTTGTGAAGAATTGCTTTAGACATGTAGGCTCCTTGGACGAAAGCCACAATGTGTAATACTGAACAAGATTCATCATTACTCCGATCGGTGGGCGACTGAACGCTGGGCAGGAAAGTGGCAGAAGAGCAATGTTTGAATCCACAGAGGAGGCAAGGCCAACCAGCAGCAGTGGTGGCTGTCGCGTGGCGGAGAGGAATTATAAAAACAGCGAACGGACTCAAGAGAATTCGACTGCAATGGAGGAGATAGAGATAAGGGTGGGGTGAGTGGGGTGGGAGAGGAAAGGGGGTGCTTGGTGGAAAGGGCAGCGAGTGGTTCGTGACGAGGAAGCGAGGTGGGTTCCGATGCGATAAAAATACGAGAATCTCGTTCAGTTGACTCAGGAATTGGGTCTCGATGAGAGGGAAAATGTATCCTGGGAATTATGATGTGGAATGAATTCCGTGCATGCGTCGCGTGAGGTTCCGAGGTGGGGGGTGGTGGGAGGAGGTCACAACGTAGCTGAGCGAGGGCGGCGGGAGGGAACGAGGGGCCAAGGGGGGCCAAGGGGAGAGGGGTGGGGGTAACTGCTACCTCGAGTGTGAGGGGGGGAGAGACGCGCGGATGGCGAAATATAACAGCTGAGAAGCGGTTTTATAAATAGAGGTGAGTGGAGCGTGGCGCACGACGGCGATTACTCGACGCGCCACTGTCGAGTCTGCATTCCCGGAAAACGCGGGGAAGTAATGATGGGTACCGAGGCCCTTTGTTCGGCAAATGTCGTAATTGGGAAAAATATAAGGATTTCATTGCGGCCTAATGATATTTCACGAAACACGCCCGGAATGAATGTTCCTGCTGCACTAAGGATCGCCAACTTAAGCCTTGATGGCTTCTCGCGTCGGCTATTTTCAAGACGTCTCAACTCAAAATCCAAACGAGTGGCATCATTGTTATTAAAATGTCGATTGGAAATATCGCGCAAAGTCCATTACAGTTACGGTACAATTTAAATTATCGTTTTTTTTATTTATAAAGGTCAAGTTGAACGTGAAATAAATATTTTGAAATTATGTCCGATATAAAATACCCGTTTTGAAAAGCTATAAACAGAAACGGGCGAAAAATGTTAATATTTTGATAAAATTGTAATTTCTATTGAGGAGGATTACAAAATAAAATCCAAAATATCAAAGCTCGACACGGGCGCACATCATTTCTCGTTTGAAGTCCTCCAATTATTTCGAATGAAGCAGCATCTATTAATTCCATCAGCGGGTGTGGAGTGACATGCAGACATAATGCTACATGTATTTGATGTCCCTGAAACGAATTTTCAAACACAAAATCGCTTTGTTATGTGTTATTATCGTGTGCTTTCAAAATAATCTCCAAAATAGAATACCACCGCCACTGCTCCCCTGCGAAAATATAACGCCACGCCTAAATAAAAATATCTGATTCGCTACAGCAGTATTCCGCAACCTCTTTACCACCAAATTCCCGTTCAATCATGCATTTCGATGTTTACTTCCCAGTCGCCTACGCTCGATTCGCTTTTATTTTACACAACGGCTCGTTTAGCGCAAGTTTGCACCCCAAACACCGGCCCTTTCGGCCTGTTTTAGTTGTGTGAGGGGGGATTGAGGTTGACGCGAAGGGGATTAATCGTCAAAATGTGAAATAAAATTCCCCTTTCCCTCACAACACATGCGTTAACGAGATATAGAGAAAGCAATCCACGCTAAACGATGGTGACTAAATGTAGCATTTAATATCGTGAGATCTGTATGCAGGAGATGAAAAGTTGTGAGATCCTTTGATTCTAAATATTTTCAGTGAATTTTATTTCCATACATTCCTAAAATAATTTGAAAGAAATATATAAGCCATAGCTCTTCCAATCTTGTTAAATTATTTGAACCCTATTTTGCGATTATGTATTAAAGGGAAATGAGTGTACACATTACTCTCCTTGTTTACGGAATGAATTATTGCGCACACGTACGTATTTAAGCACGCAGTAAAATCACCAATAGTTGCATTTTCCATTCTTTAGATCGGTGATACTTGTAATAGCTTTGCCACGTGTAAATTGAAGCTTATAATTCTATAGTCCTCTAACCATGTTCAGTTTTCTAGGAAAATTCCTCACTCATAAATTCTACCGATGAGGTCATAGGAACTGTCCATCCATCCATAGGTTCATCAGTCCATAAGAACATATTTCTCCCTCATTTTCCTAGACTATTGAGTAGTTCTGCAGGAATTTATTCACTCTCAATTCCTTTCTCATTTCATTTTCTTAAATGCTTTTTCCATCTCTCAGTGAACCATTTCTGATCTTAAAATACTACTGTCAATGTCATATCCCTATCATACTATATTCCTATGATTTTACATATTCTTAAGCATTTGGAATTTACTTTCAAATTAATCGTAACGCCACTGTTAGTAATGATTGTGTTCTAGGAGGCAACGTTGATAGCATTACATTCTGGCAGAGCAGCTTTCGAGCTTTCAGAGCAACTTTAGACTGCAATGAATAAAAGCATTTTCATTTATGATCCATAAATAAATATTAACTCCACTGCATGTATAAACTGTGTTATATCCGCGAAAAATGTAATTCAGACAATTTTAAAATATATTATTATAATTTCCAAGTATATATGAAATATCTGTATGAGGTGGCGCTTACTTCAATTGATTCAATCAGTGCTTTTTGAGGCTAGGAGCATTATCAGAATTATATATTAAAAATTCAGACCTCGATTCGATTTCTCTCTCTGAATTGTGCAAAAGCTGTTTTCAATAAGGTATTTGTACACTTACGAATTTCTGCAAAAGATCAGGGTACCTTATATTGGAGGATGCCGTAGGAAAACGAGATTTTCATTAACAAAGGTCACTATAGCCATTACAACTGCATTTGAAAGATGTTTTGTGTACTTAGGCCCTAAATGTGATAATGACCTTTCATAGAAAGTAGGTACTATGAAAGAGCATCCAAGCATGTTCGCTTAAAAAGAGTTTTTTTGCTGTCTTCTCGTTTCATATTTTAGAAATATATTATATGTAAATGTCTGTTTGGAATATACATAACCTTTACTTAAAAACGTATCAATAAACAGAAACACAAAGATAGGACACCCATGTATACGTGATTAACTCCCCGGTTTAAAAATATAAGAGCTACATTGACCGGAGATATTAAAATCTCTACCAATATACCGCTCCACGTTATTCGAGCTTTAATATTTTTGGCCTGCAAGCTAGTCATAATATTGCATTATTATCGATTGAACAATCCGGAACGGCAAGCATGATATGGCCTACACTCATAGAGATTGCCCTCACATGCAATGTGCCAAATGGAATTTACCATCAGATTAAATATTTAAGTTTTAATGATCGAACTTTAACATAGATTCGGAGGATCTTCCGAATTCGAAAATTTCAATAATTCCGCGCTTTTGGAAAAGCACCTTTCCACCCCATCTATCTCACCCACTTGAATCCGCAAGAATCACTTGCGTGACATTTACCGGAAACAATGTGTGCTTTCTTGAAATGTCCCATTTGAAGCAGTTGAAATTGAGAAATCGGCAAGCCATCCCCGCCGTTTCCTCGACCTCCCAGGGCTTGTAACAGTGACCGATAAAACTTGCACGTTCCTCTGCTACCCTCAAATAGTCGGTGAAACAGACTAATGTTCATATCGATCTTAGAGATCAACTTTTACGGTGGTTGCTCGCGTCACATCTCAACATCCATACGCGATTCGCCGCGCATTACCGAGTAAAGACGCCTGACATATAACGACTCAAACCAGGGAGAAATAGTGGTGGAGAGAGTTTCCGGAGGGGAAGGGCATATTGCAAAAATACGTAATAGCGTGAGAGAAAAAAATAAAACGAAACTGGCTTTTTGTGTATGCATTCTATTTCATCCATATTGATCCCAACTTTCACTGCAGCGCCAGAGAATGGTTTACTTCCCCAATGGTGCAAATCGATTGATGATCAGTCTTTTGAAATAGTTCCGAGTGTCAGTTTGGAATGTACGTATCCCATCGCAGTTTCCTTGTGTGAGATAAGCAAGGCTAACTCGCTTATTTCTTATTTCGCTTTTTCTCACTATTTTCTCGGATTTTCAAAACCACACCGGCACATATCGGATGTTTAGTCTATATAAAGAGCAATATCACACATAGCCACATGATTAGTTCGTTCCTTCATTTTATATTTTGACTTTCTGACACCAATTTGGGGGTTCATATCCACCTGGAATCTCAAAACTACTTCCTGCTCCTCAACAGATTTCTGAAGAGGCCAATCGAAGCAGTTACGCATAACCATATGCGAGGCACTACTCGAGTCCACGACCTTTGGTTAAGCAAGGCTCATACTAACCAGCCGGAAATCGAGTATTCAAAATGCCACTTTATATTATTTTTTAAGAATCCTGCAAAAATAATATATATATATATATATATATATATATATATATATATATATATATATATATATTGGTGAAAAATATTCAAAGTATATGAAATCTCTTTTTATCCAAAATACTGTTTTTATAGCTCTAGTCCTTTTTTTCGAGTTAACTGTATTTATAACAATGCTTTCCTAACTTTGACAGCTTTATTAGAATCATGTAACTTTTATTAATATAATATTTTAAGCATAATTTTAATGATTTTGAATGCTATTATCAGATATTGAAATTATTGTAATGTAAGAAACCTGGTAAAATACTATATCATTGGAATGTTAACGAAGGAAAAATATAAGTGAGGAAATTTTATTGTACCCGACGCATTAAATTAGTTTTTAAAACGCCAAGGAAATGTTCACGTGTTCTAATGAGTTTCAAACCTCAAGAATATCATTTCATGCTTCTCTAATGAAGTCATAGAAACAAGATGTATTCGCGTAATGGCACGTTAGATGCATAAATAAAGTCTACTCGATGGATGTTCTTACCAACCGCGAAACGTGGAAGTTGCTTATCTTACATGTTTCTTAAGCGAACTCGAAAGTCCTGCTCGAAGGGAAAAGTTCTGAGATGTGATGTTTGGAAAACAAACTCGGGAGTACGTACGCTGTAAGTACACAGCTACGAGAACGTGACTGCTAGGTCGATGAATAAACATCTGTTCACATGGATGTTAAAAAGGAGCGACGTAAATGAATTCGGATTTGTATAAGGAATAATAATGTACAAAAATTCATGACCAGCTATAAAAATAAATAAGAAGAGTTGCCTTATTATTTTAGCAGTAAAAGAGACTTAGCAAAGTGTAAAAGGAAAACGGGAAAGATTAGGCTCTTCGTTGAAGGGCTAAAGAGGGGAACGGGAATCAGGGGAAAGTTAAAGAATGGGGTAGTGCAATGAGATCTTGGGTAAAGAGGGTGATAATTGATAGAAAAATAAAAGAGAGAATGGAGACATTACTGGTAACAAACGCCATAATATTATACTGCATCCAACATTTCACGCTATCAGGATGACCTCGTAAGCACACAATGATATAATGTTTGGCCTTCCACGAAACACTATGGGAACGAAAAATTTCTGGTAAGGACATCTAGAATGATTATAATAAAAAATAAGAGCCTCTTCAAAATAAAATAATGAGCAGAACTCATCCTGGTGGGCGGACTGCAACGGAGGTTAATTCGGAGGTTTCTGAAAATAAATGAGGGCGCGGGAGGTAGGAGGTGGTTGGGGAGAGTGGAGGCAAATCGAGGCTGGGAGTAAAGACAGTGGGGGGAAAAGAGACACTTCGGGAATGGATGCGAGAGCAAGGGAGGCAAGAGGAGGAACATGAGTGAGCACAGAGAAACTGAGGAAATAGGAGGAGAGCGAAGGCAAACGGGAAGAGTCGAATGAGAGAGGAGAAAATTACTTTCGCCTTGCATGAAAAAAAATGTCAAGAGAAGGAGACGGACTAGCAAAGGGAGGAGAGACGGAGGAAATATCGGGTAGGTGAGAGAAGAAAGAGGAAGAAATCCTTTGATGAGACTCAAAGTGAGGGAGGGAGAGAGGGATGGGGGAGTGGAAACTGCAGGCGAGGAGGAGAGAAGAGAGAGAGAGGAAGTTCCCGAAAATAAAACTCTCTCTCCCTCGAGTTTGGAAAAAGTAAAAAAGGATGATGATGGTGATGAAAGGATGAGGGCGAGTTGGAAGGTCTCCTGTCGCGGATGTCGACGTGAAAGGAGGAAGTTCGGAAAGGGAGGAAAGGAAGGGGAAAGAAAGAGAAAGGAGCGGGTAGGCAAGAAGGCGTGGTGCTCTGAGGTAACGGAAAAAGAGATGGCGTCGGGAAGAGGGTGAGGGATGGAAAAGTTGTGTCAAGGAACAGAAAGAGTTTTCGAGGAGGTGAGGCGGGAGGGAGGAGAACGCAAAGAAAACAGAGAAGGCAGTTGGAATGGGGAAAAAATGTAAACACGGCCAAGAACCAGACATGCAGGACGCTCATTTTAATTACAAAGCGAATCTCATGGCTCCCTGAAAAAAAATGTTCCTCGACTATCTAAATAAAGTTTTTTATTACAAGCGAATATGGAATGTATACAAAGTAGGCACGGAGGCACGCCCACGGAGCAAAAACTACTTCTGGGAGTGCACGAAAAAAAATAAATGTGCAGAGAGTCTCGGCTTGAAACAGATCGTCGATTCAAATTTCAAGTTACGAAACTGACATATTAGCATTCGTGTAAAATTGGGTCAGCCCTAAAAAGAATTCGCAAGATGAAAACAAAAGCAACCGATATGGAAACTCATCCGATTTACAGTTATTTTGGATTCAGCCCACACCGATGTGCAGTCATTTACCAGCAGAAGTGTATTTTTCTATCCCGGAAAGAAGAGTTCTTTTGGAATTTGAAAGCTACGATTGAGTCCAAAGAATTTGATGAGGGGTAAATCGATTATTAAAAAAATTTCCACTCCAATGAGACATCTGAAATACCATTGGAGAGTCATTCAATTAAACCGCCAATAGACTAATTACTAAAACTGCGACCCTCATAAAGCATCAAGAATATCTTGAAGCCCCAGATCATCCGTTGTTTCCAATAGTTTTAAATACGTTAAAAAAAGGATTGAGCAGAATAAAAAAGGTAATTTACCAAATAAAATGAATGAATGACATTCGGATAAATATGAATGATAATGCGTAGTACTATGAGAATAAACTAATATATATCATTCCAGAAAATTTGAGTGATTAATACCTTGCCTCTTTATGACTGCAAATAAAAATTAAATATTCACCACGAAGAAAAATGCGCAAAAATCGCATTGACTCGAATTGACTTGGAAAAATGTGGCAAAACAATTTTAAAAACATGCTATTCATTCAATATAATGCTAAAAGCAATGCAGCGCGAAGAGTAATCGTCAAATAATGAATAAATATTAGTGAACATTTAAAACGTTCTGGGAGCTCAAACAGTTCTTAAAAAGATTTATTCAAAAAGGAATTATTCAAATATTTTTTAATTTTACGACTCTAAACATTAACTTTCCTTCCCAGCTTTCTTACAAGAAATAAAACTTCGTATTTCATTTTAATATCCGTTATATTTTCCTTTGGTTTACCTATCGCCTTGCTAACAAACAAAAAAATGAGTATTTATGTGTGTCACGTATATAATGGCAAGTGTATCACTTTAAGTAATAAATTCAAAATATGGGCATTAACGTTACACGAACTATCGAGAAACCGTGGTTTACGGTCGCCCGGAACTATGCCGCAGTCATTTTCATATTAAGAGCCAACAAATATGGGCTTCGGTACTAGAGAACAAAGAGTGGAAAATAAAAAGATTTAGTAACATGTAGACGGTTTTATTAGCTGGAAGAACGACACAAATATTTGGTATCTTGTTACGAAATTATTCCAAGCTATTTGGCAAAGAAGATATTCAGCAACATTATGGCGAATTAAATTTATAAAAAACACTTCGTTTTACATGATTCCACAACTAGCCTCCAGGCTGATCGTGAGTTAATTAAATTAAAGGACGAGTTTAATGTGATGAGAGCTGATCTCAGTTCATAGCTAATAAGCCAGTGGAGTAGATGCACGTGGTGGGCTAACATCTAAATTTTCAGGTATTCTATGGCAGACGAGGGCGTGTAACAAAGGTTGTTGGGACCCCAACTTTTATTGTGAACTTCTGGATATGGTATGAATTTCTTACGAAAGAAATGGAAAATTAGACGAATCCAGAGCAGGAATGAAACAAAACGCGCAGAGATAAATGAAAAACCTTCTGAGAAAATCTGGGGAGATGAGGGACTCACGTCAGAGGCCCGAGGGAGCTGTGGGAAGCAACGAAGGGGAGAGGAGGGCAACGTAAAGGAGCAGGGTTCAGTGCGTGGTAGCGGTTGGGGGGAAATGGGAGAAGGCGAGAGAGAGGTGTGACGCAGGAGGCGGGAGTGAAAAACCTGGTGTTGACAGTTGAAGGTAGAGAAAACATCGATCAATGAGACCCGGGGAGAAAATTACTTTTCAACCGACGACCCACACCCTCGGGGTTCTCCCCCACCGCCCATTCGCCCCTCCCCCTCCTCCTCTTTAACTCTCGAAACTCCCGAGACCTCCCCGCCCACTCGAGCGGTCCATTCCTCTCCCAGGGCCCGGATCCCCATTCCCCCTCGCCTTCCCCCCGCGTCCACCCGCTTCCGCGCCAAGAGACCACTCCCACCTCATCGCCCAAACAGCACACGTCAGCAGCCCACCTGAGCACACAGGACACACCTCCCCCTAACCCCATCAATCCATTCCACCCTCCCTTGCCATCCCCCCCTTCCCAGCCATCCACACACACGCCCACACAAAGACGTTCCTGCTCCCTCCGAGACAAATTCTGACTCCGATAAAAGTTTCGCGGGCTCGTGGGACGGGGTTGCTGCAGTCGCCTCGGGAGTCCATGGCCCTCGGCGAAGGAAGGATTCCTCCCAAGCGCTGGACGGCTATCAGGGATGAAGGTGAGGAAGTGGGAAGGTCATATCCAATATAGCAGGGGCTGCGGATTGATCCCCAACCTTACCACTTCGATTGGGATGGCGCTGCATCCGCACCCATCTCTCCTATCCCACCCTCCGGAAGGGTATACTTCCTTGTCCGAAGGAAACATTCGCATACCCATTTTACAAATGCTCATAACTATTTTATGTGCCACTGAAGTCAAATATATGGTTTCAGTTTTGAAACAATTACCTAAGCCAAAGTTATTTACAACTGGGATAGGTAAGGGGATAGAAACTGCAATTTGATTTCCAAATAACGTTGTTGCACATTTGAATGATGGAAAGTATTAATGCCGTGCGTGTTTTAGCACTCAAAAGGAGCCACTCTTAATTTTAGAAAGCCTTTATGATGTGAAACTGTGTGCATTCACTTGGTGAGTACTCGCACCACCCCTAATACTTCCTCCTGGCGAAACTTAGTTGAATCATGGGTACTCAAAAGTAATGTCAAAAAATGGCGGTGAGCTAAATTGGTACTCGTACACATATGTATTAGAATAATATGCGGTTCAGTACTAAAGAGAATTGGTTTCATTAGACGGGTTGTAGGAAAATGTAGTGAATGTAAAAGAGTGAGGTGTTATTTCTTCCTAGCTCTGGGCCACAATTAAAAAACGCGGCAAGTATCTGTGATCCATGGGAGAAAACCATAACTATGTAATGATGTATGGTTCAGAGAAAATCCGCTAAGTTTGCACAAAGTTGCTTCGAGAAGGGAGTAAGCGTGGTACGGTGGATGAATTAGGTTGGGAGCACCTTGGTTTATGTTGTTAGCAGGTAATCAGTAGAATTTTATCAAGGTACAGGTAACCTAATTACCCTTGTGACACAGATAGAATTTTTATGGAAACAAATAATATTGATGGATTAGACCATGGGGATAAAATATGAGAGAAAACAAAGGCAGAGTCAAGTGCTCATTCTTCCCTCGAAAGGTACGCAAATCATTACGATTTCCCACTCATGAATCCAAATTATTAATTTTAATAATAATACAATGAATAAATCAAAATCGTCTGCAGCAGAATTCAAGCGTATATTTATAATTATTTATGTCGATAGGTGTTTTTGCATATGGGTTTACATACATGTATATTTAAGTGAATATATAAACCATTAATTCTGCACGTATGGTGCCCTAACACCCCCCGTCACACGTCCTCTTGCCAGCTTGCGGTATATTGTGTAGATGTCGATGAAACAGTAAGTGATGTTTCTTGCTTAACATTTTGAAAACCTTTTTTGGTGATTAACTCAATTCTAATTTTCCATCAAAATATACGCCCACGAATCTACTAAAGATAACAAAATATTTCTCACTTTTACATACGTTTTCATTAATAATGCCTTTGCGGTCCTAATGTTGGGGAAATGGGACATTACGAAAAAATTATTGCTTAACCTTCATATATTTAGGAACAAATAATTGAAAAAACCTTTTAATATAGAGGAAAACGCTTTCATAAAGTGTTAAAAAACGCAAATACAATCATTTAACTATAAAATATTACGTGCTTTTCTCTTGAATTAAAAAAGGGATGATGGTCATAATAGCATTAAATATAGGCATAAAAACACTAATTTTATAGAAATAGGTGTTAATGAGAATCATTATGATAATTCCTCTGTTCAAAACACACGTAAAGGTGAAATATCTGTTACAAATTATACTTCTGCTAAAAGAGGAAATTATTGCATACCCTTCTGAAGCTCGGTCACGATATTACAGCACATTTGCTGAGTGGAACGTCGCTTACCTGCAAAAAGAGAAACGATTCGTTAGTAATTCCACCAACAACGAATAAAGAAATTAAAATAGAGGGATCGGAGTAATGGAATTGCATTAAAAGTACTTTGTAGGTTGGTTTGGAATTTTGAATCATGCAAGTAATAATAAGAGATGCATCGATGCTGCAATTAAAAACCTGCCTCGTAATAATTATCTTAAATTGTATCGCATCGTTAAATCCGACACCGTTATACTAAGACCCGGAATTATGAATCGGATTATAGCGTGCGCTTAAATTTCTCAAGCGCCACAATCCTCCCAAGTCGTATTTGCATAATTAATACGATCCTTACCTCCCTTTTCCAGATGGTATTAATGTAAATAAAGTCCTTTCCCCTCTCAACGGCATGTGCCCCATCTAATACTGTAAAGTGTGAGTATATTTATTCCCCAAACAACTTCTTCCTGCACTCCCACAAGGAAATATAGAGAAAAAGAGTGAAGTAACTTTTTACGGGCTTTGCTTTGTGCCTTCCCAAATGGAAAAAAATTCATTCTTAAAATTACGGAAACAGAACACAGAAAATATGTACAATATTGCCAGATTTGATTTCTTTCGGGTCAAAATGTGTACCCCGTGCCCACTAGAGGACTGCAGTTTCTTCCCCGAAATGAGACTAACCTAACAACGTCGTTAACGTGTGCTGTCTTCCGCCAGATATTTCTCGTAGAAAGCAGGAGATTCGTCACAATTCGAATTGGGGAAAAGCAAAAAATAACAGTGGCCCTGGCAGCATTGGGGAGGATTGGTGTGCGTGTTGGAAGACGGAGGAAGTGTGGGTGTGGGCGAAGAGAGTGGATTCCATGAAGAGAGGCGGGAGTGGCTGGGGGCGGACGGGCATAGGACGATTCTACATCAACACGTAAACCGTCGAAAGGGAGTTTGGCGAGGGGATGTTAAAGTCACAGATTTATATGGGGTGAATCACAGTGATACTTGGAACTCTGATGATAAGAGTTTCAACATAAACTATTGCGGATTATCAGTCAATACATTTACGAGCGAGGAATTCTTCCAAACTCAGGTTAAGCACAATTACATTGGTCTGGTTATTAAATACTGTGACTTCCTTTAATTCATTTTTTGGTGCTGAAACAATAACAAATGGTTTAAGTTGCCCGGAGATATAATGCTTAACATATCGATTAAATCAGAATCGTGCTTTTCACGAAGGAAAAGACTTTCTGGGAAATGAAACACACAGAAACAACTGTGAAAACTTCCTCAACCGTTGAATGCGTGTGTTTTAGTGCTTGACCCTCCTTAAAAAGTAGTTGAGGGAACATGGACAGGGATGGACTAAGGAAACACCGCAGTGATACAAAACTTGAAGGGAATAAAGAAGAGTAGGGGATCAGAAGACAGCGATAAATAATGGAGGGAGCAAAGGGAAGGAAGGCGAGGAGAGGGAGGAGGTTCCCGGGTGTGTGATGTGAAAGCAGCGCCGTCAAGTTAGTGAGGACGGGACAAAGGACGAGGAATGAAAGACAAAAATGACTGGCCTTCCGAAGATGGCCAATCCCATTTTATCCTTGGCCGTAGACTGAATTTTTTTACTTTTCCCTGCGGCTTCCCACACACAAGAGCCAACGACCTAATTATAAAGTCACGGAGTTGCCTGTCGCCACGCCGACTCAGCAGTATAGGATAAGGTTCTATCGCTCATGATGAAATATACTGAAATCCACAAAATTCATGCGATATGGTGGAAAATAATCGGAGCATTATCGTTCGTTGCGGCCCATTGAATAAAATTTATCTTGTCTCTCTAATCCCGAGCACCAAACCCACGGGGTCATGTCGAAGCACATACGGGGTAACGATAATATAGGTGGAGTGATAAAAGAGCGTTTAATCATCAAAATGGTAGAGAGCTTGGACCTCCCATTGAAGATATAAAAAACAGACTAAGGCACAGTTTCTCAAAGAAATATTGTTAACAAATGCGCTGAAGCTTGTGTGTATTTCCACGAACAAATATTCATCAATAAAACCTAAAATCTCGTTAAATTGAATGAAATGAAAATTGATTATTCTTGAGTATCTTTTTTGTAGTAAAGAGTTTTGATTTCGATAACAATTTACCTGGTAGCTTCGTAGTCACGTAATACTAAATCATTTGACAAAGGCTACTCTTGCACCTGAACTATCTCTTTGCTAGCCAGGTTTTAGGGCGAGGTGATTGTCCACAACTTCCACGAAAAATAGTTATAGAAGCAAAGCAGCATTCATGAACCAAGTGATACTAGGCGAACGGAAAGCATCGAACGGCTAACTGTGAGGAAATGGAGGACAATGCCTTGGCCGACCAGGCAAAACGAATGTGAGGCAGAGATTTGAGACGGGGAGGGGCTAATTGGAAAGAGTGTATCGTTAGGGAATTCCGCCCAGACAAAAAGACAGATAAATGGGTATAACACAAGAAGAAGATAGTGAAGGAAGAGAATGTGGGAGAAATAATTAAAACGAAATTCGAAGAGGGCGTTGAAGTAATTAAAGGGCGGAAGAGAGAGAAATGGCACGTTTTTCAAAATGGTTAAAGTGGCTATGTACCATAAAATAATTTTTCCAAAATTTGTACTTTCTTTACTATGTTATTGCGGGAGTTCACTTTGAGTAAATTCGTATAATGCAGATCAAAGATGAAACATTTTGTGAGTGTAAAGGCACGTAAGATGCGTAATAAATATTTTAGTTGAATAATTACAGAAATTTTCCAAAAGTTTCGTTGTTACAACAAGTAACTAAAAGATAAGCAGTAAAACATGCATTCTTTAGAAAATGACAAACTTGTTACAGATAGCGTAAACAAGGCCAATATCATGATTCTTTTTTCTCAACCTCTTCAACAAAATTATTAGTGCATAAAACAAAACTCCCACGGAGCAGAAGATCCCATGAGTAACCCTATTCCCCAAGGAACGAACGCAAAAACAACTCTGAAATATAAAAACAAACAAGTCTCACAAGAATTAAAATTTTAGATGAGATTCAGAGAAAATTCTCCAAGCTTGTTAAAAATCGCTACAAAAAGCAAGTAAGCGGCATGGACGTGATGTAGGAATCAGACTAGGAGCTTCTTGATTCTCCAAGAGAGAAGGCAAGAGTTAGACTTTAAGAAAGGTACAGGGCATCTGATTTTTCTTTCAGAACAAAGGTCATTATCATGCGCCAAATTATACCGGTAGATTTGACCACCGGGATGTATACAAGAGGTATACCACGCGCCGTTTAAGTACTCGTTCTTCCTTTACAGGATACGCAGCCATCAAAAAAGGGAGGTTTAAGAAAGGAAAATAAAAGAGAATAAAGGCTTTTTGAAATCTGTGAAGAATACAATTTATTGGCGGCAAGTAAACTATTAGAACCAACAAAGAATTCGACACATATTTTCTTATGCCTTGTGTTAAAAGATATCAAATTTACTTAATTCTCATAAAGTAGAGATTTAGCGATCAAATCAAGGGCTGCCAAACTACTTGATGACAGCAATGACAGCATCCATAATTTAGTACTAAGGAAATTTCTCCTGAAATCCAAGAAGCCGAAGAAGATAATAAAGGCTCTACGGGAGTTAGACACAGAGAAGAAAACTAAGCCACGGTTATTTTTTTAACAAAGATTGGAAAAGGAAATGAAAAATGCAACCACATAAGATTGAGTAAAGAAAGATCGCCGAAAATAAATACTAGCCGTTAAGCTCCCATGATAAAGGATGTATGCCGAAGGAAATCTGTGGAAATTAATCATGGATCATTGACAAAAAATACCTAATAGAAGAGGGAATAAACTACAAAACCGAAGCATTAAGGAAGAACAGGTGCATTATGCAACAGATTGAAAACTCAATCAGCATAAAACTAAAAGGAAGTAGAGAAGAATGGATCACACAGGGTCTTAGAAGAAGTGACCCTTGGAAAAGTATAATCAATTTTCAGAGGTGATACAACAATTTAATGAGTGCAGGGCATCAATGTATTTTGGATTAGTAATAGTGAAAATACCATTTATGACGAAGCGAAGAAATTGAAAAAGTATACGTGGAGTCTTTATGAGAGAAAGAAATGATTTCCAGAAAAATGGAAGAAGAAAAACTATAGAGGGTGATTAGAAAGAATTATGAACTGACTAACCTCATTTAAAGGATACTTTAGACCTGAATTTGACATTACACTAACGGCCCGATATTCCATGTTCAAATAGGCCTCTATCCTAGTTCTTCTATTGACTGGTTTCGCTCCCATTCTCTTCTAGATAATTATGCACAAATATAGCACCCTTCTTTGTACCATTCCTGCCTCTTTAACGACTTCGTGAATTTCTCCCCCGACGGACATTTGCCGCGTATTCCAAATACGGTCACACCATTGCAAAGTAACGATTTTACCTTGTACTGACTCATTACATTTCCCTGCACCTGTCAAATGAAAATCTCTTCAAGACGTTTCCATCATTCTTGATGCGTGGCAAGTCTTGGTTAAGTTGACGAGCATGTACCTGAAATCGTTAATTTTTTACGCGCTGTTGATTTTCCCAATTTTTCCCCTAAAATAATTTTTTTAAAGATTTAAACATGTAATTCCTTGCATCGATACGAATTATTGTGTTAATTAAGGAAAAATAGTTTGTGACCAACTGACGACAATTCCTCTACATAGATAACACAGGCCAACAGTGTTTTTGGTGCTGGAGCTTTTAATGTTGATTTAAAGAAAAATTGGGGTGCTGAATCCAATTATGACACTAGACACTAGTTTTTTCCTATCAGCTATAGTTTTCAAGATATAGATATGTTGTTACTTACATAAAAAAACCTTCTACATGATGATATGGGAATATTATATTAATAATTATCTCATTGGCCTACAATATAGAAATATACATAACATTTATTGACAGTTTATTGAAAATAAAAGGAACACCGCAGAGTGGTTATAAATTAGTAAAAACACAGTAATCAACCCGAAGGTCGGTTTAGTAGGTGATGGTAGAGCTCACCCATGTACCAAGCCCGACGGCGTGTGAATATTCACACATCAGGGTAGGGGGGCCAGTTCCTTTCCCTGTGCCGGTTATGGTTTCCCAGGAAGACCTGGAAGACCTGGACCCGAACAATCAACTAGCTTGGGTGAAGCTGCAGGTTCCCAGAGTGCCTTTCCCGAGAATCGAACCCGGGACCCTCCGGTCAGTAGTTCAATGCTCTACCCACTAGACCACCGCGACCCGCCTTATAAATTAGTATACTTATAGATTTATTTAACTTTGAAAATTATTTTCCGGAATATATCAAATAGTAAAACAACTAATCGTAAGATGTGCCATATCTAAGAAAGTAGAGCTGTTAAATAAAAACGGATTTCATATTTGAATTCCGCTCTACAAATAAAGTTAAAATCATCACAAAGATTCCCGCCACCAAAAAAAAATTTTTTTTTAGGCCTGTGTAATCATCCGCAAATAACTTATTGCTACGATTTACATGAGAAATTTTATCACTAAGGTAGGTTAGAAAAAGTAGTAGACCCATTACACTTCACTGCTGCATGTCGGATTTTATATCTAGAGCTTTCGAGCTGATGCTGTTTGCTATTACCCTTTGTTTGCTGTACAGGATACCTGTACGATAGGAATGACTCCTTAACACCGCAATGCCTGTCTAGCTATAAGTGAATCATGCAGGACCTTATCGCTCATGTGAGTATTCTTCTCTGCTAATTTTAGTATATCGCCGATAAAAAGGTCCAACTGTGTTTCGCATGATTTTTCTCTCTAAACAGGTTTGGCAGATAAGGTCCCAGCTGTTAAGGAAGGTCATCAAGCTAACAACTAACAAATGCTCCAAAGTTTTGCAGCATATCGACGTTAGAGATATTTACTTGTAACTACTCGGATCCTCGCGATAACCTCTTTTGCAGTTTGGAGTGACGCGGTCTACCATTTAGTCTCCGTAAATTGACCCTACGGTCAATAAATGTGAGACTATCCCGTCTAAGGTGCAAATTAATCGACAAGGTCCTTAAAAGCATATCTTCAAGGGCTTTGTTTGCCTTGAAGCTTGGAAGTTGCTCAGCTATATCTTTGCGAAATTGTTAAGTCAAACTTTCGATCATCAGAGACTACAGATGACGCTGTTATTTCCTCAGAAAAGATTGAACAGGCGCTTTTAAAATGCTGATTCAATGCACCGGCTTTATTTACAAAGGCGGTACTAGTGTCCAAACTACTCCCCCCCAACTCACCATTCCTTTTGACTGAATCATTACACGTTCTAGAGCAACATGGGAGCTTTGGACCTTACTACAGGAAGGTTGACTGGAGGACGTTCAATCTCCGGAAACCAACCTTTAAAAGGTCCACAAAGTAGTCAACACTCAAGACGAGGCCTTCTCCACTGCATTGAAATTATTCCCAAGCAAGAAGCAAGCCTCTTCCCGCCCACCCCTTCCACTATAAGCCGTTCGGAAAAATCAGGAGAGAGGCTACTTGAAACTCGGCCTTTAAGGATTGATGAAACATAATAGGTGCAAATGACGGAACTCATAACTTGGCATATCCAACTAGAATTTTCATTTTTCACGACCATCGTTTCGCCGTAAGGCTTCATCATCAGATACAGACCTCATGACGTTGCCTGACGACGAAACTATGGTCGTGAAAATAAACATTCTAGTGGAATCTACCTCGTTAGTCACCCTTCATTTACTCCTAGTATGAATCACTTCCACCGAGTAACGCCTAAGAGAACTAGGTAATTCAAGTATGATATTCCTAGATTTAATGACAAATAATGTAAGTCATTTCATGAATATTTTGGTAATGCATGCTGTTGCCAAAACGTAATCTATATTATTTTAGAATAATACACTGCCAACTTTACGGCATTAAAATGGTAATGGTGTGTCTTTCGAACTGAAGCCCAGCATCTTTGCTATGCCGATTACGGATATTCCTATAATGTAACCTTTGGTGCCCGAAAGATAAAATGGGACTACTCTATGCCTTATGACATACTGAAGAATACAATAAGTTTACATTTGTCAATATCTTCCATACCCCATGGATACAGCATTCGACTCGTTCAAGGGAACCTCTTCTGACATTTGCCTGAACCCAAAAATATTACAAGCACTCATCTTTTAATTTTAGGTAATACCCGCTTCCACCAGTCCCAAATCATTTTCTCGCGACTAGAGGGCCTCTCTGCCCTCACACCTCACTCCCTCTCACTCAATCTCCCCCATAAACCCACCTCACCAGGCAATCCTGCCTCTCCTTCCGCCTCGCCCACACCTCCTCATACCACGCCAAGCACGCCCATGCCCTCTGTTCAACACATCCGCCCGTCCATTCCTTCTAGTCTCTCTCCAAAGCCTCTCTCCCCTGCCTCCTTCCACCACATACGTACGCACAATATACCCACATTCTTTTGTTTGACAAGGAAAACGACGGCTTGTAATTCACCGGTTTGAGATTATGTTTACTCTTCTATCACGTGTGCATTTAAAGTTGATTGCGTCTCTCTGACTTCCTTTCTACCGTCAATTAAGATTGTCCCCACCTCGATCACCCCACAAGGCGTCACCCCGTCGCTCATACACATCATGCCGCTCTTATTTCTCCCAATTTCTCCTCTCGCATCCTCGAAGCAAGGAGGAATAACACTTACTCCAAACAAAACACACTCCAGCAACCTACTTTACATCAGGCCACTCTTCATTTCTGCGCACTTCCTTCGGCCCTTCATCCCGTCCAACATCACTATCCTTGTTCCTGCCCTTTCCTCGTTCGCCTAACATTCTCGCCTCTATTACAGTCTTCAACATCCCACTGCCGCTCAATTCGCCTTTCATCCATTTTTCCTATCTCCATAGGATTTCTCCCAACAAATCCCTCTCCTCACCCACCATCACCAGTACTTCCTCATTTGTTTTCTTTTTGGTCCATTTCACCTTCTCCATTCTTCTCCACACCCACATTTCAAAAGCCTCCAATCTACGTCTATCCTCCTGCTTCAGTGACCATATTTCCGCGCCGCCCAAAGCTACGCATATATTTATATATAGACAGTCAAACATATATATATATATATACACATATATATGTATATATATACATATATATATATGTATATGTATATATATATATCTTATTATAATCTACCGGTAAAGGTAGGTTTTTGGATGGACACAACTTACTATATAGTATATATATATATTTTTTTTTTCGCACATAGAAATAGACATATAAGAAAAGGGGATAGGAAAACACATAAAAGACCAACACAGGAAAGGTGGGTTGGCTGACAAAAATGGTGAATACGTGTGAGTTTCATTTGCATGTTTGTATTTGTTTTTGTTCGCTAGTGCCACAAGTTCGCTTCTCCGATTAAATTATTATTCACTTCCGTGAGACATCTCTTTCAAGATATATTACATATATGTGTGTGTGTGTGTTTTGCATACATGTATGTACATATACATGTACATTAATGTACACATAGGAATACTCGTTGAAAAATGTATGTAATAAAAAGATGTGATAATGGAAGCACTCACCTAATATTTTTATGTTTCAGTGGTTCCAGTCACCTTCATTGGAGTACGAGAGGTAACTGAGGGGAGGATAAAGAAAAGAGTGGATATTTGGGGCGGAGTGTTAAACAGAGGGACAATCAAAATGGGCGATTGATTGTTGAAGTAACAGCAGAGGAAGGTGTTAGTTAATTGGAAATGTTTAATCCGGGATATTCAAAGGATTTATATGGCCAGTTGAAAAATAATTCTAGGGTTTTGTAATTGGACTTGTGTGGCTTTTGACGAGAAGTAGAACTTATCGTATATATTGTAACAATAATCAACATATTTCCCAAGGGTTTGTATCGAGTCGGGGAACAGAAGAAAGACAGGTGGGTTTAGTGAGTTACAGGATGTTCCGTGATTGTTAATAATAATATTGATGACTGTTGTGTATTTTTGGTGGTTTCCGTGACACAAAAAACTAATCTCCAAATCAAAGATGTCTTTTCTTTACATATTTACTAGAGGCGCCTGCCATCCTATCCCGCTTATTTGCACTATTCTTACCCTTTGCTTTTCCTCTTTTAACGCCCTTACTACTCTGCCCATCCTCCTCCGAATCACTTCCTAAATATTCTTGTGATAAAATTCATAATAGGTGAAAGGTTCTACTCGTTCTAGTTTCTGTCCTCAAAATTCAATATTTACCTTAAGCTTCCTTTGTATTAGCTTTGTGTTCCTAGTAATTACCTTTGTTTTCTTATTATCAATTCACATCCCATATTTGCCTCAAAGGTTTGGCAATGAACAAAGTAATATTCTGAACCAAGTGCCTGAATAAACTAACTTTTGATTATCCGCAATTCTTGTTTGAAGATTAGTCCTTTTACTTTCATTTCTCTTCATACGTGTGTATTGAATAAAACAGGTGATTTTGGACACCCCTCTCTTAATTTCCTTCCCTGCACTACCAATTTCGACTCTTTACTCGGAATTTTCAAACGGAAAGTCTAAATGTCCAGCCACTTTTACTTTTTTGGGGTGGATATCAACACCGATCTAAAATAGACTTCCCGATACTTTCCTCCCTCATAAATAAATCGAATGAGCCCATAAAAAGTCTTCTTTCATCGTTTTCCTAAATTCTTAAGTAATTCTTAAGTAGTGCTAATTATTTCCTAAGCTTTCCTCGATTTCATTTCCTTTAATACTTTTTCTATTTTGCGGTAAACTATTTCTCGTCATTTACTATCATTCCAAATATCACAAGTACATTCGATAGCAAAACTAATTGACCCGTTATCATTACTAAACATATTTCCTCAATATATTATTTCCATCTTGTCAGAACCTCTTTCTTTCCATTAATACACGATCTGCTTTATCTATAATTGTGTAAGGAGAATCTTCCTTTCATAAATTCTGACGGTTCCTCTTGTAAATTGGCTCCGTTTCTCCCGGTCTCAGGAAACTTTTCAAATCTTTTCGCAGGTCTCTCCACCACGTTTCCCCAGCCATATTAACTTCTGCTCTTATGGAGGTGTTTAGCTCTTTATGGTTTTTGCTCTCTAATTCTTAGTTCACATACTCCCACTTCCTTATCTCACTTATTTTCCTTCCATATTTTCTGCAATCCACGGCTTCGTAAACCTTTCTTTATTTACCCTTCCTATTGCTTTGATCACCGTTTTCTTCAACCCTTGTTTGTAGTATTTTTTCCGTCTTCTGAGAAATCTACCCTTCTGCCCTTCCCCAAGGAATGAAATCAATTGCCGAATGGTATTTCTTTAATCTTCATTCCATTAATGTCTCTTATATTCTCATTCACGTTACTTTAACGTCAAACATCAAATTGAGATCCAAATCTGCTCGCGGTAAACTATGTAGTTCGATTCGGCAATTTCTCGATTTATACATACCAATAAAATCATCTTACTCCCTATCCCGGTCTATCTAAATCCCTCCGTATCTCGGTATTTCTATGTGTTCCTACGTCGACTGACTGTGACTTTGGAGCCTGCTATAAGTTTTCATTAAACTACTTCTCCGGTAAAACATTCTAGTTTTCTCGCCACATCCAATAACTCCTCTTAACAGTACTTTCTGATAAAACTCCCGTCTCACCCTCTGCCCAACCCCGCATTCCTATCCTCGATTTCTATCATGCGATTTCAAAAAGTCCTTTGCAGCCAAATATGTACCAACTCCCGTAATCTCACAACAATGCTGCCTACTTATTCTGGGAGGAATCCTATTGTAGTTACTGAGGAGCAGTTATCAAAGGATTGCTTTTGGGAAGCCGTGTATTTAGGAATGTGGTGATTGAGTTATTGAGCGGGAGATCAATTGAATTAAATTCTATTTCTGTTATGAATGGAATTTCAATGTAAAAATTCTCACAGCAGAATAATAAAGAATAACCGTACAAGTAAACATTATTATTCTGTTGTTTACCAATTTAGGTAGGCTTTGGATGGGTACAATCCAGAAACCGGTCTTTACCTCTCCCACCGAAACGGAATCTGGCATTCAGCATTACAATAAACCCCAATTCAATTCCGCATACTTCCTTCCTGCATTCCGTCCAACGTTCCTACTCCTACCCAATCCCCGCCCTTCTAACATTTCATCTCCAATCAACATCTTCTGCATCGATATTTCCTGCCTCTTTTGGATTTCTTCCCGCAATCACTTTCTCCACCGTTAACATGCCTTGGACTTAGTCGTTTGTTTTACTTTTTGGAGTCGATTCCACCTTTTCTGTCCATCTTCACACTCATATTTCAAAATCCTCCAATTTACGACTGTCACCTTGTTTCAACGACTGCTTCCGCACTTCACGCATTCCATACAAATGTTTTAGCTAATATTTTCCGAGTATACTTATGATAATCCCCTATTTTTGGTTCCCTTTTCTTCTTTCAAGGAAAAAACCGTAGGCACGAAGTGACTAATACAGGATTTTCGAAATTAGAGAAAAACACCAAGAATGGCACCGACTTGGCTCAGTAATGTGTGCACTCTCAGTCCGAGTTTAAATTTACACAAAATTCAGGATGTATTACTGGGACTTTAATAAAGGATTTATATAGACAATTGGGTTCTGGAATTGTGCGTCCTAGTTTCACCGTAATTGAGTTATTTAGTTTCCTCCGAGCAGCCCTGCGCTCCCCTTGGTTGCTGGAATTTCCGTCCTCTTCCCTCCTCACCCTTTCCCCCCATTCCTTCCTCCAGCCACAATCACCCCGTCGAGGAAATAGCTGGGAGCGCGGCTGAAATAATTGGGAGGTATTATATGGGCAAACAAAAAGTGACGGGAAGCTACATGGGTGCGGCCATCTGTTTGCAAGGCTGTGTGTTTAGAATTAAAATTGATTTGTGGGTGGGCAACCCAACAGATTGGCGATGGATGGGTCCGTTTTCTGGGGATGAGAGAAATATGAGGCGATTGGCGTGAGGTGAAATGAAGTTCCGCAAAAACAACGCAAACTCTTACCCACCTCGACGAAAATGAGCGATAAAATTTTAAGGGGCATAACAAGTCCCCGTGGAATGATGCGATCTGATTTCTTTTTCCAATATGTATATCCACTCGTATATTCGGAGAGGGTGAAATATTTTCAATCGCTCATACGGAAAGCTGATTGAGGTGAGCGATTCGTGAGTATCACGATTTTTACTCATTAGTAATCTAATATATCTCGCTACTACTCTAGTCCCCAGAGCACTTTGAAAAGAGGTCATTGCTTCTAACAGAGAAAGATACATATGGACTGCCTTGCGTCTCTCTTCGGATAAAAGCTGCATAGATCACTTCAAAGTGTGCAATTTCCCGAATCAACCCACGCGCCATGTTTCGCGTGCAAGCATTTAGGAAAGATGAGATGCCAGCTCTTCATCTTCATATAACTAATTCTAGCGAAATGCGATAATTTTTCCCAATAAGAATAACTACGAGTGCGCTTTAGTAGAGATATTTTTATGCATGTAGTGCACTTGAATACAATGAAACGTGAGTGTTTTGGATTCAACTCATGGCTGTAAATGCAGTTGCATGCTTTGCGGCCCCCCACGAAATGGTGACGTCGATCGTCAAGTGAATTTTACGGTAGGTCAAAAGCAGATATAGTATGCATCCAGCAGTGTCACCCGAATCCCTGGTAACATCCCTTCGTGATCCCAGCATTGTTGGTAGACCTGGTTACATACGTACTAACCGATGAGGGAACATTTTCAACCAAGGCACGGTTAAACTCAGGCTTCAAATAAAATCATTACAAAATATTAGCTTCGTGAAGAAAAAATACATCACCAAAACAAGAATCGAGGCAATGCCGTGAAATCAGCGTATGAAATCACTAATGAATGAAACGGCGCACATTTAGCGACACCCCGCGCGCTGTTTCGCTGGAAGCGAACACAAAAATCAACAATAAGTCCCCTGTCATTTCTGGGGTCACGTGTCAGACGTTTGCTCGTGTTATTCGTTGAAATCACAACAATCCACCACCAGTTTACACTGCCCCCCTTCCCCCTTGATGTTTCCCCATGCCCCGACCATCAGAGTCTTAGCATGTTTTACATGCCGCGTCGAAATCCAACGCGCTGCGTGAGCGAACTCTAAACCCCCGACGGAGTTTGATCGATGCGATGCCGCGATTGACTGATGGCGCGGCGAACGCAAAACACGCTCGCACGCCGCGCTCCCCCTCACGACCACCCATTCCAACGCACGCTTCCAGCGCCGTCAGCCGGCTGGATTCGACAACATGGAGGATGGGCAAATAAATAAAAGTTGTGTGCAAAATCTTTTTTCCTCGCTATCATTAGAGACGCTTTCAGACATAAAAGTGTTTGCCTCCGTGATTTGAGCCGCCTCATTGTCACGGACGAAATTCCGTTCGGTTCGGTCCGATGACGTTGGCTGGTGAAGGGGAGAATATATACCGAACGGCTACTAAGCATGGAGTGAATCTAAAGCTAGGCTAGTGGTAGTTTATCCTGGGGATGAATGTTTATGGATCGTAAGAAATCCACGATAAATCAATTTTTTTACCTTGAAATGAATAAACGTAATGAAAAACCAAAAGTTTGATTTTTCGATATCCCATGTATTCGCACATTTATTTTCTCGTTTATAATTTCTATAACGTATCCTTTGTAATAAATCAATGAGCTGAATCTGACTTTTATTATCTTCAAAGCTTCAGTCAACTTATTTTCTATCAAATTACAATGCAAAAAAACCAATGACATCATATCAATAAAATTAGACAGATTAAGTATAACACAATTAGATTTAAGATGTCATTTTTTTCCACGAACGATACGGGATCAGAATAACATTGTCCAACCACGTGAGGAGTCATATTCCAGTTGATATTAGCCCGGTGTTTATTCATCCCCTGCTATACACCCTAGCGGTGGCTTGCAGGACACTAAAATATCTACAAAAGTATGATTCTCCAAGTTATAAATGGAACAGGTTCGATATTTAATGCACTCCATCATTGTGGTATTTGTTATATTACATAAAATTTAAAACGCAAGCATAGGTCGTCTTATTAGACATCCACCAAGCGACTTACACATCTATTAGGCGAACTCAGAGCGGAGGGTATAAGGTATTTCCCCTATGAGTGATAATAACTACAAGTAACATTGGCATAAATTGCGTTGAATCTCAGTGGCTTTCGCCTCGAAATACGTACCGAGGAACTGACGCGATATTACCCCGGGTTTACCGGAAAGGAGGGGGGGTGGAGAGGAGGCAAAGGTGGAGGTTAGGGAGTTGTGTTGAGGCGAAATTTCGCAGCTCAGGATATCCTCATCCTCATACTTGCGTCTCCGGAGCCGAGAGAAAGGTAGACATTTGGGAAGGAAGAAAATTTGGAGGCGGGCGAGGGCAGTAGATGGGGTGCAAAAGGAGGTGGTTTTGCGGGGAGGGGGGAAGGAGGGAGGGAGTTTTGGAGAGGCTTTTTCTCCGGGCTAAATCGTTTTCGTTCTCCCGAACCCGCGTTTACGGCGAGGCGAAATGGAGGTGGATAACGGGGGAGTTGGTGGTGGGTGGGAGGTCGGGGTTTTGGGGAGACGAAGGGAAAGACAGATGAGGGGGGAGGGACCGGAAGCGAGTGAAAGAAGGGGAGGAGCGGTCGCGCAGCCTCGCACCTGTGAGTGAAGCCCGGAGTCGCAGCAGCTGGTTCGGACGGCTGGAATTCTCCCGAGGTAAGGGAAAAAGATTTGAGGGCTGGCGGAGAGAGCAAGGGGGAGGGAGGCGGGGGTGAAAAGGGTTGGCGCTTTGTGGAGGAAGATGGGGGAGGAAGAGCACGGGTGGCTGCCTGGGGGGGAATTGGAATAGTCTGCGCGGGAGAAATTGTGTCTCTGAGGAGGAAAGGAGGAGGGGGAGGGGGGCTGATAAGGGAATGGCTGATAGGCAAACGGAGAGAGGGGGAGATGATTATGGAAGATGATACGTTGTACTACGTATTCCTCATGTTTTGGCGAGGCGTGTTGCAGCGCGAGCTCTCCATGAGTGAGCGAGAAATCATTCCCCTCTAAAAGCGAATATGTCTTGGCCTCGAATCATACGTTGTCACGATAGAAATTTCTACCGAAGGTCGAATTAGTGCCTAACTCCGTAATAAATCTACAATTGGGCCTGCATTTCACACCGCACAGAATTCATACTTAAAAATGCCGTTTCATTGTCAGTCTAAGCTTAGTTTCTTTTCGGAGCATTAATTTCCGCATTAATCTCAAAGCGCGCTTGGAACTCACAAATGGGCCAGGCCGCCAAGTCCGTCGTCGATTAATTCAATAACATTCAAATGTTATGAAACAAGAACTTTTTGTTTTAAAACTAGAACTAATGAGCAATGAGGTTTTGTTTCATATTATTTAATTTATGCGTGTATATATTTGTATGTATGAATGTATGTGTGTGTATATTTATATACATATGGATAGGAACACATACTATATTTATTTATAACAAATGATATAGATCGAAGAGCGTTCTGTTTCGAAGATATATGTGTCTGTATATATATTTTTTATTATTAGGTAATCTACCGGTTAAGGTAGGTTTTTGGATGGACACAACTATCAAATAAACATTTTGTAACTCCCCACCTAGCAACCTTATCTATATCAGGTCCCTCTTCATCTCTGTGTGTATATATATATATATATATATATATAAATTTATATAAAAATATATAATTATTAAACGATTTTGGCGAACTCGCCTTTTAAGACAGTATAAAATTATAATCTCCATGAAATTCCACTCTAAAAGAAATAAGAAGGCTGGTCAATAAAAAGTGATTAAAAGGTGTTTTATTCGCCTAATTTATCATTCAAGAATTATAATTATATGATGTACTTGCTTCAATATGTAATGCATCTAGGACAAGGTTTATTGATTTGAATCCAGAAATGCGACTTCAGCAACCGTTGCAAGTTAAAACATAATATCTTTCGCCTACGCCTGCTTCAGATGACCAAAATCGTTCCAGAGAGGTTTTAGTGTGAACTATTAAGAGATTTAAAAATTTTGCAAGATAACTGCGACTTCGCGAAGGGTTTCGTCTAAATTTTCTTTTACCAACATATATGTGGAGCCGAATGAAATAATTACTAATTCTGATAGCACTCACTATCAACGTTGTTCGACCATCCTCTCACAAAAGCAGCACTGGTGGTAATGTTTACTTCCGTAAGTGCAGTGACTGATCTGATTAGAAATATATTGTCTCCCCCCTTTATAATTTATAACATCTTCTGGGTGTGTTCCAGTTATACAAGTAGTATACAAGTATAAGTACTCACGACCCTCTTGAAGCATTACATGGGCCTCGGCAGATGATTTGTTCAAACAGAAACAAAATCCCTATGCTACTTAACTCCGTCCTCGCCGTAGACAACTGAAAAAATGTGTCAACATGCAATCACTATGACTAAATAAATACTCTTGTGCTAGCAAAGAAATTTATTTCACATTTATATTTTAAATTAATCTAACATAAAATTAAAATTTGTTTACAACTAATTTTTGTAAATTTAAATACTGATAATAAGGGGGAAAACTCCAATGGCCGTAAAAAACTTTAAAACTGTCTTCGGTAGTTTACTTTCAACCTTGTGTTGGAGGTGTTTTTCCCTTCAGTTCGCTGAAGAGGGCCACTTTGTGGCCGAAACACGCGTGTTCGACGCATATCCTCGTCTGCGCTCTATCGTTTCAGATTCTTCCAGAAGTTGGGCCCTTTGAGTGCGTGTGTGTGTGCTTCTTGAGTGCTAGTGTGTGTGATTGGTCTGTGCTCGTCCTTCGTGGATAGTCACCGAGTGTGTGCTTGTAATACATCCTGGTATCCTTAACGGGGTCTTCCTTACAGCCTCGTGAAGGATCACATTTCCACCTGGAATCTTTAACGAGGTCTCACAGCTTCGTGAAGGATTCCAGACAGGATAGTGTGTGTGTAGCTGTGTGTGGTCCCTGGCGTGGATTAATTTCCCGTAAACCACCACAGAGGGTATTCTTGGTCGAGAGTTGGTTGGTCCCTTACGTGGTTCCCGCGAATACCAACACAACAATTTGGTCTGACGAGAGTTGCGACTGTTTTTTACGGCCATTGGAGTTTTCCCCCTTATAATTTTAACCTAGAGGCCGTAGAGCTCTTGATTTCTTGCTTAAATACTGATGATCACTTTTTATTAAAAAGAGCAGGTATTATGAGAGTACACGTATTTATGCTAACTAATTGATATGGATGATGATTTCCCAACCATTTTTCTACTTATCAATGTTATCCTTCCGTTTGCAGATTATTTCTTTTTGATACATTCTCAGGTTTCTTTTCTGCTCGTACTCTCATCCTCGTTTAGATATTTTATTTTTACTCGTCCCCTTGCCTCCTCCATTAATATTACAAAATGAGCTCTAGTACTCCTTCTGCTTTTACTTATTTCACCCCAATTTGTTCATTTACCCAAAAGTACTTCCTTTTTACGCCAATTTCCCCAAACAGTAGAAGAATTGCAGTAATACGATATGAAAAATGTATTGCAATCAATTTCAAGATATTTGTTAAGCAACACAAAAATTATTTTTCACGGAGTGAAAAGAATAAACGATTGCAATTGGTTAAAGATCATGATCAATTTTAGATTGTAGTACGGTTAAGAACAATTTGAAAATATATTGACCTAATTGATAAAAATTTTCTTTCGAGAAAAGAACGACTCAAGAAAACCAGAAAGAAATGAATCTCGGTATTTTCGGAGTGAAAGGAGAAACTTTTCAAAAAGAGTCCTTATCATTATTTTCCATTACGTGCACAAGAATTTCCCAACTTCCCCCAACCGAATCAGAGGCGTCGCGCCCCCTGGGAATAAACCACAATACAAAGGGCAACAGTCGATTTCCGAATTCCAAAGGCCTGGTCGTTCAGATGGCGACCGCTTCCCCTTTGCATCCACGTGCGCGCGGATCCATGCACGCATTCGCACGATCCACGTGTAGCTCTCTCCCTCCCCCGCCCTCAGGTGGGAACTAGGTCGATCTTCCCTCCCCGCTGCTCCCCCCCCCCTGTGCAAGGGCGCACGCTGCTTTGAGAGCGCGCGAACCACGGACAGACAGAGAGGAAGATTTCCTCTCTCCCCGGGGCTCTCACGGAGAAAAGAATAAAATATTTTATCGCCTCCTCTCATTTCACTCCGTCCTCGCTCGCCTCGTGTTCTCGAGGTCTTTCCCTCTCAGTGCAAGGAAGCCATAGAGCCTGTCTCCTGCTACTCACTCAAGTGATGTGCCTCCCGCTCGCTTTAGTCCGCGCAGGAGGGGGGAGTGAAATGGTTCCCCCCGCCCCCTGAGTCGTTCCTCCGCTAGTGTGTGTGTGTGTGTTCAACGCGCGCTCGTGTGTTCTGCTCCTCCACTCACTTCTCTCCCCACTCTAAAGGCACCTATTTGAACATCACTCAGTGCTTTGATTTTTATTTCCTTGCATAATCGGGGAATTTTTAGAGAGCAGGAAAAATCGGCGGTAATTTACCCCATTCTCATCAAAACACTACTGGTGACGACTTAAGTCCAACCTAGTAGTATTATCGCATTTTCTCTACAAAATGTGCAAATTATTCCCCATAAATTTATTCTCCAAAGTTTAATGACCAAAATATACGATTGATTTACTTATGGTATGCAAAATAATTTTAATATTTCCTTCTTCCTTCGGGTACGTGGCAAAAGAGGTATGAAAAGCACTGCACATAGGAAGGAAAATCGGTGGGGATTTCTTAAAATCAGTTTAGTTTGCGGTTGTTCTTAGCCAGATCAATCTTCCTTCGCCAGTCCGTTAAACAGTCCCAATCATTGTTGTGTGCATCAGAGCAACAAAGGATAGCCGGGTGCATTACATAAAGGTTATCATGCTTTAGAGAAGGATGGAGGCTAATTTAAATGTAAAAAATGGGAGGACATGCACTAGAGTAGGTAGAACATCATATCTCGGAAATGTTTTGGGCCATAATGGTCAAAGTAGTAGGAGCATAAGGAGAAGAATTGCGTTCGGCAAAGAAAATTTCACAAGGAGGAGGAATTTGATGCCAGGGACGTTGAGTAAGGACGTTAAGAAAATGCTCGTTAAAACTTTGATATGGAGTGTGCTTTTTCCTGGCGAAGAAAATTGCTCGTTGAAGCAAGATGATAAGCTTAGACTGGATGTTTTTGAGAAGGGGAGTGTGGAGAAGGATGGTGAAGGTAAAATGGAGAGAGGAAGGAAAACCAACGAAGCAGTACTGGGTATGGCGGGGGAGGAGAGAGAATTGATGGGAGGTATCCAAAAGAAGTAGGTAGGGGCGATGCAGACCATTTTTGCAAGCAACGGAATGTTGAAAACTGTGAAAGTGAGTGGAGATCGTTAGGTTAGAGAGTGGGGGGGATGGAAGGAAAGGATATTTTTTGACGGAATGGAGTTTGAATGCATGCGTGATTGAATAAGGGTGTATTGTAGCGATGGTTGTCAGACAGTTTCTTGCAAGGCACGGCTAATAAATGTGAGGACCTTCAGTCTAGCTCAATTCAACATATATTTTAAACAGTCGAAGTCAGCGGAAGTAAACCTATTTTCTTCCTCAGGGACTTTTTTCCTTTTGAAGCAAGTTTGGGTGTGCTTGCGGTAGTGATTTTTGGAAAATGCGTATTTTTGTTTGTACTGTAAAGGCGGGAGGGGGCTGTCACGAGAAGGGGGTTCCCAGGGAGGGATATTGGCCGGAAAATGCATAGAAGAATCGCTTTCATTCGGGTTATTAAAATATATAAATATTGGTAGTTTTTTTGTTAGCGGTATTTTTTATATTTTGTTTTGTTATGTTTGTTCAACTTTTATATATATATATTCACTTTCTTGTCTAATGGGATTAGTGCAAGCGGTTGGAAGTGGATGATAATGTGAGAAGTTAATTATGGGTTGAGATTAAGCTGAGATAGGTTTTATTTTGCCCTGGGAATGAGGGTAGAAGGTAACGAAGGTCCGGAGATCCTATGCCAGATCAAATTTTGGTATCTCTGGGAGCTATACTCTTACGGGGATTTTTTGGGATAGTAGAGGGAGAAAGGTTCAGTACCGTGTGAAGTGTAACGTCGGAGGGAAATTTGATTCATTTTTTCTTCTTTGGTAAGATAGAGAGGGAGATTTTGGTTAGGATATTAGCATTTGCCTGTTGGGAGTGAGGTGGACCAGGGGGAGGCTAAAAGAGGGTTTTTGGAGGTTCTGATGATGTAGGTTGCATAACTGATTACAGGTGTACAAATGATGGTTTGGTAGACTAACGAGGAAAGTTGTAATTAGCACGAAGAAAATAAAAAGGTAAAAATGTTCATGAAAGCAAATTGAAGCTCGAAAAGTATCGATTAAAGGTATACCTGTATATCTTATTTAAAAATAGAATATTCATACACCATGATAAATTCTTTCCCACATATTCAAACTATTCAAGGGGGACAATTAACATCGCGTTTTTAATACTAAAATAAAAATTGCTATTTTAAAACTATATGAAATGAAAACTATTACTGAATATTTAGAATATATTTCACCTTGACTGTTGAAATGAAATCCTTTAACTCGCATATCGATTGAACAAGTGTGTTATCCTTTTACACACTGACCCTCTCCCCTGAAGCTAATAAAATCTTGTTAAATGCATTAAATACGGAACAATTGTGGCAGAATATATATTGGGCAAGTAAGTGTATAAATATGAAGGAATTATTTCACTTTGCACACATTTAACAATTATGTTACCAGCTTAAGTGACCTGAGTCTCCAAAATATTGACAAAATCCCTAAAGGTTGGAAAGAATGAGGTTGTATGGAGTGGTATAAAATCAAGCTGGAGAGATGGGGTGATCAGGGAGTAGAGCCAACAGGAAGTTCTCCTCTGGGTCACATAATGCCAACGAGAACGATGCCACTGAAGATTTTGAAGTCCAAGAGAGGAAGAAAGAAGACTCAAGAATGTGGCCAGAGATAAGAAACGGCATGAGCATTACCCTTAGGGTTAAAAGGCACCAATATTTCAAGTGGATGAAGGGGAGAGGTTGTTCCGAAAAAAGCATGACTCTTTTTTGAGCACTCCCCCAGCATGCGACGTTTTTACTCTCTTTCTCGCACTATGACGGCGAGCAAAGGGGTGGAGGGGAGGTGCGGGGACCCCGGCGAGCACTGAGTGGGTGGGGGAAGAAATGGGATGGGCTGGCGGGGGAAGTTGGGGAAGCGGCGCCTCCGATGGAGTGAGGAGGGAAGGGGGGGGTAAGATATGTCGCCTGGGATTACTTCCAACTGGGAAGCGCCGCCCTGGAGGGGCAGTCAACTCGTCCCACTCCCGCCTGTAAGCCGCCATGAACGAGAATAGGTGGGACATAAAGCGCGATTAGTTAAGGATTGCAGCTCTATGAGCATTTCCCAAAGATTACGTGAATTTCAAGATAACAGATAGTGGTGTTGATTTTCACTTGGGGTGAGTTTCCATGAAACGTGCAACATTTTGCAAATTCACAGACAAATCTCGACATCCATCAGAAGTCAGTACGATATTTTTTAAGTGAAACCGGTGATGTTGGCTTGATACACAGGTCATTTGTCCAAAATTGATTGATCGTGTTCGATACAATGGGTTGAATATTTTCCAAAAATCGGTTTTGGCATCCTTCTCTCTCTTTGTGTCCCTGCCCAGATTTCAATTTTAAAAAAGCAACGAATGGCCATAATTAACAAAATGATATTCCACTTATATTTTAATGTCATTTCTAAATGTACAGAAGGAAAAGGAGTCAGAGGGATCAAAATTTTCAAAATTTTAGTCGATAGGGGGAATCAGTGCCCAATGCGGGAAGCCCCCCACGACTTCGGGCATTCAGAACCAAATCGCACGTGGATACAACTGTGCAGTTCATTTCTCCCTTGACCTTCTTCCCTTTTTTTCTCCGTGGGAGAGTGAATGGGGCGGACGGCTTGACGATCCCGTGGCGACGACCCCTCATTGCCAAGGCGTTCACTCAGCGTTCAATGGGACGATTGCCCCTTCAGAGCGGCGGGAGAGGGAGAAAAATGAGAACTTTTTCGAATCCGTAAGCGTATTTAGCTCGAGAATTCCACAGAGATATCAGATGGCAAGGGACGGGGAGTGGGGGGAGGAAAGGAGGCCTCCGAAGGAGGACTTGAGCAGGTAGAGAGGTGGGGAGAGATAACCTTAAAATTTCTATGGATGAACTTTAATGAAGCAAGATGAGAATCTGAAAACATCTTAAGGACGGCGGGTGTCGGAGTAGGAGGCACCTCAGTAAGTGAAGGAGTCTTAGAGCTGGGTTTGAAATGGGATTGAAGGAGTTTTAATTGACAACCATAAAAGAGACCTCTACGGCACCGAAGGAGTGCGAACACGGCAACCCATCCACCGCATCTCCACCCCCACCCCATCTCCGGGACCCCCGCTCTCCCGTCTCGCTTAATTATATTCCCCTCGACACTATTCCCCCCTGCTGCTTGCTCTGTGCGCCCCCACTCTGTTGGATGGGCGTTGCTCCTTTGTACAGCACTGCTGCTCTAACTCAATGACTTTCTCGGGAACTTACCGTCCTTATTTCCTTCCTCCAACCCGCTATACATTCCTCTCTATTTTTATGATTCAGTCATTGAACGTAAGACTAAATTTCAATATCATCCAAGACCCATTTTCATGGAAATATCTTCGTTACGCATCCACGGAAATTCAAACATCAAAGCGTTCTATGGTTTTGCCGTAAGAAATATGTCGTAAAGATCAAGGAAATCGAAATATATTCTAACTCCGCGAATTCCATTATATGTTGAGAAAGGTAAGAAGGTTAAAGAAAAAATGTCCAAAGGTACATTCGCTTATTTTATTGAAAGATGATTTCCGTCGCATTAAGTCTAAAGCAATTTTTTCTCATGATGGAAGTTAACTTTGGAAAAAAGTTTACCTCCAGATTAGCCTATTTAAACACTTTTCGCATTCGTTCGTGTCCTCTCAATAGGACATCAATCTTTACTGCTTTCATGCTTCGGAAACTCACGAGCATTCGATAACATGAATCATGAATTACGAATAACTCTTCCCACGTTTGAATTAAGCCACCATCAAACACATTCTTATAAAAATTTAGTTTCCAGTAAAGTATTAAGGAAAAGGAAACGTCGAAATTTAAGCTTCACGAACTCTTTGGTTGCCAAGCTAAAATTCGATTAGGGATTACGATTAGTTCTTCTTCTGAAAGAATAGGTAATTGAGAAATTGTTACACATACTTCTTCTTAAGCTGATCGTTGTAATAAAGACGAATGAATACTGTGGAGTGAGAAAATAAATTTAATTTCTCCCAGAAATAAGATCAGTCGAATTTTTACTGCTCATCGACGGAAAAGAATAATATTTGGAAAACAGCAGTCGATACCGTCTGCTGAAATGTAACGAGAAAACAAACGAAAAAACTGGGAACGGACGAAATAGAGCTCAAGCGACGGCCAGGGATGAGAGAAGGCTCACAGTTGGACATTTCTGCTGGCCTACGATTGGTTTCCAAACTGTTTCAAGGCCAGAGAACGGACAAGCATAAGATGGGGGATTACAAGGAAGACAATATGTTCATCGGCTCGGAAAAAGAACTGTCCCCCGGTCTTAACACGAGACATCCCTAACAGAAACCTTTAGAACTAAATGTTTCCATCAAACTTTAGTTTTGATGACGATTTCGGGTCAAGAAGAAAGAAATGGATTCGTGGAGAATTAAAACTAAGAGGACACGGGAAGATATTCCTTTAAGGTGATGATTGTGTTTAAAACGCAACTCATATTATTCGCGAGACACTTGTTTGTACATACATGTAGTTGCCTTTGCGTTGCCAAGAGTATAAAAAAGGCCGCAAAGTTATAGCTAAATCAATATATATATACAGCATGAATTTAAATTCAAAACAATTTATAGCTCAATAAGTGGAACTATTCAAAAAGAGGAACTCAATAGAGTTTCTGGTAATAACCCGCTCCATAAGTCAGGCACAGAATAAGTATTGACTCTTCCTAACGGGACATCAGCATAGCACAGGGGGCATTCCCTTCAGAGGCTACTCCCATATAATTTATTGCCGCACGCATAACTGCAAAATGCCTCGGATGACGAGGCGAAGGAATTACAAGGAGCTCATCCGTGGACAGGGACCTGGGGAAAGTAGCAATTTGGCACGGGAGAGAGAAACGGTGATGGGAACGGGAGAGGGTTTGCGCGAAGGAGGTGGACTGATTCGGTTGGAAGACGGAGAGGAGATGTCGGTAATTACGGGGACGTTTTCGAGGAGGCAAGAGAGGGGAACTGAAGGGGGGGGGGTGAATTCGGATGGCAATGCCGTAAATTCTCGAGACTTTTGATGGCGGTCACAGGCTCTGGTGAGGCCGGGGCAGGGAAGAAGAGAAGGGTTGGACGAGCCATCCCCGGCTGAAACCTTCGAGAAATGGCTTTCGTGAAAAGGAGAGAGAGAGAATAAGGTCGGAGAAGCATCTGGGCGAAGTCCATGTGGCGGCGAAAAAACGAAAAAACATGCGAGGATCAAGCCGCTCGATAAAAAAGAAAAATTTTCCTCCGGGGTAAGAAAGCTTCAACCGCGAAATTTTGCGATTGTTATTTTTTTCTAAAATGTGCTCACATATATAAATTCAAGCATTTCCTTCTATTCGCACGCGAAATGAGTCCATTTCCTCAACAAAGGTTTAACAAAAAATCATTTTGAATTCTACTTTTGCTTATTTATTAGGTTAAATAATGGTGATATATCTATATCTGTATTTGCCGGAAGCCATTAACATAGAAAGGATAGAAAACTAAATAAATATTCCGTTTTATATTTGACAATTGTATATTTTCATGACTTTCGTGGCAATTTCGTTTTATTTACTTCAATTACAGAGGTGATTTGCATTTGAACAAGCGACTGTAAGACGATTGATAATGCTTCCACATGCTCGTTGTTTTTAAAGGATATATCCGCAATACACCGATTATTCAGCGACGTTGCTTAGTAGGTATCTGGCCTTGTTAGGAGCAAGTTCAGCTGTTTGTAAGCCCAACTGAAGGATGAGGAAATGTTGAAAGATTACTATTAATTTATCAATATTGATTGGCTGTAATAGACAAAGTTCTCACAGTAGTTTTTAACCGTCTTACAATATTTTTCACCTCGGTTCTTGTAAAACAAATGTTTTGAAAATATTCAGGAATGCTTCAAAATCAAGGCATACTGCAAATAAAAAATAAGTCAGCAAGGATACAATGAAGTCAGAAATCCTTGGTTTTATATGAGACACTACATCAAAGATAAGGAAATGATATTTAAAAGTATAGAATGAGAGTAATTAGGTTTGTGCTAATTTAGGTGTTCAACACAATATAAATGTTGTGCATTACTCCAGAAAAGAGTTTTATATCATTCAAGAATGCTAAAAATGGCCTAAACGGTAAAAGAAAACTTTGCCCTGTACCATTTCCACAGGTCAAAGGTTACCATTTACCTGAAGTCGCGCCTCTAAAAGGGCCATATATTATAATTTCGAACGAAGTGCCGGGGATAAAATGGTGAGTCATGAGCGTACCCTGGAGGGAGACGGCAGGAATGGAAGCAATTCTTCCGAATACCCCGAGGCATTAGTGCAACATGATGGCGGAAGAAATGTTACCTTGGTAGGAAGGTATTCATAATTATGGTCTTTTTAAGCCAAGGAAATCTAAAAGGCAGATGCTCTCCTTTCTCCGTCTCTTTAAAGAGGTTTTAATGAGAAGAACCTTAGATGAATTTGTCCGGATTACCTTGTGAGATGGAACGACTTTTTATTATGTGGAGTGAAAATTCACCAAGCTTAAGAACCGACTATTTCCCTCTTCATTACTTTTGTCTCAACCCTAAAGGATGAAATATCGTTAAATTAATTCCCACCCTAATGAAGAATGAAGGTTCTTCCAAGATGTCTTTTCAAATTAGGGCGATTCGTGCTCAAATTAACAATCACTTTACTCTCTTACTGCTCTAGGGCCACACCAAAGCAATTGATCATAAAATAATGGGCTACCAACTCTGTAATATCAGTATTTAATATTGCTATCTTAGACCCAAAAGACGGAACATTTTGGTGACAATTTAACATGTCACTCTATCACAAAGGCAATAACCGACATTAATATAATTTAAAAGGGATTTGATACAACTGCGAGTACCACTCATAACTTGAACAAAATACTCAAAAAGTTCATTAAAGTTTTTTGGGTCATACCAGAGATGACGCGAACAACACGTTATCCACAGGACATCTCTAAAAATGTTCCATATTTTATTTGATCTGTTGCATATTGTTATGGCCGAAAAACACGATGCAAGGCAACGCTCAAGTTCATCGTCTGCACATTTCAAACCAGTAATGTGTCGAACGGAGACCTCTGTGTTCCATTTCATCGCTAAGAAAGAACTCGTTATTCTCTCGGAATTTTGAAGTCGTGAGCGTCGACCAAAAATTACCAGTTTAAAATAAAAATGAAATGTAACACTATTATTAAATTACGATAACCATGTAACGAGTTCAGAATCCACGGCTTTTAAAATGAGAAAAGTCACACTTGAGCGATGATAAATGTTTCAGGCGAGAGTGTTTCCCATCATCTCCCCCAGCCCTCGACCCAATGGAATGTCAAGGAATGGCGCACGGGGGGGTGGTTGAGGGTTGGTAGGGCAGCGATCGGATAAATTTCTCCCCATGTCGAAAAGGGAGACTCCTCGCATGTAGAGAGGGAGGGGCGGAGAGAGGAAGAAGGGAGGGGGGGATGGAGAGGGAAATGAGGGCGGGGAGGGAGAGATTCGGGGGCGGGATGTTTCTGGTTTAGTGTCTCATGTAATGTGCGTGCGGGTGGCTGGAAATTCTGGTCCGTGAGACAGATGCACAGATTCCCAGAGACCACCTTATTCCAGCCGACGAGGACTCGAATGCGTGTGACGGAGTGGAACGGGGCGTGATAGCGAGAGGTCGGGGGCCACGGGAGAGGAGTGGAGATGGGCGGGAGACGAGGGGTGGGAGGAAAGAGAAATGGGGTGGCGTCACCGATTCAGATGTGTGAACGGTGGTCCGACACGAAATCTGAGGACGCGAACGATTCACTGCCGAGAGTACATTCGCCAATATCCGACCGATTCGCGGGGATCCCCCCAAGGGACAAAACTTCCCTCAAACTTCTATACTCCACAGGGCATGGTTCTCGTTCCGGAAAATAAAAATGGCTCTTGAGGAGTATTAGGCGCCATTCTTCGGGATTATAATTCATTACAATCGCTGACAGAAGTTTTAAGTAATGGAAGATTTTTTAGCCCTGCATAATATGATGCTTAAAACCTTAAAACCAAACAGCACAGCAGAAAATGCTTAACTCCACAAAATTCCCTCCATCCTTCCTACCGTCCAGCATTCCTGACATTTTATTCGCTCTCATTCGCTCCTCTAAAGATGATAGATCAGAAGACACGAGAATAACGTTTCCTGACGAGTGAAGTAATATCACATGAGGTTATTATATTTTTCAACACAATAACCAATCTATAGGACTCGATACATTACAATTACGAAGACTCTTAAAGAGTATTACTTCCACCATAAAGAAATTAAAATACGTTTTCAGCCATGTAAGTTGCAATTTTTTGAAGAACTCAGTCCACGGCCCTAGGGGTCTTATAGCAAAAGGCTCTCATTATGGCAGCCCAAGTGGAGTAATCTCTTAAATAATACAATAGTTTTGTTCATATTTTGATAAGGAATATTAACTTAAACGTAATCATTTGACCATCGGTTCGGAAGTTTTCAGAAGGAATCGCAAAGGGAATAGTGACACTTAAATCGCTTATTGAGCGAATCTATTCCAAGTTTCTATCTCATTTGCGAATATTTGATCGATTTTTATAGAATGAAATCGAGGAAGATTAATTATTTAGGAAAATTTTCTTATTCTGTCCAATTAAGCTCTGAATACAATGAAAACTTGACTAGAACAAAAGAATAATTCGTCAATTTAACGACCTGACCTTGATTTTTTATAATCGATCGCAGAAAAATGTCTAAGATGGCGGTGGAAACCCCGAGAATAGAATACAATTCAGCATTAGAAAAATTTTTTCATACACATTTTATTTTTTAGCATTAATTAATGTTTACTGAGAGCAATTATTACCGCGTAAGCTTCCAATTGCAGTTGCTAGGTAGCAACCAAGTCACTAAGAATTCTTACTACAAATATGGAGGAGCTGAAGAAGAAATTAGTCAAGGTTATTGGCAACTGGAAAAAGAGGCAAAGCTGTGCTAATAAACCCTTCATCTGACATGAGGCGCACACAACTGTGTTCAGCTAATCCCTAAGACATCTCGACGGTTATAAGTGGCAAAAATTCAGTCAGATGAGGGGAGTATTTGAAAAAGTCTTATAGACTTCCGGAAGCGACAAAGAACTTTTAATATGAGTTTTTAAACAAGATCGTGCCCGGGACTTCTTTAAGGATCTCTCCATGATCAAAGATCATACAACAATTAATGACACCCAAGAATTATTTTTATCGTTACTAGTCATTAGGAAACGTTCTGGAAAATATCATTGGCGTTGAATAACACGGAATATTAGCTAATTTTTATAAAGCATATCTTTATTTAAGTTTCCAAAACTCTTTATTCTTTAATCATTGATTTTCTTATTGCTTCAGGTAGTCCGGTCTCTAAATATAACTAGTGTTGTATCCAAGTATAGCTCTGCTCTTTACGCCTATCAAACTTGCGCTTCATTACAAAATATACTTATATCAATAAAAAGTTAGCAAAATATCATCACAAAGCATTATTTTTTCTTTTGACGAATTCTCTTGATTTCAAAAGTCATAAGAGAATTTCCTTGGATATATTGTGTGTTTTCTTTTTCCAAATCGCACGCTGGACCCTTTCCGAGACTTTTAGTGACCATCATCTTGTTCACTACTCAGATCATCGCCCATCTCCATAAATTTATATTTCACGATAGCCATAATGAGCGGATTTTCACAAAAGGGTCCGCAAACTATTGGACATTAATGCCTATCGAACAAGGGCTTGAAATAATAGGAAAATATCGCCGGAAACAGGAGCGAGTGTAAATTTAGCGGCAAGTTATTTTTACCCTGCCACTCACCTCCGGAGGCGAACAACAACTCGGCAAGGAAACGGAATCCGGCCCCTTGCTCTCCCCCCGCAAACCATTCCACCATCCTTCAAACCTCAGCCTAACGACCCATCCTCCCTCCCTTCCTCACGGCCTATTCAACCGTCCAATGAATGTGTGCGGGGGCGAAAGAAATGAAGGATGAACGGGAGAAGCGGGATATCGGGGATGGGAGAATATCACTGTCGAGATAACTAACCCATAAAAGGGTCCACTGAGGAACACATTAGGAAGGAGGGAAGAATGTGGAGGAGTGGTCCGGGGGAGGTGGGCACTCTGACCCCCCTCCCCTCGCGCCCCGAACTCGCCCCTTCCTCTCTCTATCGCACTCTACACGGTTGCCATGGGAAACGAGAGAGTTGCCTTTTGTTGCCTCAAGAGGCCGATCTTGTCCCGGGATACACACTTTCCTTTTGCCCAGGGGAACAGTGTCGTCATCTCTCTGGGAGCCGCATTTCCGCATCTCTGCTTACGGACAAAAGAGGGTGAGGAGTTGAGGTCCCTGCAGTGGGGATGGCGGTGGTAGCCGAAATTTTCGTTCTCAAAAAGCGAAAAACAAGATTGATATAAAACCCCTTTATTAATACCAGTACATGTTGTGGCACCCGTGTGGATGAGGAACATTCGCCATTCGATTCAAGTGGTCAAAGGATCCTAGGGCACTGTAAACATCTTGTCCACTGTTGCATGCGATAAAAGGAGCTGGGGAATGGTGATCGCGAAAAAAGCCCTCAATTTTGTGGTAAACTGGAATTGAAAAAGTCCGGTCCTCGATTGATTGATTGTCAAATCTCAAGAAACGATCCCATTTAAAAGTGCATGTCACACAATTAGGGCATCAAGAATTATTCAAATGCACTTCCTTCCAGCGAGTACTAATTAATCGGAAGTAATCTCAAAGGCTTCGCTCTGTTTCAGGCGGTTTCCATTCTTAATTTCGTTCAGGTGCATCTATTATTATTCGATAAATCAAACAGTTTCTGGCGTAACTTGGTGAAAAATCTTCATACTGACTTTTGATAATCAAACCACTTTACTTTTCCACATAAACTTTTTAATTTTTACAACCCAGGTTTCGTTATAGCATAACATGATGATGTTATGCTATAACGAAACCTGGGTTGTAAACATTAAAAAGTTTATGTGGAAAAGTAAAGTGGTTTGATTATTAAAAGTCAGTATTATTATTCGGTTTATCTCAGGGAGTAATAAAGTAAGTATAAGATCATCACCGCTGATCTGAAAATATTATTTTTTTATTTCCTAAACTACAAAGATTAGCTTTAGAAATACCTAAGATATTTCTTCTTTTCACACACAGATTTTTGTACCGCATTTAACATTATTCAAATTTTCAGCATATAAATGCATTTTAGTATTTTTATGAGTCGCCAACTTTGTACAAGTATCCATGATCACTGGAGTGAAAACACACACAATGTATGTTTTCATCAACTCAAAATGGTAGAAATATGCATTGTGTGTGTGTTTTTATGTAAAAAATCTTACGTCGATTCATAGCGATCAATGTCTTAAAATTAGTTACCTCCCCAAATATAAGGGTGGGAATTGGTATTATTAGTTTTTGCGCTTCCATTTTGGTCTCAAGCTATTAATGCCCACTGGATTTCTCCATTCCGAATTCCTCCTTCATACTGTGGAGGCTTATGTTTTGCCGTGCTACCCCCATACGGCAAAACTAAAGGATGGAAAGAGAGATGTAAAATTTTTGCTTAATCATCGTGGCATATTCTAAACTCTGCATTGTAGAAATTACCTCAGGCATTCTCGTGTCTAAAACCTCGACTTTTCCATCACGCTCATAGCTTTTGGGTTTAATAATTCTCAGCGCGCGTGGGTGATACCGAAATTCATGAATGAGATTACGGTGATCACTGGTTTGAAAAGAGAAGCCACAATGGGCCTCGGATACTAATGCGGACGGTAAAGGCAGGAAGTGAAAGTGATGAGTAAAGCTGGTGGCTCGAGAGAAAGCCCATCATATCAGTTAGGAAGGCAGGAGCGTCTCGGCTGGCCTTCGTCCCGGGAGCACCCTGATCGAACGGATGATGATATTTCCGAGACACTTAATAATGTGGCTCCCTTCTCACTCGTGGCTTCAACTCAGAGCTTTAAAAGGGGCTTTTAGAGTACATCTAAACACAGAACAAAGAAGTTGAAATAATTTGGAATTATTCAGGGCACGTAAGAAGGTGCTTGTTAGAGGTCATTATAAATCCGCGTGAAATATTAAATAATTGAATAGGAATGCCATTAAATATATGAAGTTTGTACGAGTATTTAACGGTGATTAGTCGTTTATGAATTTTTAATCCAAATTCTACACTTAATTATATCAAAGAGTAATTAATTTCATTATTTTTCAATGAAACGGACGAAGAAATGCATGATTCATTGCATCATATGAACGATATATGTGCTACAAAACATATCATTGTACAATATTTCAATGAATTCACTTTTTAAATGCTTGCAAATTTATCCTAATGAATTAAAAAAAAAAGAAATGGAGAGGCTTCAGTCATTTCAGGGAAGGCTAATGAGAAGATTTAAAAAATGCTCCGAACTATATTTCACCAGTGATACTGTATCTCCTCTAGGAATTTAAAATTTTTGTTTGGTTAAATTTGGTCATGCTATATCTCTCACAGTGAAACCAAGTCGATTGCTCCTTTGGACGGAATGTCTACTTAAGAGATGTCAATCTAAGAGATTAAGTTTAGATAAGGGATCTCACCTTGGATGTTATTTATCTTTGAATTAGGCTGTAGACATTATGAAATTCTAATGCAACGGTTTATTCTCATTTTGGAAGATTTTGCTATCAAAACACTAGAACGGCTAACAAAATTATTATTTTAGCAATTTTAGCACCTAAAATTGATGATCATCCCCTCTTTATTAAAATGATTAAGAGCTACTATAAATACAATTATAATTATTGATATTATTCAAATCTAATTGGTATGTGTAAGTTTTTCGTTTTCCTTACTCAAAGTAGCCAAACGGAAATTTATTTCATGAACCGATATTCGTGCTATAGAAATTGCCGACATACGCATACACGCCCAACAAGTCACAAGTCACCTTTAGGAATATGTAAGCTTCGCATGAGAGTTCCCTCTCGCAATACCTACTACAAATCTCGGAAAATGTAGGAGACGCAAACGAAAATCCTGGTCGGCACCCGTGAAACTTAATTCCCATCTGCTGGTGTCGCTCGTTTCCTTTCCACCAGCGTCGCAACTTCTGGTTTTTGAATAACCTGACTCGAAACTTACTCGGCCACTCCCCCGCGCTGCCACTGAATCCTCGGGCAAAGGCCACGGGAGAAGGTTAAAGTTGAAAAGCTTCCAGTTGAAATCCCCAAACCTCCTCGCCCTCCCTTTCTTTTCCCTCCCACCCTCCCTCCCTTCCATAGCCCACACTTTTCCATTCTCTTCCTCTCAGCCCCTAGCCAACCCCCTTAGGGCACTCACACCTGCTCCCTCGAAATAAAAATCTGCAAGAACCAATTTCATTCCGCATAAGAAACCATAAGTCGAGTGCTTGTTTAACCCTGGGAAATAAGACGTCACGAGAATCCTCGGATACGAGGCTTCGTTCGCTTTGCTCCCGTCTGCCATGGAAGGGGGGAAAGACACCGTGTCGCGCCGAGGGTTGGCAAGTAGTCTTCTGAAATCGTTTTGAGGGTGGGGGTCACGTCCCTGCGCCGCCCACCGCCTTCACTTTGACCTCGCGCTCCTCACCCACATCGCCTTCAGCTCCCCCTTCACACCCACTCTTCGCAAAACTTGCACGCGCGGAATAATGTTGCAACTTTTCCGAATCTCGCAGAAATTCAAATTACTCCAGCAAACAACCATGCTTGACTCTCCTCGCTCTCTCGCCCAAAGAGATCCAGGAAAGTTTCTGAGAAAGCGCGCGTCTTGTGTGCGCTTCTTGCCTCAGAGAATGTAAGTTTTATTGTTCGCAACTCTGTTGGATGAAGCCCTATTTTATTTTTTGAGGGTATATTATATGAATTCCATTCCGCAGTATTTTACTGAATATTTCGATATTCTCATCCTTACCTGGAGGAAATAGGTCAATATGGCTGGGAATTTGTCAATTTAAATAATAGAAGTCCCTAGAGGGTTTCTAGATGGGACAACAAATATACTAATGCCTTAACCAGTTTTTTAAATGCCACTGGTAGAGGAATTATACTTGTTCATATAGCGTTAAGTTAAATACTGGATCCACTATTATATGAACGAAAGGAATTCAACATTGAATAATAAAATTACGACATTGTGCTTGTTAATTAGTTACCTGCAACAACGCATACAGATTAGTTACGGTGGAAATTTTTAAGATAAATACCTAAAAAATGCCTATATTCTTTAATATAATTTATATGCTATGGTAATAAATTGGTTTCTGTCGGTGAGTTCTGCAAAATAACTCATCTATCGCATTAAGTACCTATGTAGGTTTAGGTTTGCATAGGCAATAAAAAACAGTTTAGGGGTTTTAATCAATGCATTAATAGTAATAATATTATCTTCAAACTTACGTCTTCGGTACGTTCACACTGCACATAAACTTTATTTCACCAACATAAGTGATACGACCAGTGTTGAAAAGGATTTATATCCATTTCAAAATGAGTCAGGGCCGTCTCATTTCTTGATATTAGCAATTGATTTTCCAAAACTATCTTATCATAAACTCATTGAAATAAATATAATTTGAACAATGTGATCACTAAGTTTGAACATTACCGAATTTAAAATTAAAGTTATTCAGAAGTTATAGAAAAAGTACAAAATTAGAGAACTTATTCGTTTGTGAGGGTTACCACAAAAGGTCTCATAATTCCAAAGAAAAACGAAGAAATATCGCAGTGCTTGATAAAAAACGAGTTTGCTTTGCTTAGAGAAATACCGTGAATATTAATAATATGCCAAAAACATTTTATCTCAAGTTTTTCCCCTCATCATGCCAGGCGAAATAGAAATTCGGTACCTTTTCTTCCCTTGTGTATACATGTTGGTGGATGATAGTTGAAGAGCAGCACAAAATATTTAAAATTTGATATAAATATGGGGCTTATAAAGGTGCTTGAGACAATCAAAGAAATATTTACGTTTCGACGATCAAGCCGTCTTTGTCAGCCGTAGGATATTCCAATCCCTTATACAACTGAGTCGGAATGGCCACCGAAGTGTATATAATAGAAATGGAATAGCAAATTACATGATTATTTTTGCTAAAATTATATTCCAAGTCGCTGTGGAAATGCATGACTGTCGATGAAAAGGGTCCATTTATTTTATAATTAAAACCGTTTAACAATTTTTCATTGGTCTATGATTATGTGACACAACCGGGTAGTCCTTCAGGGGATGATAGTTGAATTAAGAAAATGCGAAGATATGAAAATAACTTTTCCGTCTAATTTTATATTTTTTAGTATTTAAAAAAATATTTTTCGCATACATCTGTCAGCTCCGGTTCCTGAACCTTGTCATAGGTGAAATAATATGAATAGGTCACGCGCATAAGGTCATGCGTCTCGGCAGATCACGATCCACTGCTGGAGCCAAACTTTACCATTTAATAAACTGACAAGATTCCAGTCGTATTCGTGTAGGATATTCGGAATTTTTTCAAAATTTCACCAAAATTTGAAGACGTAAATGGCATAAAACACCATATATTGGGATAACACCTATATATATGAATTTTCCTCAATAAATTTTATTCCCAATGGCAAGCACCTCATTCATTGCCACCTCATTTCCTCTCCTAGAAATTCAATTCGCGTAAACCTTCAGTGAGGACGCGAGGACGATTTTTAGAGCGAGTAATGCGACAGTGCTCCACAAAACCTACGATCGGCAGCCGCGGCCTTCAGTACACTGTACAACACCTGAGATTCTTTTCCAAGAGACCATTGCGTTCTCCAGATGTCCTCTCCTTTTAGCATCAGACCCCACGTTCGAAACGCCCCTCCCCCTCCAAAAGCACCCGCCACCCGAGGAGACTCACCCCTTTTGTTTTCACGCCCCAACCCCACTCCGACATCCCACCCGACGCCGCACTCGGCGAGAGCTTTAAGCGCCCTCCGGGGAAGAGGTTTGGTGGCGCGAGTTGGAGAGTTGAACGGGGAGGAAAATAAAAAGAGGCCCAGGGCGAGATAATGGTTTGCGATAACTCCCAATCTGAAGGGACGCCGCCACACGAGAGGCATGGGTTTGTCCCTCCTTCCTAAGGAGGAGGGGAGGACGAAGAAGGACGAGAGCAGCTTAAGTACCCGAGGAAGGCATTGGGGGGAGGGCGAGGTATTCGGGGTGCCTCTCCCTATGCCCCGCGAGGCGTGACGTGGTCCTTGGTGGTTTTATCAGCCTCTCCGGCATCGGCCACGCCCTCTCGAGTGATTGAAGCAGGAGACGGGAGGGCCATCCAAAGGGACGGAGTCTTGGGAATAATGAAAGACGTGGCGATTTGAATCACTGCTCGGTTGACTGGAGTGAATCCCCGCAACTCCCCTCAACCCCCCTGAAATCCCAACATGCCCTTCCTCACCCCACGCCTCTTTACGATTCCGTTGAAGGGTGATGCGAGAAAACTACAATGAATCCCCGAGGAGGAGTTGACAATGACAGAACCAGAACTTGGCAAACGGTTACAGTAAGTATCACGACCACAGATACTGCGTTCAATGGATTTCCAGAAAAAGTCCGGAATGGTGCTTCATTTGCCAAAAGAAGCTAACCACCAAGGCTCGAAAAAAATTCAATGACGAAGAACCATTTCAGTATAATTTTAAAACAAATTACTAAACGTAAAATATTTCACTTTTAAATAATATTATGTGTGAAATGACCAGAATCCTCACGGACTTCATAGGCTCGACGGCAACAAAATTAAGATCATAAGTGATTTTCAAAACTTGGCCATTCAAAATTCGAAACCACTTAATTTATTTGAACTACCTAAGTGCATGCAATATAAATTTCAGAATCCAACTTTGTCTCAATAAAGGCAGTGTCGAAAGTGCGGAGGAAGGAAATAAGTTCTAAACTTCTCTTACGCTACCATTCCCTTTTCTCATTTTCTTACAGTTTCGCTCTCCTGACAGGTTTCAGAAGGTTTTTAAATTCGCTGGGAATGGGGTCTGGCTATTAATTTCGACGACCGTGGATTATAGTGAAAGGAGCACCCAGCATCGCAGTTTTGCATTACAAATCTTATATTTAAACAAATTTATGCTTCCTCAGCAAAAAGAAAATACCTCCCAAATTGCAAGAGTCAAGCCATTTTCACAATAGGTTCAAATTTTTTTTTATGTAAGCAAACGAACATCTTCGGAGAAGATCCGCCAGACTTAACTGAGCTCCGAGAATTCGTGCGCTAAAATACACTAATAATGATTTATTGCAATTTCGCAGCATGAAATAAAAGTCAAAAAAGCTGTGCAGACCCGGAAAGTCACAAAGTTTGAGACTCAAGTTAAAAAAATATTCATGCACAGCGTACAATTTTCTTATTTTTACACGTAGAAACTGCGAGGCATTTTCTGGAAACATTTCAAAATCTGTTGCGAGGCAAAAAAGAGGAATTTTCGAGGAAATGAAAATATGGAGGCGCATTCACACCAAAACAGAGGCAAAAAGCAAAAGGACTGGAAAACTTAATTCATTACTCAAAACGTACGGTCCGCGATGTGCATACATACGGCAAAGCCACGGCAAACACACGTGGAACACCACTTCACAACAGAGCAGTTCGGTGCGGCGGTAATGGGCGTTGACGATGGGTATCCCGGGCCACGCCGCAGTGGCAGTTTACAAGTCCGGCATTTCGGGCCGTCATTTAGTCGGCGTTTACCTGGAGTAGACTGAGGAGGTATTCGAGAAAGGAGGAAACTGCGCCGAATGAGATTCAAACGAGAGCGTTCGCGTGCTTGTTTCCGCGGAGTCGCTGATGCGCCGTGTGCGTGTGTGCGCGCGTGACATGGCCCCGTGGGAAATGAAGAATAGTGCGATGGATTAGGAATAAAATCAGGAGAACGCAAGGAGAAGTAGGGGACCAATGTACATGTATTAGTACGCTAGACGGAACTCAGAAAGACAAAAATACTGCCCATTTGTGTTCCCATTAGCCTGGAAAGAAATCATTTGGGAATCTGCAAAAGAAATTAACGTTCTAGAATATTCCTACGGTCCTTTATTGCGTGATGACTCACTTCCGTACATAAATGCTCGTAATGCAGTAAATTGTGATTTATTTTTTGACTAGTGATGAAGGTTTAAAGATAAACCCTATGGGTATACTAACACGCCTCTTCTGGTTAAAAAATGTTTCCACCTCCGAATAAACTGAATTCAGATTACAATGACTGCATACTTTTAAATTAAATTCATGATAGGAATTACACACAACACCGTGAAAATGTACAGAAGTAAACTCCCTCTATTGACAAGGCGGCCAGAGGACACTCGCAGCCGCCGAAAAAAGGCGTAAAGAATTAAGTCAATTTAACCTCAATATTACGAGTCACCAAAGTTGGCAGATGACTGTTTCTCAAAGTCTCATAAAGAAAAGAGACTTTATTTTGACATAAGTAAAATCGTCATTAAGACGAGCTGAATTTTGTGAATACAATTCAATAAAGTCCATTTCTGATCAAGTGATTCGGTGAGTTCTTACTCAAGTTAATCACGTAGTGTTTAGAGTACAAGAGTTCTAACAAAATAAGAAGAAAAATGAATAAATTTAATGCACTTATATGAAATTGGAAATATTGAATTTAACCATTTGAAAGAAGCCTGTAATCAGATTAGAATACAATTCCATACATAAAAAGCTAATACAGGTATAGTCAAATACAAGTACATTTCACAGAGTGAAATTAATTAGCAGTCTTTCAAGAAGGAAGAACATAACATTATACACATAACTGAACAGCATTATTCACAACCTTTTTATTCTTTAGCTACTCGGGGGTACTTTCAAATCCATGCCATTTTTCATTTTCTTTTATAGTAAATTGGGAAAAGTAAAAGTTGAAATAAACTAATTTAAATCGCTACAGTTACTGCACGACGCGTCATGTTAAATTCTAAGAGAAGGCTTTCATTAAATCACAAGATCATATTTGTTTTGATGCGAACTCATCAGAGTATCATGATATGCTCTTTTAATTATTGTCAAGGATCGAAGTCATCTTTATGAAACGAGTCAGATTAAAATCATCCTAAAGTTCTTATCTTTTTGCATCAATCCCAAAGGTATTCGCCAAAATGGAACAGTTGGTATTATTACTGGAGAATAGGATACTGACACTGCCACATCAAAGAAAACGGACGGGAAAATGCCAACGGGAGGGAATAGTTCTCGGCGACCGTCACACGTTTAAGCAGAGGTCCCCTTGGCTATGCACACTCGAGCGATTGCTCACCTCAACGAGGCAACTTCAGCAGCGAGTGAGGGCAGGGAGGGGGGATACGTGGGTGGTGAGAGGCGTCTTTGGGAAAAAAGCGGGCTTCGGAGGGAGAAAGAGAGCAGTGGATGCCCCACTCCCAAGGGTAAACTTTTCGACGGGAGTGGGGATGGGAAGGGGGCCGGTGACCCTTTTTGCGGGTTAGGGAGGGAGGGGGCTGCTGAGTCGTACATATTGGCAGACCCCGCGAAGCCACCCTTTCCTCCGCCCTTCCACCCTCCCGCCCTCCGACTGATTGACGTCCCCAAAGGCCGAGCCTTGACCACGCAGCAATTTATAACATCGCGGTGACTCCGAGCACTTCGGCTGGAGTTCTTCACCCATCATTCACCCAACCACCCCCTCTCCCTCGTCCACTCCCCTCCTCCGTCTCCCCTGCACCGCCTAAAACTCAACAGTTTCCACCAATCAATTATTCAGGTGGACCGCACCAGCGAGACGCAGTCCGGCAGAGAGAATTTCAATTATGAAACGTGAACAGACTGTGTGACAAATCCCGTGATTCGCCCAGTTATTTTGTTCGCCTCATATATTTTTTCGAACCTGACCCCTTACGTCACTTTTTTTTTATATATAACGGCATGATACGAGCACAGATTCAGCGTCGCTTTTAGTCAAGGGATTTCTTTTTCCCTTAAAAAAAGTCCCATTTTAAAAGAGGACGTGCAGGAAGCCAGTGCATCGGAACCAGAAAATGGTGCACGGTTAAAAAATATCTCCACGTTAAAATATTTCAGTCCAATAAGCCAAGCCGTGTGCACATTCGACGACTCAAAACAAATCCACGGGAAATTAAAAGGTTTTTCATTTTTCTAATATTAAATTTAGACACAAAAATTACTAGAAAAGACTTCGATGGCTCGGTTCAGAGTTAGAATCCCTGGAATGTGTAAGGAAGCTGAGCTAGGCTATAAATCATTTTGAAATGCGATTCATCGAAGGATATGATCCAATGATTAACTTTGAAAGTTTGTATTTTTGGTACAATTTCACACACGTACCCACAAATCGGACGAACAGAAATACTTGTCTGGCACATTCAGTCGCCAGGCCTATAGACACGCACACACATACGGGTATATGTATATATATACATATGTGCGTGTGTATATATATAAACCATAAACACAGCAGTCAACCCGAAGGTCGGTTTGGTAGGTGATTGTGAAGTTCACCCAGTACTAAGCCCAACGGCGTGTGAAATTCACATGTTAGGATACGGGGGGGGGGGGCAGTTCCTTTCCCTGTGCTGGTTATGGTTTCCCAGGAAAATCTGGTACCTGAAAAATCACATAGCTTGGGTTCCTGCTCAAGTAATCGCTTTCACGCTTTGATATACCGAGTATTTATCAAATGCTTCTTTGATAACAAAATTAATATAATTTTATTATTTTTGCAAGACATACGAACTGATTTTGCTAGGTACACGCCCCTGCAAAATTTCCTCATCTTTCCCCTACTTGCAAGCGTCCCCGAAACATGCCCGCTTATCAGATCTGTTCTGTTCTCCCTACATCTCCTCATTGCCTCCCCACCTCGTTCCCTCGCTAATTGTTTCTCCAGAAATGTTATCTATCTTCTGACAATGCTCTTAATTATACAATTATACATAGATGGCACATTATGCATTACCCCCTTGTCCATTCACATGAACAATCACCGTTACTCTCGTAATTCTGCCTCTATCTTCTCTTCCTATCACTTTACACATAAATTTCCGCAACCTTTCCTTCGACCAGTGTTTCTCCTTAACGATCCTAGAATCTCAACCCGATTCAGTCACTAATATAAATGTGAGAACTCGCAAATCTGCGTATATATTAGCGTTCCAATATTTTGAAATTAAGCATTGCCGAAGGAATTGGATAGTCATGGATAAAGAAAATGGATAAAATACATGTCAACACAACCAAACGTAGACGATTTTTGAAAAAGAGGAAAGTTATATTATACGAGTATATTAAAATAAATTAAAATTTTATTTGACATTATTATGAAAACTCGGTAGTCCAGGGGTAGAGCGTTAGACTACTGACCGAAGGACCCGGGTTCAATTCACGGGCAAGCCTCTATGAGCACCTGCAGCTCCTCCCCAGCAGTGTGATTTTTCGGGTACCAGATCTTCCTGGGATACCATAACCGGCACATGGAAAGGAACTGGCCCTCCTATCCTGATGTGCGAATTTCACACGCTTTAGGGCTTAATACTGGGTGAACTCTACCATCACCCACCAAACCGCCCTTCGGGTTAAATACTATGCTTATGGTTAATATATATGTGTGTATCCACAGAAATGACTCACGCACAAAACGTAAAAAAGAACTCCTTTTCCTTGCAAAAAAAGAGCAGCTATTATACCATTAGTCTATTTGAAAATTACTTAAATAGGGTTTTCATTAAATTATTGTTCATAAATTTCGACTTTTGTAGCATATGTTTTTTCTATTAATATTTACTTTTTTTCTTTTCCCAGATCTGTGAATCATGAACCTGATGAGGTATTTTCCGATTAAGAAGATTTCTCGACCGCGCTTTCTCAAACGCAAACTCCATCGCATTTTCTACCAAACTCTTGTTTTTCAAAGCATCACTCCCGCCGAGGTTCGTGCCTTACATTCGCGAGACGTCACAGTGCTACACAAGGGCAACGTATTATATTCAATAGGAAAATTGAAATTCCATAATGAATTATGAGTTTTTCATCGCTTGTAATGAATTTTGAGTAGATTAAAATGTAAATTGATGCATTGATTGTGTAAAACGTTTAAGAAATATAAGTTTCAGAACTAAAGTCCATATCGGAAGAAAACAACGCATTTCAAATATCGAAAATAACGCTAACAGTTTCAGGCTTAACTTTTTGGAATTCTTTCATGGTGAGGGTAAAAGAAGGAGAAAAAAAGCTATGCACTTCCACACACTTTTAATACAACACGACCACGGTTTCGATGCGGCGTATCATCATCAGGTGCCTGATGATGCGCAGCATTGAAACCATGGTCGTTTGTACTAAAAGTGTGAGGAAGTGCAAAGTTTTTTTTCTCTTTCTTTTATCCTCACCATCGAAAATAACTACTTAAAAGATTTGGACTATTTCCCAATATCATTGTAACTTTCAAGCACTCATTATCTCTTTGAAACCTGGTGTCGTCAGAAAATCTTTGTATTTTACAATTAACTATTTTTTTACATATCCTTTGTTAAAATTATTAAGCTTTTAGGATTTCTTCAAATGACAAGTAGTTTTCTACTAAGAGTTAAGTGAACGAATTTCCGAATATTCTGCAGGATAAGGAGATATGGGTGTCCAAAATTAGTACTCTTCCACTAATTCCCTTAGAGCACGTGGTTTTGCACACAAAAAATCCACGATCAGGCAAACAACACGGATCGAAAGATATAATGAAGGTAGAATGAACCCGGCAATCGACTGCAACCAATTAAGTGCCCGCTCACAATTTGCCAAATTCGAAGAAATGCCCGTCTGTGCAAACACACCACCCTGCCGCGTCAAGCGGCATTAATAAAGTAAGCAAACATGCAGCAGCCAGAAGCGTAAATAAACACTATCGTCTGCTCGCGGAGGGTGGGCGTGCGGACGTGGAATCCCTGGGAAATATAACCAGATGAAGCAGGGGAGGAGGGAGATGAAAAAAGGAAGTGGATACGCTGTGAAATAAAAATGAGATACAAAAGGGCTCACGGGAAGTGTAAGGGGGGGGGGAGAGAGGAGCAGGCAAGGTGAGGGAATGGGAAAGGAGGAAATGCGAAAGAAAAATATTCACCCGCAAATGAGAGCGAAGTTTTCCCTGGAATTGTCAAATAAGCAGGACGAAAATGAACGAGATCTAGAAGAAATACTGTCATAGAGATGTTAAGTACACGGCTACTCAATATTAGATACAGCAATATTAGTGCCACGGGCGTTAGGAATTTGATTCCTTTTTAACCAAAAGATAAAACAAGACAATTTTTAGACTCTATCTGCCGTCCATGATTTCAACAAAATGAGAAATTATCCTTAATAAAGACATTGTGTGATACAACCTTTGCCAATATATGTATTCAAGTGTGAAATTTGACTTATTTTTTTGCAATTGAGAATAGTTGTATAATTTCACGGTGAACGTGACAGTAAATCGAAGCCAAGCGCCTGAATATATTAAATTAAAAGACCAACATTTAAAAATTCAAGCACACCAATTATTTGATGATATATACAGGAATTTATGCGTGTATGTGCACGAGCTCTTTTTTGATGGCATATATATTTATATATATATATACTATTGACAATATGAATTAATATGTTGACATATATGGGTGATAGCCTAATATCATACACCCTTGCGGCAGCTACCTAAGCAATAAAAGTACTGTGTACACGTAGATTTAAATGCAGAAAGATTTCTTACGGTATTATGAAAGAAAAAACTGTAGTAAATCGCATTCTTATTGAAAAAATTAGCACAAAATAAAACATTAATAATAAGCATAAGCCGATGCTCACATGTGTGTTAATGCATCCAAGCGGAATTTTGGAAAATTATGAGTCGCTGAAAAAATTTATTACTTTCGAAGTTACTTTTATTAATATATTTTCGTAATATCGCATGATTAATATTTTAATATCGCCATTGGTTGAATAAATGAATATATTTGATCAGGTTATCTACCGCCTAAGTTAGGTTTTGGATAGACACAATGGTCAAATAAATATTTTGTTTCTCCTAACAAAACACAAACCAACATCCTACTCTACAACAAGTCTCTCTTCATCTCTCACTTCCTCATTTGTTTTCTTTCCATGAATATATATTTATGCGTTAAGAAATAAATTGCTTGCTAAGCAAACGAGGAAATGTTAGCCGAAATGAATCACAGCAAGGAATATAACTTTTTTCAACTGAAACATATTAGCGTATGATCATTTAATTATATTAAATGGACGAAAGAGAAAGTACGTAAAATGCCAAAGGGAAGAATAAATGAAAAAACCGGGAGAAAGCTAGCTTGCATACCATACGAGGATATCAAACGAAAGAGTGCATTCAAAAATGATGAACATACATATTGATAGATACTGCGGACCCGAAACTTACATCTGTTAACCTGAGACAAAGATCCATTTCCCTCCTGTCTGGAGGAATTTAAATATGAAACACCCGTAAAGTGCCCGGAATAAGAAAGAAAGACTCCATGATGAAGTAATATTCGTGCAAGGAAATCAGTTCCAACACAAAAATCCAAGGTTTATACGCATCTAAGTTTCATTCCCTGCGAATTATAGGGAGAGGGGAGAGCGTGGGGGACGAGGGGACCCGACACGCTATTCACACGTCTTCGCGCATGGCACTTCTCATCTCTTATGTCAACCAGATCTAGTGTCAAGCTCACACATATATTTAGACTGAAAGTCGTACCCCTTGGCCACCCGACATTCAAACGGCAGTGTTCGAACTGGTCTTGCTTGCGGCCAACGCCAGGCATGCCGAATGCCCTTCTTCCCTGTCCAATACCCAGCGGATCCCTTCTGCTATGCACCCTACATAAGGCCAAAACAATGGCTCAGGATCCTGTGTTCCAGTATGCGCTCTCAACCGGTATCCTCACACCCTTGCCTCTTCCGGGCGATGAGAATGACGATGCCGGCCGGCTCCTTGTCTTCATCCGCTCGCCCCGCGGTGGGTTCTCGGGCTCCTGGGGAGAGGCGCCGTACCCGAGGCGGGATCGTTGTCCGCGAGGTCACATCCAGAGCAGCAGCGTTAACTTAATTCCACGCCAAGTGGCACGGAGTAAAGTCAGCGATTGCAGGCTACGAGGAGGAAAATCGTCTCGTGGGAGTTTCACGCAGATCGCCACCATGTCTAATTTTCGTTATCCCATGGTAAATTCGCACAATGATTCAGAATTGCTCCGGGAGCGTTCTATGAGAGATCACGTTGACCTTTATACAGGCTAAAACCTAAAAAAACCATGTTCATTACATTTGAGCAATTCCTCCCACAATAATCTTGGATGCTTGCAATCAGCCTATACTTGTCAATGTTTCTTCCACTGTCAGGCGAACTTTCTGAAGTGCAGAATATGGACATGTTTACATACTTAACGTTAATTTTAGATTACAGCTTTTAAATAATTCCAGTCACCTTCAAACGTTCAATGCAATACAAATAGTAAAAAGTTGTGCCTTAGATTATAGAATTCAGCTTTACAAAAGCATTTAGTTTTTACTATTAAGGATTGATATGTATATTGCATTTTTCTATATCTTATTGACAATAATATCACTGGATATTTACTGGACCAGAAACAAGGTGCTAGAAATACGAGTAGTTTCTAAATGAATGTTGCATGAGGAAATTAAAAATAGTAATAGGCATGCATTAAATTGAAATTTCTCTGTACTCCCGTTAATCAAAAACGAAAGTATCAGCGCGCTCTACATTGGCTAGCCATCAAATGATATTAATACAAAAAAATTTAAGTGAGCAAGAAATTGTTGACTAAAGACTTATCATCGCCACCATAGATTATCCAACAAAGGATTGGTATGCAGCAGCTCTGCAAACTATCATGTTCCCCACCCCTCGTCTACCAACTGAGAGGTCACGGGTTCGATTCCCGTCTGGGTGGATTTTTCTCCATCCAGGGCTTGGCTGTATGTAATTGTCTTCAATGTAATGTATGTAATGTAAGGGTTAGGTGGAAGAAGGGACTATTTAGTCTCAACCTCGCCCAATTAAGTCGATAATAAATAAATAAATAAAAAATATATTCATCCCATCTAAGCTCCTCTGCTTGCATTTCCCATTGCCTGTTACTCGTAGTTCACCCAAAACCTTCCCCCGTAATTCCTCCTCTCGATGATTGTTATAATCTCGTATAATATCTCTAATAATATCTCGTATAATCTCTAATAATAATAATAATAATAATATATATAATAATATAATATCTCGATCCTTGCATTATAATCTTCATTCATTTAACTAGTCTCGGGATATGGCCAATCAGTCTCCTTCTATTGATAAGTGCCTTATTAGGTCCCTATCTTCTAACGCTCTTTACTACTTCATTTGTTATTTTCCCTACCCATTTTATTTTCAGCATTCCTTTCCAGTAACATATTCTCGACGGTCGTATGTGCTAAAATCCCTGAACGTGTTAATGTATCCTACGTCCTATTAACTGCGATGCCTCGGTGGTATACTCGTATTGGGCCCCGGGGCGAATCAAGTGCTCGAGACTTGACCCGTTTCACCTCCGAGTGCAACTCCTTGAAAGAGCGCAACATCTGTTCAGATCCACGTTCCGAGGCGCCATTTGTTCCCACATGAGCTACAATTCTTAGCTTGAAGCAACCCGAATCCCTGACCGGCGCCTTCACCGACTGCGTCGCTGGGGGAATCTAGCTACCTGGTATACATCAAGACGACAGTAATCCAACGTCTCCCTCCCGTTGGACTCAGTGTCTCAGCGGGGACATTATCCGACCGGCGTTTGAGCTAATACTAATATTCCCTTCCTTTGCACACGCTGACGGTTAATCTTCGGCGGTGCTATCGGGGGGAGGATGGGGGCAGGAGTTGCAGCATCCTTGGTGCTATCAGATCGGCAGCAGCTGGAACCTATTTGAGACGTGGAAGGAATTTGTCAATCCATTCCAAAACCTAACGTTAACCCCCGAGAGAAAATCCTTCAGTTATTACATCTATGAAGAGGCAGAACACCTTCCTTGGAAAATGAACTTGCCTATGGTAGGTCCTCGATCACTCAGCCTCTTTCTGCGGTCGGACTTGTGTCATCCTTGCTGCGGTGAGTTTTCGATTTCCCACCCAAAGTATCATCTCCCTCAGGAGCACAATCTTCCCGCATTCAATCCTAGACTAAAGCTCGCCCACAATTCTCTCCGATTCGAAGATAGGGACTCTAAGAGCCGCGAATTCGCAAGGCTCATGAAGAAAGGAGACCTAAGTGAATCCATGCGAAGGCAAAATATAAACTGTTAATCCAGCATGTGGTATTGTCACCGCAGAAAAGTCGCTTTTATAGAACAAAATCGAGCAAAATACACGGCAGCAATTATTTGTTACGCATTTTTATTCAAATAAAACTGATGGCAGCCTTCACACAACTCGTAGTCCCGTAACTTTATCGACACATTCCCAGAGGAAAACTCGTGAATTATTGCTAGCTAGAAACATTAGGACGCCGTTTTCCAAAATAGGGAACCCTGGTGTCCTCTCAGATAATTGCATAATTTCTGTTGTCAAAATTATTTGAAATTAGCTTTAAAGTTTTACATTGCGTCCTAAAATGTCCCGTGTGTTCTGTGGATCTTATGGAGTGATTACATTTACGCTTTATCCGAAGGAATTAAAAATGTAGCCGAGCAGATTCGAAGTAAATTTTATTTGAAAAAGAACGTTTGGGCTATAAAGGCTCATTCGGGGAGCACCGAATACTGAACGGTGATTGGCATGGAATTCTTGTCTCCCCCGTACAATCGCGTAAATGAATTCGTGTGAATGAATGACTTCTGGAATAAGAGCAGTTCCCTCCCGAACGCCTTCTGCATATGGAATACCGAAATAGAAAGTGTAGAATCGATAAAATACTTAGGCGTTATACCCGATCACGGCCTCTTCTGGACGAAACATATTTGAGGAATATTTGGAGAAGCTAACAAAAAAATAGGATTTATTAGAAAAGTATTGTGGAAATGTGACGAAAAGATTGAAGACAAATTTTACCTATTGCTAGTGAGGGTCCATTTAGAACATACTGCTAAGATGGTGGATCCTCAAGAAGTTGAATTGATTGCCAAAATGGATCGCGTGCAGCGTAGAGGAGCTAGATTTGTAAAATGTTGATATGACAAACTGAGCAGCGCAAAATTAGTCGAGGATCTAGGTTGGGAATTACTCGCAGACCGAAAGAAGGATATCTCCTTAGCGATGATGGTGAAAGTGTCTCATTCACTATCGCACTACGGTAGAAGAGATCACATCAATATAATATGAGAGATTGACTGTAGAACAGATAGATTTAAGATGTCATTTTTTCCTAAGAACGATTACGGATCAGAATAACGTAATCCGACCGAGCTAAGGGGGCAAATAATTTTGGGTCAAAAGTAGTCTGGAGTGAAATCACCCCTGCCCCACACCTTACGATAGCTTACAGGTTAATATGTAATGTAATATAAATAATTCTAAAAATCCAGCCTTCAACTGCCACCTTGCCACAGAGCGGTGGGTTCGACGTTGAGAAATATGTGGGAGAAGCGTCCAGCAAACCCCTCTCCTTAATCGACCCAGCGACTCCCTTCACCGCTGCACATAACTACTAACCCATCCTCACCAAGTCCTCCTCCCTCCTGCCCTCCCCTGCTCAAACAGAACCTTTTCCCAAACGTTTCTTCCATGAGTGAGTTTTCGCGGTTGACATTCGTCCCTCTGTGTTTTGCTTGTGTCCCCGGTGCCTATAAGATGGTAATCTACGAACCCTAAAATGCGTTGTTATCTATGTATTTACAAAATGTGATTGCAATTCGGTATACCTCTAACGGTCATCGCGGTTTATCTGCTTGGGTAGATACCACGTTGACCTCTTGTAAATTTCTTGATAAAATTTATATATGCTAAATGTACTAATTTAAACTAAATTCCGGTTATGACTTGAGTACTAAGGTGTACCCTTTAGGACACCCTCAAGACCATACATAATTTGATAACAGGTAATGCCTTTGGCATTATAATAAATTCTTTCTACCATCATTCTACTCAATTGCTACCATTTAAACTACCAAAAATTCTCCTCTTCCTGAGTACAAATAAAGATTGAAATTTTCAGAAACAAACTTTCATTTTAGTCATTAACCGTTGCTTTATTGATTTTATTTCCTCTTAATGTGAATTTAACTTACCTTTACTGATAAAGAGAATGGGCACATGTTTGTTTCTTTGTGTATAACACCTTGTTAATCCCTCTGAGAAATCTTCTGAGATACCAAGTAGCGATCAAGTACTTTTCAGTAATAATATTTTCCTCCATTTATTGAGGCAACGAGCGAAGAAACGAGAAGATGGAAGAGACAAACACGTTCATTTCGGTAGGATAAGACATTAATAGTTAGTTAGAATATTGCTAGAGCTTCATAAATATGCAAACGCTTCAGGTAAAAGTACCCCACTAAGTATGTTTGGTGTAATTACTCCAGCACTAGTCGCCTCCCACTGTAGATCTGACTAAAGCTGCATCGCCGTGTGCCTCTTTTTCCAACTGCAAAGCATATAAAGTGTTACCGTACAAAGTTCCGAGCATGATGTAGGACTCTCACGGCCACCGCCGGGCCTGGATGAAGTCTTCAACCGAAGCTGCGCTCTCACCCTCCCCGAGCCCCCCTCGCGACCCCTCTTCCTCCGCTTTTTTCCTCACCTACGAGTACATTCCTCCACCCTCTCCTCCCCCTCCCTCCCTTCCACAACCTCGACTCGCAATCCCACCATCAAATACCCGCACCAAACAAACTCAACGGACAAACACCCACGTCTCCCCTCCCTTCCCCGCAGCCTCCCTCTCGCCATCGCGAAGCCCCGCCCCTTCCATCTCCCAGGCAACGCTTTCCGTAGCTCCGGCGTTGAGCCTCGGCTATTGAAAAGGGTGGGCTGGCTCCGTAACCAAGGCGCCCACGGAGCCGCCACAATGGCCGCCTCCTCCCCCTTCTTCCCTCCCGAGCCGCTCCCTCCCCTCCAGCCCCTGAAACACCCTCTGACGGTGGAACAGAGAAGCTCGCTCTCTGGCTGAAAGGGGGAGGGGAACGGCGGAAGGACATACTCTCGCAAACCAACACGGAGTCACGCACACAAAAACAAGCGAGTCGCGGCAGACGCAGAAATTGAGATGAAAACTAGTGTCTCTCCCGCGGAATGTACCTTAGAGCATCTTTCCCCCTTTCAACCTGTCCACTCCCTTCGCTTTCCTAAGCCTCTCCCGCCCGCCCCGGGCCGAGGCGGGGCTGCAATGTGAGCCCGTCGTGGGAGGATTCCGTGGAGTTCTCGGGGGTTAAGGGCAGGGAGGAGAGAGACGTGCACTCGTGAGGATGGACGCGAATAAAAGGGTGAAGTGGAGAAATCCGCGAATGTCAGTGCATGGAGTTAGGATAAATAGGAGTAATATGAAAAAACGCATTATGGGGAGATGCTATACACACTTGTAGCGCAGATATCGCTCAATAATCAGAAAATATGGCTGAATTGAAAAAAATATGAAATACAAATATCTTACACTGAAAACTCTTGCATGAAATTTAAAAGAGGTCTTTCCTAGAAAAAATAAACCAAAAAATTCTGCAATATTTAAATCGTAGCACAAAATGCATGCGTATTTCAAAAGGCAGAGGCTGCTTTACCATTCATATTGAATACAATATCAGATATATTTTATGACAAAATTAAGAAATCCTGATGCTCTATTGTTGTATATTGGTGTAAGCAAAAAACATTGTTAAAATGAGTCTCATGTATTTTATAGACTTAAATGAGTACGTTACAAATTTCTTTACTTCCATCTAACGCTCGTGGAAAGTGTTGTTTACGAACGTGACCAATTACGAGAGGAATTAATTTCTCTAGATACCTAATAAAAATAGTAACAATCGTTCCTATATCAAGAAAAAAATATCTTACGCAGACCTTTTTCCTAACAAGGCAAGTATAATAAAGTATGATACTTGGCAACCTACATTCGTGGCAAGCATTAAGTACTTAATTTGAATTGTACTAGCAATGTTTCTAATGCGGAAAAATTTTAAAAATAAAGTACTCTCTTCATTTCTAAAGACCATTAGCCAAAATGATAAGGCATAAATACTCTACTTGTGGATAAAATGGGTTCAAGTAATTCAAATCATTAATCCTAACTAATGCATCTCTTTTTATTTATAAAACTGACTATTCTACGAAAGACTGTTAGAGTCCCTCAAATTATTTCTGATAGCAACGGTTTTACAACATATTTTCCACCACAACCCCTTTTCCATTTTCTGGCACTCCTTGGCTAAATTTAAAATACAAGGTTTACGGGTTTTGGCCCGACTCTCCGCGCGTGATCCGCTTGATTGGTGGAGTAGGCAAAGGAGGATAGGGAGAGGGACTCTCACGGCCCCCCTTGCCCACGCACGTGGGGTCCGGTCTTAGGTTCCGCGTGCAAGATGCGCGCGCAGAAGACACAACCACCCCCCCCTCCGCCCCAGAGAGACGCACCCCCCGGAAGACTTGTAAGGAGGGTCGTTCCTCCCCCCCCACCACACACACAAACACGCACGCACTTTATTTCGCCAATTCCTCTTCATCATCAGGGTACCACAATCCCTATCCACCCCTCTCCGCGCCTGGGACACCCTTCGTATGAAGCGAGTGAGTTTTATATTTCCTCTATTGGCCGTTTTTCCGGGTAATCCCCATTTGAAAAGGAAAAAGGTTTTTTCTCTGGAATGGTGGGCCGACATTTTACCGACTGCGCCGAGGCGTCGCCCGGGCATGCTGCTCATCCCCGTTTGCTTCCATCCTCCCTTCGCCCCCGCACACCCCCTCTTCGGATTCAAACCGCCCCCGCCGCCCCATCCACAAAACCACCAACCATCTCCTCCCTTCCTTCACCCCACGCACTCACTTTCTCCTTCTCATGTGTCAATATCTCCTCCCTTTCTCTTCCCCACCTCGCCCAGCCTGTCACTATTCCCTCTGCCTCAGCATCTCACTCCCACTTCCTCGGAGTCTCCGTCTCTTCCTCTCCCACCCTCCTCCCCCTGGGAGCGGGAGCTGCTCCGATGTTAACGCCTAATTATGGCCGGCGGTGCCCTTGCCACAGGGAAATATTTTTATTGAGGATTTCACCCTGAAATTTAACGAGACATAGCACGTCCGATTCGCAAGAGCTATAGAATCCCAAGTTGCGATGTGAAATCAGTGGAGATCCAAAATAATGTGTGGTCAGCTCCAGGAAATCAGGTTGTTACGTCCGTAATATAATACAACACAATTACATTTATTTAAAAAAATATTTTCCTTCGGAACTTCACATTAAAGAGGACTTAATATTTAAACTACGCAAGAAAATATATGAACATTATAGGAACAGCATATTTATATATATTTGGCGACAATACTATGCCTTCTGATCGAGTACCACGCTCCATTGCAAATATATATATATATATATATATATATATATATATATATATATATATATATATATATATATATACGACACTAGTGGAATTTTAGGGCAGAAAGTAAGGAGGCCATTTAAATTTGCATCGACCTCCTTAATATTCTGACAAAAAATCAAATTAATAAGAAACAGGATTATGATGAAACGTTAATATATCTTGAAACTAGCTTCGAATTAAGAGTTAATTTAAGAACATAGATTAATTGAATACCCAAATATGTTATGCTTATGCTACGCAACAATGTTTACTCTCGTATGAATCTCTTCAATATAAAATTTACTATGCATAAAATTAGGGGGGTACTTATTTACGCATATTTCATAACTCAGTGCAAAACGTTTCGTCACCAAATCAAAAATGTATTTGATCATAATCATTCTTGTCATAATAGAATAAACTTGGACTCCAACCGCATTATTTCATACAAGTAATAACAGAAATGGACGTTGTTTTCGGTAATATTCAACAAGATGTGTTTCCTCTGTCCAGTGGATGGATGACATGCGTGGAAGCGCTGGAACATGCGCACCGTTCTCTCTTCTTAGAAATAGCGGTTGTTCTGCGCGCGGCGATGTCCGATGTCACCCTCGCCAGTGATTACACCGCCGGACTCGTCCCTTCACTCGGCCGCGCGTGTGCGCTCGTCTGGGCTGACCATCTGCTAGCCCCGTCGCCTGGGAAGTGGGCCACCGCCAATACGGGCGGGAGACAAAAGAGCACCAGGCATCACTGGACTGAGATGGGGGGATAATCAATTTAGCACGCGGAGGAAATCGCCAAAAGAGGGAACCGCAGCAAGGCGGGGACATGGCCACCGATCTTGAGTTCAAAGGCCTAAGAAATCCCATCATAGTCAATTAACGGAGATAATGTGATTCAGTTAAGGAGCTCGCATTAATTCACTCCATTTCACCCTTCTACTTCCAAAATATAACTTTTGGAAGCAGAATTTCAAAAATGAATTTTAAATATCTTACCGGAGCACGGAAAAGAAAAAAAATATTTTTTCTTTCATGAAATTTTCGCTGTGGCCATTTAACGTGAAGGTAAACATTTATTCCCCGCCTCCTTGCGACGCGCCCCCGGCATTCTCACCCGTCGCCTCTTCCTCTCTTTCGTCATTTTCTCTCCCACATCGCTTTCTCTTCTCCTTTCCCTCAGTCCTCTTCCCATTTACTTCATATCCAAAATTCTTCCCTCCTCCCCTTGCTGTCATCCGACGTGCCTCTCCCGCTCTCAATCCTTCCCCACTCCGCAAGCCTATTTCACCTTTTTACGGGGACAGCTGACAGTTGTGGTGTTGAAGAAGGGTGCGGCCAGGCAGAGGGAAGTTGATGGGAAGGCAGAGGCGAACGTATCGAGGCCGAGGAAAAATTGGAGGGACTTTCAAGAGAGGCTATGGGAGTGAATATTTCCGTGCGAATTGGCGAAAAAATCCCCCCCACTACCCCTTCTCCCCTTGAGAGCTCCTACTCTGTGGGAAGAAGAATTTATTTCTGCGGGGAGAAGTTATTTGCAGACTTGCAGTGAAGCTCTTGTCGAGCTAGTAAGAACTCGATCCCCGCCTTTATAGAAACGCAGGGAACATACAAAATCTTTGAGCTTCATACGTATTTAGGGAAATGTGGTTTTTTTCCCCTGAGATTACCGAATATCTTCATACGCTCAGTTTATATCTCGAGAGAAATCACTTCCAGTTGGAACCATTGCCAATAAATCATGATAATGATAAATAACGATTCCTTAATCGCAAAATGTGTGCACCGTCTAAAATTACTTGTCGCGATTAGTTCAAGAGCAAATGGAATCAGATATTACCTAATAATGTATTAGGCATTTTCCTCTGATAAATCTGCATTTTAATATTATTATTTAAATATTAAAATAGGCGGGGAAAGAATAGAGCAGGTAGAGCAGTTTACATATCTCGGAAGTGTTTTGGACCAATACGGTCAAAGTGGTAGGGACGTAAGGAGAAGAATTGCGCTAGGCAAGGAGACTTTCTCAAGGAGGAGGGAGTTGATGACGGGAAGGTTGAGTAGGGATGTTAAGACAAGACTCGTAAAAACTCTGATATGGAGCGTAGCTATGTACGGCGCGGAAACGTGGTCGTTGAAGCAGGAGGATAGACGTAGATTGGAGGCTTTTGAAATGTGGGTGTGGAGAAGAATGGAGAAGGTGAAATGGACCGAAAGGAAAACAAATGAAGAAGTACTAGAAATGGTGGGGGAGGAGAGGGGTTTGTTGAGAGAAATCCTATGGAGGCAGGAAAAATGGATGAAAGGCGTAATGAGCGGTAGTGGAATGTTGAAGAGGGTAATAGAGGGGAGAATGTTGGGCAAGCGAGGTAAGGGTAGGAACAGGATAGGGATGTTGGACGGGATGAAGGGAGGAAAGAAGTACACCGAGATGAAGAGGGACCTGATATAGATTAGTTTGCTAGGTGGGGAGTCACAAAATGTTTATTTGATAGTTGTGTCCATCCAAAAACCTACCTTAACCGGTAGATTACCTAAAAAAAAATCTGCATTACCAGAGTAGTAGTAGTACCCTCTATATGCACGATATGATATATCAATTCATGTTCAATTTGGCATGATGATGGGTTTCTGCGGGTCGCGGTGGTCTAGTGGGTAGAGCGTTGGACTACTGACCACAAGGTCCCGGGTTCGATTCCCGGGCAAGGCGCTTTGGGTACCTGCAGCTCCACCCAAGCTAGTTGATTTTTCGGGTACCAGATCTTTCTGGGAAACCATAACCGGCACAGGGAAAGGAACTGGCCCCCCTACCCTGATGTGTGAACATTCACACGCCGTCGAGCTTGGTACATGGGTGAGCTCTACCATCACCTACTAAACCGACCTTCGGGTTGATTACTGTGTTTATGGTGGGTTTCTATGCTGTGTGCTGTCTGCCTTTGGAATATTTGTGAGGCATTTCGGTCAGAGAATAAAAAAAATCAACCTACGCATTGCATACCTTCCATGCATAAATGGCTATTGAATATTAAGTTCTCAAATAGCAATAAATGAAAACCGAAGTAACCAATGGACATTTTAATCCATTTAATATAAAATCATATGCCATTATCAGCAGTAATTACATTTAATTTATTGGGTTTATAGTGAGAGAGCTGGTTATTGATACAAGTACACGTAGGAGTCGTAACGGTTTCATCATTTTACGATGCTTCCGATATGCACATAAATAAATAACTTCCAACATTTTAGACCATAAACGTTTATTTAGTTTAGCTATGCATGCAATTTTCATATTCCGTTTGTTAAATTGCGTCATGTTTTCATTTAAGAGAAAAGAATTTTAGGGTTGGATTTTTTCCTAAAACCTTCAATTTGATGTCTCTCTACTGTAATTTTAATATCCATTTTAGTCTTTCTGTTTGAATCTGCGAAGAATCGAAAAGATAACTTGAAATGATATATTTCCTAATGCAGTCACTTAGCGCTCAAGTATTTTCCTCTTTCGACAATCTTCTGGGGTAATAACTGGCATATTAATTGAATCAAAGCTAAGGTATATGTTTCCATTTATTTCATTCAATGTCAATTCTTAGAGAGAGGCTTTTCTTATTCCCTAATATACGAGTACACAGATACTGATTACTAGAATGCAAGATTTACTCTTATAGAAAGGTATTGGGCAACTGAGTTCATCTGTGGTACCTACATGTTGCTTAGGAAATGATTAGGGCCCAACAATGTGCACCTAGATCAGACCAACCAGAAAAAATTAGAAGATTACACTGCGGCCCGGACAGATTCAGACATCCCAAAATTCGATATCACAGGAAGAGCATGTGGTAACAATGTTAAGTAATGCTAAGTAAAATTTAAAATCCACATGAAAAACACACCAAATTCGCCAGATTTTATATGCTAAACTATAACCATTGATTTTAGATAAATTGAGATACATCTAAAAAAATCAGATAATATTTTCATGTTGCATGAAACTTAAAGCCATTGTTGGTAAGGTCAGATCTTTTTGGGTTTATCTTCAATGATGTTTTTCGAATATAAAAAAGAACAACGAACCGTGAAAATGTATAAATGCACTCCAAGAGAAGACCTACATCGAGAAGAAATACATACAATGCGGGACCATTCCTGCTTTCCCCTGGAAGCCAATTCCATTGGCGCTCTTCTCCAGCACCCCTATTGTTTTACGGCGCGAGATTAACTTCTATGCCCGTCACAGTTGCTCGATCCCGTTCGGGCACACAAAGATCTAGAGTAGAAGACGATTGCGCCAACAGATTACGCGCCGGCATCGCAATCATCGCGAGCACTGGACCAAGCCGACATCGACGCGAGTTGTGCCGGATAACCAGTGGCGCGGAGGGAGGGGGCGGAGGTAGGGAGGGGAGATGGTTAAGAAGGCGGGGGAACGAGAGGGAGTGGACGGCGCGCCTCCGGGGCAGGTGAGGCAGGGAGGCCACAGGGGACCGTGAGCTAACTTATCCCCGAGGCAGGGGGCCAACGAGGAGGGAGGGGGAATGGGGCGGCCGGGGGCTGAGGGAGGGGACGGGGGGAGGCGTGGACCGGTTGCACTCGTGACGAACCGCGTTCCTTCAAGGAGAGATTTATGCCGTCGGACGCATGCGCCCCTCCTCCGCGCCAACCCGCCCGCACGAGGTACGCGAGCGGGAGAGACGTGAAGGGGGCACTGGAAGGGAAAACCCCGGGGGTGGAGGGGGCCGGCTGATTCCGAGTAGGGGAGTTTGACGTATGTGACTGTACCGAGGATACATTCCTTCCTTGGAGAGCGGGGGGAGGGTCGGCATGGAAAAAGAGGGTGGGGGGCGAGAGAGCGATCTCTGGTCCGCTGAGGGCGAGGGGTGAGGGCAGGGAGTGGGTTCTGGGGCCTCGGATCGATGGCGCGATGCATCCTGGGACCATGATGAAGGATGACGGGAGCATGCGAATAAGGGAGGGGGAGTGGGAAGTTGAATGAAGTCGGCCGCGGCGGCGGGAGGGGACGGCGGTGTTTAGGGCGTGGCTGGCATCCTGCCCTCGTGACCACGCGAAACTTCCTCTCCCCGTTCCTTTTCTCGAACCCCTGGTGTGGCCCACCAAATATCGAGTCGGCATTCTCCTGACGACTCAGCCTACCTTTCCGATTTTTTCTTAAACCGAAAAGAAATTAAGAGTATCGTTGAAATTCACTGAAACCCCAGGTAACACATAGGTGCTCTTAGTGAAACACCACGAGAGGTGCTTAGTATTAGCATAGAATACCACTGAACGATGGAAATAGGCGTTCGTTAATTATGCCAAATGATAATATCTACTTTTTATTACCCCTTTCATTTTAATTTCTTGATTTAAACATTTGATTTAAATGAATGATTTGAAATATTGATCATAAAAAATAATATTGAAAATTATGTCGATAGATATGTGTTTATCAGGGTCTAAAAGTTTGCTTCAAGACACGTAATGTGTACTATTTTCCTTAATGGCATTGGTTTCCTGCAATAAAAATATGACGTATCATTTACGGTGTCCTTGACAGGATCTTCGTCGATAGCAAAGCAATCAATTCAGGGAACCATGCGTATGATAAAAGGAACTACCTAATAAGGTAAGGCTATTACACCATCGCCACCATCTTTTTAGAAACTGCTTTCACACCGTTCACGATGGCGTCTCTTTTCTTAAAAATGGGATTCCGGATCGTTATCTCTGACATTACCGCTATTGTCTATTTGCTTATCTGTACAACTGAGGAATAAATATCTTTAAACGTGATCTTGAGCTAAAATAAATAGATTTCCCTGTTCCCAGCAATATCGGGACGGGAGAGCGTCCGCTTGCTTCAAGAACATTGATTTTTGAGCTTCGGAATAATAACGGATGTAATTGAGATGATGAGGGTTATTGCTGACGTATTTAACACAGAATCTCTTACAGTACTCCTATATAAATGTTGTTCCTAAACATCGAAATTGGAAACTTATTCAAATAGGTTTTTTCTCCTTTTCTCGAAAGCAATAGGGTAAATAGGGGATCGGGATGATGCGGAGTCTTACGCATAGACTTCCAAGCGAGAAGGCCTGGGTTCAAATCCTAGAGACAACAAATTTTTTAATGGTATCCCGATCCCTACTTAGTGTGCTTTGTGGAGAGCATTTTGAGTTCGTATGACGTCCGTCGGATGGGACGTTAAACTGCGGACCCCTTGGAGCCTTTCGATAAGAATAGACTAATGCGGACGCCGGGTTTCTCTCCATCCTTTCTTTCCCATCCATCCCTAATGGCGGAAATGACCTTAGCTGTTGGTCGTCTGCCGAAAAAAAACTACAACTCGGAAGAAATAATTTCCAAATTTTGCAAAACTGTACATTTTTCATGGTATTGGAAGGCATAAAAAATGAATGAGAATATTGCTTTGCGATTTCAAAGGCTTGTTTCACCAGCTTCCTCACACACCCGATGTTGCGTGTCGCAAGGTGTGAAACGCAAGCAAGCAGTGGTTTGCAGAGTACATGTAGGATAAAAAAAAGTCATGTGTGTTTGTGGAACTAAGTTTCCAACCTATGAGAAATAAATAATTTGAAGGTCGTACACGCCCTCTTAAAGATCTCTAAAATCTCTTAATGACGCTTTATAAAGTTTTCTCGCGACACGTCGGGAATCATTTTGGCACCAAATTTTATTGATGGATTTGACAATCGGATTAAAATTTGAGAGATGAAAACCGTCACCAGCAAGTTCAAGTAATTGCTCTTCCCTCATACGAAAGGAAAATATAACAAAATCGAACCTGGGTTACAGAACAATATAAATTAACTCGAATACAAGAATTTAACGAATTGCTGAAAAGCTAAAACTACGAAACGTATGTAGACCTGTGCGTATGAACAAGAGTCTTATATGAGGTAAAATTCAATCAAGTAAATTTATATGCTAATATTTCTATGTGTGTGGCATGGTGCCTGATCATCCCCCGCTATACGCCCTTACTCTAGCTTGCGGGGTATTGTGTAGACGTAGATGACATGTATCTTTGTTATCATAGATTATTAGCATATTATCAAATTTATCCATATCAACATACTTTACAAATAGGTAGAGTATTTGATGCAGAAAATGTACCATCCTTTCACTTAAAATACGTACCTCTCAATGAAATCTCCAACTATGATGATTAATCACCAAATAGTGTCCTAAAATATGTACTTTATTTTAAGTCGACACTATTGACAGTTTTTTACACCCATTTTAATGTTTCAGGGAACCAGCGCTTGACAGAGTATCAAAGTTATTTTATTGTCATGTATCTTCTAATAAAAACATCCGTAAAATTGCCGAAAAATCCGTATAAACTTGCATTATAATACAGTAGAGGAATGGAAAATAAAAATAAGGCGAGGAATGAAATATGCAGAGGAGTAACGGACCAACTATAGCCAAGGATCGACAATTACGTTGGTGGTGATAACAAACCAGCTATTCTTGTTTCCATGGAAACGGGTCTTACACTTCCTGCTGAGTTGATTCATAGATGACGCTCAGAACACTCGGTCACTCTTCCTTCGCGTAGCACTCGACGCTCTGATAATTTAATATTTTCATAATAAAAAAAGTGTTTACGGTGTTCTCAATTAAAAAGGAATTCACTTACTCTAAAAATCCTGAAGAACGACAAAATATATTTAAGTTTGACAAGTGTGGTCATTTCCCGACTACTCAAACAATATTCCCGCTTGATACACACAAACTTAAAATACCCTTTCAGAAGTGCTCCATGAAAATTTACGCAAAATGTTTATTAGTAACGGAGGTTGAAAAGAACTAAGTGCAGAAGGTTTATTCTGTTTATTTAGTATTTGGTAATTAACTATTGACAAGAAACGAAGTCTTTTCTATTTTAATTTCCTTTTAATTGTGACTTGATTCTCTAATAAGCATGATAGTTAAGTGTATAATAGATAAAAAAATAACAATATAGTACGTTCCTTTTGATCGATACTCAATTTACCCAAAGACTTAAATTGTGCAATGGTTACTAACCACATAAATTCTCACTAGTTTGCACCTGCTTAAGTGTTATCTAATCTAATCACTTAACCATTGCTGAAATGAGTTCAGATCTTTATCCAATCCAAAAGTCCACCTGATCCAAACTTCTCTTCTGAAGCTGCGGTAGCCCTCTGGGGGAGCTCGGCATTGCTAAGCTAATTCTGAAGACTTCGTGAGTTTAAGTCACCACTTTATAAATTAAAGGCTTTTTGAACGTATTCAGTCCATTAAAAAGTATTCATATTCATTGGTCGGCCTTGTTTTCCATAATTATTCTCCAATAAATTGAATTGCGTAAGCGAAGAATTATTTCACAGTATGAAGAGTAATTTTTCCGTGAGTTTCCAGTGAAACATCACTCGCCATATTCTGACAATTGAAAAGTAGACACAAATCTTGTCCAACCTTCTCGTGCATGAGATACCGCTGAGCCCACCGTATTCAGGTTTACCTCAGAATGTTCAAAAATCCTTTGGCCATCTTAAAAATGGCGGAGGAATCGCCAGCGCGAATTGCCTTCAAACCTTGCACCCGGAGTAAAGTAAAGACAGTTCCACTCTACCATTCATATTCTGAATGGATAGAACAACCTATGACGAAAGATAGAGAAGAATCCGCCCAATTTTTTAAAAAAAAAGGCAATGAAACAATGGGAAGGAAGATGGGGATCGCCCGTAAGGGAACGAAATGATTCGAATTCAACGCTTCCGATGATCTCTCTGTCTACTCTTAAGGCTCCGGGCACTTTACTCGCCATCTCGCGGGTGGATAATTGAAGTTAAGCGGTACCGAATCGAAAGGTTTCTCGGAAGAGGGCGGAGGGCAGTGAAAATGCGGTTGGCGGTGTTATTTTGCGGATCACTCTCGGGTATCTCCTCTCCCCCCTTCATGTGACAGGGAGACGCACGCTGTTCCCCAGGAAGAGTTTTGAGATCGCGTGTTCGAGGGTCTCGTATTCAAAAGAGGCGACAGGGGTGGATGGGGGAAGAGGTGAGGGTGGGTTGTTGGTGGATGGAAGTTGAAAGGGACCAGGAGAAACAGACAAAAGGCTTCATTAAGGCGAAATGGATACCGTTTCTACTCTAGCTTTAAACAAATGAAGGGCTAGTAATTCTGTTACCATTTAGCCAAACTTTCAACTCGAGCGACGATAACCAATCGCTTTCCAGCTGCTCATCCAAGTTCTAGAACAAAATATTTCCTCCTCATTTGTTTGCGCGAGTTGCAGTATTAAAATCACAGAATTCGTCATTTGCAAATGTATTGTACGCTTCAAATGGTGATCAATCGAAAGTTAACAAATTAATCCAGTTGTACTGGATTATTCTCGGAAGTTTTGGCATTTTGGAAAAGCATCTGAGTTTTAGGCAAATTTTCATCGGTGTAATTAGATAAATAACCCTGGAATTGAAAATCGGAAAAATTGAAACTTTGGAATCGCAAAAACTTCTCATATAAAGAATAGATCGTTATAAGCCATATTTTAAAGTTGCGTATAAACAAGAACCTATTTTAATACTATAACGAATTCTATGGTCTTCATGCAACAGAGATATTATCCAATCATTCAATTGGAAGTAACTAAATCGTCCTATTAGTAAGTATCTTGATAAAAATTATTCATTCAATTAAGACCTTAAAGTGATGAAAACTTTTCAGAGATAATTACTCTCAAAATTTATTGAGTCTCAGCTTTAACTGGATCAATGAAGCAGGTTGAATAGTGGTTCACATACATGTACGTGCTGATACTATTAACGATACTGACACCACAAAAGAAAACTTAAAGGAATCGTATGCATTCTCAAAACTTCATCTATATCCTTATATAAACTAATTCGTTAGCCGTCACATGGACATATGACATGGGGTGTAAATTTGCCAGCCATAATTCTTACACTTTACTATCTCCATTTAAACACCGTGATTGACCACCAAATGAGCACATGGAAGCAGGGCCATAAAACTATTCACGTAAGGAAACGTGACCGGACACCACTCACGCAACCAACGTCGGTTACACACATTACGAATGCTACATGGTTAGTATGTACTCCAACGATGACACCAAAAAGTAAAAAAATATTAATTAGAAACGATTTTGTGGAATGCTAACGATAGGAAAAAAGAGAAAAAGAAAAATGTACATTTTTCCATGAGTCATAAACGCGTCCAAACACATCAGACGGAAAACGTTTCTTCATCTTAAAAATTATCTTAATACGATATGCAAGTAAAAAAATTGAATAAAAAATACGTCAGCGCAATCTAATATAATATCCTCCCTATTATGATGGTGAATGCCCCATATGTGCGAGCTGAAACGACCATATACTGAAATGAACTACATCTGCATCAACGCCAGGGAAGATGCTGGCATGCAGGATTTAAGAATGACCCTTCATTAAGTCACCACGCTATAAGGTGAGGTGTTGCACATCAGCGTAACATATTACAATAATATTTTATATCGTAGTTTATGGACTACTAAATATAAACTTTGATGTAACAATAATTTCAAAGATATTTGCACCTTAAGTAGGAGATACCACCAATAAAAGATTTATGGAAAATCTTTTATTTCTGACGATACTGCCTTCAAGTAAATCATTTGACTAATAATTCCATAGTACGCATTTTTTGCATTACTTTCCTGCGAGAGACCTTAGTTCCTCATGTCTAATAATCCTGCGACTCCTTGGAGATAGTGGAGAATGAAAGATAGAACTAGAGGAGGAGACAAGAAGTGAAACAGTGGAAGCGAGGGAATCCCTACCACCATCTGAAAAATGATAAAGAAATGCCCTTTCTGTTTGGGGGAGAACGGCGGGACTCGAGAAAAGGGGATCGTATGCGGTCGGAGGTTGATAGACAGGTGTTTGGGGCGGAAGATAAAAGGGGGAGTCCTTCCAGGATCTGAAAATGCACTCGTGCGTCTCCGAGGTGGGAATCGGGAGAGAGCGAGCAGCCGCCAGGGAGGACGCCGAGGGACTCCGGCCTCACAAAAGGGACAACGAAAGGGACGAGACGCGTACACCAATTCCTCTCGGTTTTGCAAATTAATTTGAAAACTCCGCGCATCCCCGAAGCGTTCCCCCCCTAACTCCCACTCCAGCCCCCTCCACATCGCTCGCGCCTTTTTTCACCTCCCCCTTTCCCAATCGTGCGCCCTTGGAAACGAACCACCGCTGCACATTTTCGGAAGCCATGGCACGTTTTTTTTACGTTTCCCGCTGTTTCATTGCCTTGGTTAACGGCGCTGATGTCCCAAAAATACGGTGACCTAAAAATCGAAACTGCGTTATTCAGCGAACCCAATAGGCTCCAAAGGAAGCGAGTTGCAACTGTTCAAGCGAAATATTTTTTAAATACAACACTTATCAAATATAATGAAATTTTTTACTATATGCTATATGGACTCTTGCAATTGTATTTAAAATTTGTTTGTATCAAAGACATTTGTTTAAGGGGAAGCGTCAATTAAGAGTTTACTAGTTTATTTTCTTTGGTACGAGAATTATAGCAGAGATAGTGCATAGTTGCTTATTCGGCTGGTGGGCACGATTGGTATATACATTCACAACAGAACCATTAGAATGGCAAAATAAATGTTTTCCTTACGTCTATATTTAACAATCTTCTGAGGGCGAAAATAAATTAGTACATAAAATTGAGAAAGGGTACCTACTTGAATAGGATTAGACATTTGAGTGTGATGAGAGGGTGTCCTTGGTAACGTTACGCATGATGAGTATCATTACCAAGGAAATGGATATGAAATACGGGCTTGAACGTTGAGCTTAAAAGATAATTGAAAACGATTAGCTCGTGCTGCGCCAATAGCAATCCCTGAAAATCAACCGATCAGCTCTGCTGCTTATCGGATGAGGTTGGATGCGTAAGTATAGGATACGTTGTTGTCCATAATGGTGATGAGTACGCAAAAAGGTGTAAAATGTCAACTAAGCGGCCGAGAATAGGTTGCTACTTGTCTAAGAACTCTAGGTCCAAGTTAACAAATTAGCATTTCAACTAGTGCCACCAGATTAATTAGAACTTCTCTAAACATAAGGCAATAAACTTTACATTCTCAGTAATTTTAACACATGAGCGGCACAAGTAAACGGAGAATTACAAATGTAAGAGAAAAAATTTAAATTAAAACAAAATTCATCAAGCGCCCGTTACTTCAAATGATTTCATAAAACATTTATCAGTTTATTAGAAGCGTGTAGTAAGAGATCGCATATATATATATATATATATATATATATATATATATATATATATATATATATATATATATATATATATATATATATATATATAATTATATATATATATATATATATATATCCTCGAGTGTATGCAACACACATTACACATGTGACAAAATCGTTTCAAATTATTCAATCTTTGTGCAATCAATGGCTACAATACAAAACTTATAATAGAATAAGAAAATTTGATACTTAACAGCAAGGAAGGCAGTAACTCGGAAGTAATTCGTACTTACCTGTAATTAAAGAAAAATCAATAATAAACATTGTTACAATACCAACAATCAATCTATGCCAGTATTTATTGTAAAACATGTCAGACCTCCCCTTAATTTATTGAAATAAGGAACTGGATGAGCAATATTTTGGAAAAATCTATTGTATGGAGAAGTTGTGCCATACAATAGATTTTCCCTATAAACACATATACCTTTTACTATTTTAACTAAACTGCTCAACAAATTTAAACCGAGAAGTTTAGTAATTGCCGTGGAATTTTATCTTCAATTTAACCACTCACGCGAATCGGACATAAATTCAAAAAATGGAAATTTTTATCACCAGAAACTCATCGCAATGATGATTTATTTTGCATTCAACATAACATCTCTGGCAAAAATCTAAAAGGCCAATCGAGATTCAAAGGCAACGCCGTGAATCAATTAGTTAAATTAATTTACTTAAGGGAATTAAACACATTTAGGACATTTTTATTTACAGGCATTCAAAGCTCCAACGTATTTTTTGTCTGAAAAATCAGCCTTGAGAATATTTACTTTCGATGCGAAAGGGCTTAGTTTAAAAGTTTTCCCACTTATTAGAGAAAGGTGTAGGTTCAAATTATATTTAACCAATATTACTACAACTTATGAAACACATATGCGTAATTCTCAATATTTTGAATGATTTCCGGTTTAAAGGTTTTCCCACGATGGCTTTCATAGCATCAGTAAAGCACTTCAATTTTTCATCCCATATACATGTATTTACTTAGGGTTAAATTATTTGAACTAAAATGAATTCGATCTTTTAATAGAACATTTATCTTACGAATCACACCTTTACATAGTTGATTCTTTCCTAGGACAAATTATAACATCCTGAATTGATTTATTGTTCTTAAGAGGTCGCAGTATCATTAAATTAGGAAACTCGACGTGTTTTCAATGCCGAGTAAGGCCATACTATTATAGCTTATTCCTTGGAGGATAATATATCAATACAGTGTCTTCAAGAGCACATTTTTCCCAGATATTCACTGAAAGTAAAATTTCTACCATAACAACTGAATTTGTATACACAAAAACATTCTTCTGCATTTTAAATAAATAAATTACTTTAAAGTTTAAACTAACAAAGATATTTCACCCTAGCCTTGGTCTTAGCCCTTCATACCTACTTAAGGGGACGAAAAAAATTGTCCCCTGAAGATAACATGATAGGTCGAAAATTATTTTTTGTTATTCTTATCTCATCGTAGAACAGTTACGCAAAGTAAGTGTTCAATCTGAAAGTGTGTAGTCAACACTTCTACATATTGAGATGATACACAAAGAGAATAAACGAGACAATCTTTGACCAAGTTCTACAAGTCTTGAGAGCAAAAACATAACGATAGGCAAAAATCCATATCATCAGTAAATAACATTACCTGGTGTTACATGGACGGCACTAAAATATTTTATACCATGCATTCCTGAGGTGCTTCGTACGTTGCGACATATCATTTGATGTCATTATGTACAGTGATTGGACCTCTATAATATTCTTGCTCAATTTTTAGATCTATCAAAATGAGAAGGAAATTTTGAATTCCATAAGGAAAGGTAAGGGTTAAGTTGTACTGAAAAGAGGCATAAAAGGCAGTAATAAAAGCAGTGGAGTCGAGGCTAAAAGGATCGCTTTAAATAAGTGGGGGAGAGGCCAGGGTATTAAGTTCTTCGGTCGGGTGCTTTTGGGGGGGGGGGGCGAGGGGATGATGGTGGCGGGTACTGTCTGCGTCGCGGTGGAGTAGGATAGATGGGATGGGTGAGGGGGTCGTCTTTCCCAGAAGGGGTTAACGAAGGAAGGTCGGAGTGAGGAAGGAAAGATAAGGGGGAGAGATGAGCTGAAATGATGAAGGAAACAAATGTGCGGGATAACGAAGAGAGAGAGGCAAGATCAAAGCAGATGGATAGCGGTAAAACATATTTACCTACAAAAGGAAGCACTTCTATTTTTTATAGATAAAATATAATGTTTTATTGCAAAATATCGACTGATTATATTGAGTGCTTGAGAGGCCCCTAAATGCTCCTGGATATCGTCGTCAACAGTAAAATATATTCGAACTTTTTCTTATTAATTCTTTTGCAAATCCATAAACTTTTATTCAGAATATAGGTCTATGAAATACTTGAAGTTAACATGTTTAAAAAGTACCCTCAAACAATCTTGGAAAGTTAAAGCATGTAATCGCTCACAGATATTATTTCAGCAACGGTGATGAATAAAATGATGTTCTAACGCACTGATGGCATACAATTTGGACAGAAACACATTTCAACCAATCAATAAAAACCGTATTAGCAGGAGTGCCGGATTAAAAGAAACAAAAATGTAGAAAAAAAATGACGCAGGGTAACGCCATGACCGACAGTCCTTGGGGCATGTCGTATGAAACCATAATAATAATTCTTAGGGAAACGAATTTCGTAGCAGTACCTCCAAAATAGGAGGAGCTTCAATCTGTGAACCAAATTCATGCTTTGAATAGTATTATAGATGGATAGATGATAAAAACATATGCACTGTGGACTGAAGCAGTTGACTTTATTATTCATGAAATTTCTTTATTTTGAGAAAAGATAGTACGTGAAAGATTATTGGGAGAGGCCGACGGGTGAGATAATTTGCGCCATTGGGAATGGGTGGAGTAATTTAGTGGCATTTTCAGGAAAGGGTGGAATGGTAGAGAGAAACTTGGCGTCGGAATCAGCCAACTCTGAAAGATATACGCCGAGGGGTTCACAACCTAACCCTCCATCAGAAGGATGGCATACTCCAGTTAAAAGGGAGTCCTGCTTGATGGCCTCCTTACATACCGTTCGGCACTCAAACATGAAAGCACCTGAGGGCTCAAGATTCCCTTGGAAAATTCTCTAGTGATTTGAACCCAGACCCTTGCGGTGAAAAGCAAGTACGCACACCACTTTCACCGTATCAACCGAATCCCCAGCGAAGGCAGAAACGTTAGCTAAATACATCCATGAAGTCTAGGAAGATAAATAACCACCCATGAGAAAAATGTGATAGTAAGTTGTCAGAGTGTACTGTTAAAGCGCTGCACTATTTCCTCGCTACGGCGAAGACGTTTTATCAGCAATAAATATTTGTGAGAGGGAGAAGCAGAGTCAAGAACTTGGGAAGAGGAAACGTGTAAAAGCAGCCAGGATAAGCCGGATGTCTCGGTTTTAGAGAAACTCCATGAAGGAAAAAACAACCAGTGTGAGGAGGACACGAAGAGGAGAATGGAAGGAAGGAGGAGGACGTTGAGGGAGTGGTTGGAGGAAGACGCAATGATCAGATAATGGATAAAAGGGCTGAGGCTCCTGAATTGATAACGAGGGGGCGATGAGTAGGTGGGTTGGGGGAAAGCAACTTACGGAGAGCCAAGTTTTTCGGCGTGAATTAAGAAAGATTTTACCCGTCTTTCCTTTGCCTTGCCACTTCAACCCCTTGCTTTAATGTCCTACCCACTCTCGGCATCTCATCTGATCCATCCAATCCAAGCTCACGGGACACTAGGATAATGACAACATATCCAAGAGAGGTCATTTTCGCATTCGAAGGCACCTGATTAAATAATAGGAAGAGACTAGGGTGGTTAATTTGAATGAATTGACAATACACAAAAAAATGGGTCTTAAGAGAAGGGGCTCTTAAGCTTAATAAACACAAACCACCCATGGGAAGCAAAAAGGGAATAATTTTAATATACCAATTTTAAACAAGGTAAAAAGGCAAGCTAATCTTTCCTCATCTGATTCAACCTGGGTTCAATTTGATCACATCGTTAAAATGATTAAGATTAATGAAAACATGGGGGTGGATAATTTTTAATCAACGTAATTGGTGCTCAAACAAAAAAATTGGCACTTAATGAGCGAATTTTGACCCTGCCGATTTTAGATCATTAAATGATAACAGATTAGTTTTATAAATGTGTATGAATTCATAGAATATGAGATTTATTCTCGCGAAAGTGTTTACCATTATTTTTCTTTCTGAAATCAAGGGCCTTGGTCTACTAATCGTGGAAGTGAGCAATTTAGCGGTATCCGCCATACAAAACAAGCTGACCCGGCTGAAGAGGAGGTTAGTTTTTGATTTTCACCCACCCAGGTTTCGGGAGAAGTTGAGCCCTTAGGAAACGAAAACCTCAAAAAGAGGAATGCCGCCTTAATTCCATTAACCAATATTGAGTGCGATCAGAAAAGAGTTGAAAGAGGAGGTAAAGCAGGGAACATAGGGCTTCCGTGCACTCTACCCTCGCGATATACAAATGTATACAGTCGCCATTTACCAACACCATCATTCGCCGTGGCGATCGGTAAAACTGGAAAGACTCTTCCTTGGAATTGTCATTCCTCCCACACATAATTACCCTCCTTACGTTAACTACCCGCAACCCTTTCCAGAGAGAAGAAGACCTTTAAAGTCCGTGCCCATATTTGTTCTGCTTTCTCTCCAAATATTTTTACACCAAACGGCGACATTAAATGCATCAGTTCTCAAGAGGTGGAAATATAATTCGAATTCCCGGCCATACATTCAACATGAAGGATGGTAATATACGTAGAAAGACAGTTCTTGAATTTCGAAAACAGTATTAACTTGTCATCAAGATGGGATAACGTGTGATCTCAAAAAAATGGGTTACTATAAAAAGGGTGGAAAACAAACACTTGAAAAAGTTTGTAAATTTTATTTTTCGTTTTGCTGAACCGATGAAACACAACTGAATTCTCCCATATTGATGAATTTATAATATTAGTGTGCATAGTTCGCGTCGAAAATCAGCGATAAACATACACGAAGTTTATCGATTCGTTAGATAGCTACGGCACTTCGTAATACGAAACTCTGGGTGAATGTGTAAGTATAGTTCATAATTTCATAATATAAGATCAAAATAATATCTACAAGGCACCAATGAGGATGCAAACAATTATGTCTTTAAGGTGTTTATTCAAAACAATATTTTTAGTGTGTTTTTTGGTCGAGTTCAATGTCACCACTGCACCGTATCTTCGATTTCGCCAACCGCAAAGCCTCTCCGCCGTATACATCCCCGATTCCTCCGTTCTTTCAGTTCCTCCGCCACGAATTCCTCCTCTTACACGACCCTCCCACACTCCTCCACCCCTTGAAATCTGTCGCATCACCCTCCGCCACCCTAAACCCCGGCCCACGTCTCTCCCCCCTCCCCCCGAAGAACACTCGCTACTACATGCGAGGGTTACCCTACAAATCATTCAGCAGGCCTTTTTTTCCAACGCCCCTCAAAACACCATTCCCCGAACAACGCCGTCCTCTCCTCCCCTTATCCTTTGCCGGAGCGAGGACGGCTTCCAGGGGCAAAACCCTTTCCGACCACAAAAGCCCTCCCCCCTCCCTTATCCCCTCAGGAAAAAATACCCCTCCAACTCACTTCCTGTGGGATATCATATACACCCTTCTCGCTGCCACCCCAACTCAAAAGCCTCCGCCCTTGCTTTGCCCCTCGCATTCCCGCACTTGCTCTCCAACTCCTCTCCACCCTCAGCCCTCGGGAGATCCACCGGCCATGGGCCGACTCCTCTATCCGTCCGTGGAGCGAGGCTCGCGCGCTCCACTGCAAGTCATTCCAATGAGAAACTATCGAGGAGAAACTTGGAGGCCCCCGATGTGGACGACCGGGGAGGTGTTTCTCGCGTGAGTTGACGTATCTTGACGGTGTAGCTTCCCATCGCACATCCCCCAATCTCTATGAGGCTGACCCCTTCTGCTTAATAGATAGGATGGGATTGTATTGCTAGCATATCAATTAATATTTCAAAGAAGAGAGCCGCGTACTATCTCTTGGCCACTACACATTTTTTCCGGCGACTCTGCCATGACCGGTACGTGGTCTGGAAGGCGTCTTTGGTGACCTCTCGTAAGGTCTTCATTGCGCCTGATTGAATCTCATCTATGGACAAAAAACCGGTTCCTTTCAGGGCTGCCTAAATCCAAGGAAACAAAAATAAGTCTGTCGGGGGGACGTCAGTAGGATGCGGGGATGGCGATGGACAATAGCGGGGGATGGGGCAGCGTTGGCACCTGGTATTTTGCTAGGAACTCGCAGACTCGCAGCGCGTTTTGGCAAAAATCTTGGGCACGGGCTTGGCGCACACTTTCCTCATCACTAAATCCTTAGTAATAATGCGAATCACAAAAGTAGACGACAAGTTCAGTTAATTGGCAACCACCTAGAATCTCAATTGAGGGTCAGAGTTCAACAATTGTCGAACACGAGCCACATTGTTGTCGGTTTTGCGAGTTGACGGCCGCCCATAGCGTCGTTCGTCGTGATCCTCTACCCGGCCCACCTTAAAGGCCTTTACCCAGCTCGAAACTTGTGAGTAGGACAGATCATAGTCCCCGTAATCCCCACTCCCGCCACTTCCACAGCTTATAGAGCACTGAGACTGATTTCGCGGCAAAGCTTAGCATCCCCCCACACCTACTCCAAGTGATTCCATCCCACTCTAACTAATAGCAGCAGCGGCGCGGAAAATTCAATTTGATTACCTCGAAAGCATCCTGTATATATATATATATATATATATACCTGTACCTGTATATACACACTCGTATATACATATTATATATATATGTATGTATATATATACACACACATAGATATATATATATATATATAATATGTATGTACGAGTGTGTATATACAGGTACATAGTGTATATACAGGTACACCTGTATATCCCCTGAAATAGGGGATGGGCTGAGGGAGGTGAGAAATGAATACTGAGAACTCATTGAATTAGACGTCTGAAAGTGATGGAAAGCCTGTGCAATCATGAAGGAATTCATGATGTTGGACTTTTGCAGTGGTGAATGTGGAGCGAAAAAATGGGAGAAGCGACTTTAGATATGAAATAGAAGGGTTCGAATTAATTAACTCGAAAAGCATCAAGCATTAAAGAGTTGCTCGAAGCGCAAAACTTACTTTGGATAAAACAATTTGGCTAATATATAGTATATCTAAGAACATAAACACACTATTGCCAATTATCAACGCCTTCCAATCTCCTCTAGACCACATATCATTATTTATTATTCTCCTCTTTAATAAGAAAATTTTTCTGTCGTTTTACATGATATTAAACAAAATAATGATATGATTTATAATTTTGGCAGAATGAAGTCATTAACGCGGATTTACCAGAATTAGTTTAAATTAGTTGCCGCACTTAGAGAACATAACCGTACATATGCATATTTTATATCCTATTCGAACAGTAGCTAAGCGTTTATAGGTTGACGGTTTTCCCAGAGGTGAGTATACAAGTAGAGGATTTTTTCTACTGCAATCCCTTCCCCAAAGGTTTTGGAGAGAATGTGGAATCCAAGTCGAAACATATTGAAGTCAGGAAAATCGCGTATGACGGAGCGCAAGGTCACCTGGCATCTTAAGAGCGCAAAGAAGGTGATGCAAGCGAGGCCTTCCGAATGATACATAACCCCGTTGTTAGTTGCTCCTAGGTGTGACTGCGCTAAGCTCTGTTGGAGCCATGGGAACGCTCACGGGATTACGTTAGGGACAAACAAATTCCCCTCTTAGGATTAGTGAAGGAAATTAAGGCGGCGTGAGTCGGGGGCGTGGGGCGTCGTTCGCACCGACGCGACGGCGGCGGTGAAACACTCCTCACACCGTTCGTTGCATGAGAAGCAGAGGAGTGGGATCGTAACCACACATTCATAATTCTGAACACTCACGCATAAATGCAACGCATTCCGAAATAAAAATCTAAGTTGTAGGCAGCATTTTTTGGCAGTACAGTTATGTGAAATCAAAATATCTAGGGAATATAATGCAAGTAGAACAAAAAGGAAAGTTATCACATTAAAGATCAACTTTTGTTCAGACGCAAGTACAACCATACGGCGATATATAAAGGTGTATTGACTGTATACTAACCGAGTATAATCAGTGAAGTGGTCTTTATAGATGAATAAACTGTAATTGCTTCCACTGACCGAGGTTGTATTTACATACATTTTTATTCCCAGGTAAAGTTTAATGAAAGGTGTATGTACCACTGAGAGAGGCAGACTTATTGTAATTTCACTGCATGATTTAGTCTCCTTGAATAAACAAAATCCCCCTAAAACGAAGCAATGGGTAAGAAGGTGCATCAATCTAGCTAAAAAACGCCTGAATTGAGGAAACTTTTGCTCTTTCTTTGGAAGATTCGAGAAATGTCATCAAGAGAAATGTGAAAAATAAAACACATCACCTTCATCAAAAAACGGAACTCTTAAAAGGAAATGCTTATCGCGCCAGGTTAAGAGGATTGTCTTAAATTATTCTTTGCATCGTCAATGGCGGTTGAGAATGAAGCGAACCTAGCGGAGGACTCGAAGGCTGAATTAGAAATGAAAGAAGATTTGAAAAATTCAAGTCCACCATTGAAGACGAAGAAAAAAGAGAGAGAACGAATGGAGAATCGAAATAAGTTTTGAGTAATCTAAAACCAATAATCACGCCCACAAAAGAATTATGATGACTTTTGAGAGAGTAAAACAGCTTTAAAAAGTTCGAAACTTGGGCATCGACTACGTTTTAACGCACAATTGAGAGCTCATTGTTTCCCAATTGGTCATCAATTTAAAAGGCAAAGTTCAGGGAAACTCATTTCACAGATAAACAATATGGTATTGTGAAGTCGAGATTTTCTCCAAGATATGCAAGCGAAGGAATCATTGAGCCGTTTTCCATCGTAATATCCAAATTTAAGGAATTGATATTAGTATTGGGTAATTCACCCTGGGAGGGCTTGAGGCAATATCTACACCAAAAAGACTCGATGGTTGATTCGATTGATATTCCTAATAGAAGACAGAAATGAGAAATAAGCCAGATCCAGATCCATCAAAAGTAAATTACCATTTCTCAAACTCTTTTAAAGATATCTATTAATTTTAAGAATTTTAAGAATGCTTCAACATTATTACACAAAATGCTCTCGCCCATACAATTCAATTACAAAATATTAGACGAGCAATTCAACAAAGCATAAAATTCCAAGCTGCGATGTCATTCACAGCATACGAGGCCTGAATTATATTATCGTTACGGCTTAAAATCACATATGCATACATATAATTCAATAAATACTTAATGTTGAAAGCAGATGAAAATATGTGAATCAAGTTAGCTAGATATTAATTTATACGGAGTTCATCTCACCCTAGTTTTAGCTTAGAAATCTGCACACCGCCATGTCCAAATTTTTAGAACGGTATTATTTAGAAGAAGTAAGGTCAATTTGGAGAAATAGCCGCGGGACACAAAATAGAGCAGGGACCTTTTTGAAAAGTGTGTTGGAGAAGGGTGGACAGAGAAATGGAAACATTAAAAGAAAAATTAAGTTAAGTAAAGAAGCGTTTATAATTGGAGGCTGTTAATGACAGGGACCCTATTTTTTCCCGGCCTATTTTAATATTTAGCTTAGCCTTTTTCTTCCTGGAAAATCGCATAACCTTTGTTTTATTAATATTGATTCTCATCCCATATTTATCGCACTGAACCTCCAATCCACTCAGCAATGCTTGCAACCCCTTGGCTGACTGAGCAACTAATGCTTGGCCATCAGCAAACCTAACCGATTTTACGAATTCCCCTCCAATTTTCATTCCTACCTCCAGTTCTCCCCATGCCTCTTTAATCATTACCTCTGCATATACGTTGATCAACACCGATGACAACGGAAAACCCTGCCTTACACCTCTTCCTAACACTGCCCATCCGTACTCTCCGTTCCCCACTCGCACCTGAGCAGTCTGAGACATGTACAGGTTCCGGATCAGACTCCTGTCCCTCCAATCCATTCCTATTTTCTGCAATACACGCATTAATTTTTCCCAATTCACTCTATCCAACGCTTTTTCGAAATCTACAAAACAGGCAAAAACGTCCTGATTGCATTCTATATTCCTCTCGATTAGTGATCTCATCTTCCTTTCCTAAACCCAAACTGATCCTTTAGGAACATATATTGAAGATACATTAAATATTGGATATATAGTATAGAGTAAAAGAGATATATAAAGTAAACATACATACATAGATATATAAAGTAAAAGAGCCGCAAAGGAAAATGACGCCTTTTACGGATCTATTTTATGTATTTTGTATTCAAATCAGGACTAGATATTACATCGGAACATTCCAGGTTGAGTACAGCAAAGTAAACAAAGTCATCCTCCTATCACCTACATTCATTTCTAAGTGAATTAAAAAGACCTTACCACGCTAATGAAGGGATGTAACGTGTTCAGATAATAAAATAAATTCAAAATATAGAGACATTAAAATGCAACATTTGAATAAATGCACAAGAAATTAGTTGAAACAGATGAAAATGTACACTGAGTTGTTATGATTTTTGATTGGCATAACTTTTGGGAGAAAAAATGAAACGATGGAGTTTAATGAATTATTCTTTCAGAAAATAGGCAAAAATATTATCTCTTCCGTGCATATTAATTAATTCAATACTTCTCTCATTTTAACATTTAACAGAAATATATGATTCTTTATCCATTGCTCTAAAATATATGATTTGTTCTGGACCGGTCAAATGAAGCAAAGGGACTATCTAGCCTCACTCTCGCCTCAATAAAAACTTCTTAGTATTATTGTTAATAAAAATTTTCAAATGATGCTCATCTCGAGTGTTTTGACTTTGGCTTCTAATAATGGACGTGCATATAATAGTACCATGTGATTTCCGGTAATATATTAAAATGCAGAAGAAATTTTCAAACTCATTTAAGTATCTGATTAAGTTCCAAATATATATATATACACACACACACACACACACATATATATATATATATATATATATATATATATATATATATATATATATATATATATATATATATATATATCATTCTACAATGAAGTATTATAACCGTTGGAGTGAAAATATTAATGCATGGTATATGATTTAAGCTTGGATTAAATAATTGTCCAGTGTATTTATTTTTCATAAATTCAAGTTTGAATGAAAGAAAATTTAATAACTTTAAATAACAAATATATTATCAATTTGTTTTATCTCGACAGTATCACATCAGCAGTTTTACGCTCCAAGTTGGACTACCACATTTGCTAGTTTTCCACGAAAATTTAAACCGAAGACTAAGTACTTATCTGAGCGATATTTATGAGGAAGGACCTAATTTACTTCCAGGCACTGCACCACTCGAATTAGGGGTGGTATTTTTCTTCCCGGACGGAACGTAATTCTCTCTCTTCATTCATCGTAGTACTATAAAAATTTTGGTTTACGAAAATAAGGTCAAAGCGGTTGGATTAATTTTCATTTAAATTGGCATATATTCTGCGGTTAAAATTTGCTTTCCCCATCCATGGGCATTATTATCATTCGATTCCATTGTTTCCTGAATTTCAAATTTGTTATCTTTAGCCCTCCGTCAACTTGGCTCCGTCGACTTTATTTGCGCGTTCGACTTCATTCCTCTCAACAAGAATAACATCCAACTCAGCCGACCCCACCATCATTTCCCCCCGTCCCACCCCGGGCGAATGCCACCCCCGCTCGCCCTCCTTCCCTTTGCACGTTCTCCTCTTCCTCCTCAAAACTTCATGCTTTCCCGATTGTTTTTCTTAAGTTATGTTCCTCGGTTGGGAAATGGCTATCCGACAGGTCTCATTAGGCGAACCTAAGACTAAATTCCCCAAAACATTGTCCGGTTCTTTGTCCGAAAATAGCACTGAATACTCAAAAACGGCCAAATAATATTTACATTTAAAAAAATTATTATTATTTGCAAAGTCTATCGTTCAAGTAAGGTTTTGGATGGACATAGACTATACGTTCCTATATTTCTTAACCTCGTCTAACTTAAAATTTTATTTGATTCTGCGTACATTCTCTCTTCATTCTGTCCTACAGGTCTATCCTTTTCCTCCCCCTACTTTGCTGTTCTAACACTCTCCCCTCTGTTACAGTCCTCAATAGTCTATCACCTGCCAAAATGCTCCGCGTCCATCCAATTGAGATTCCTAATTGCACATACTAATTGTCAGACCATTGTGGGGGAAAAATCCTGTGAAATCGAGAAGCGGGATATATTAGGAAAAATTAGATGAGCAGTTTATAGAAAAGCATAAAATAGTGAAATATAGTGAAAGAAGAGAATCGAGAGACCGGCGGAAACGGTTTGCTAGGAATAAATCCTCCTCGAAATGAAAGGCTATAATGCTTATCATCTTTCATCCAAACAATTTATGGTTGATTTCTGGTCCGACATTCCCCGAGTTAATAACACAGCATCAGTATGTGTTCTTTGAACTAAGATTCATGTTTGAGTTAGAGCCTCACATGCTTCTTAGATTGCGGAGAATCATTGGGATCTGCTTGAAATAACGACTGTTTAGTGGGGTATAACGAACACCCCAAAGGATCAACCTTTGAAAACTGAGGAATCTCAATCAGTCTGAAAACTCAATTCATAAACGAAGAAAACTACAGCTAAATGGATTTAAACCGATAAAATAACACAATAGATCTCACTTACAATAACCCATTTGAAGCCATTGCTTCCCATATTATAACGCATTTTTTTGTCATTTCTGCGAAGGAATAAAAACGGAGAAAATTTGGTTTTCTACCTATACTTATATGTCTCTGGAAAAAAATTCAAATTATATAGTAATTGCAAAGGAGAATCCATTTATTTACTGATTATTACAATTAGTTGCGTTATTTTATTGAAATATAATCCATTTACAATGGACTTAGCCTTATTTAATAAATTGTCATATCAATTTATCAAAATTCAATAGCTTATTCCCATTTTAAGCCGTCTTGGTCATTGCGAACACTTTACGCAATGGTTCATTCTCAAAGAAAACTGAGGTAGCGATCTCCCTGGAACTAATCTAGTGTATGCAAATTGGGGTTTCAGGGTAAAAAAGGATTACATTGCCGAATAAAAATTGGTGAATCTACCTCCCGAGTCATGAAAGGAGGAAATTATTGGTTGCCTAGAGGTCATTTATTGCCAGCAGAGAAAGGGTTGGAGAAGAAGAGCTATGATAATTTGCGAAAAATGAAGATCGATTTTATCGCTTTGCACCTCAGTCAGCGTGCTCTGTGGATGACTATGCTTCCGTAGGCACCTGAAGTGACTTGAGAGTTGTTTACAGCTTTTTGCAATGCAATTTTGATACATTTAACCTGCTGCCGTTAAACGAAATAAGTATAAATGATTGGATATTTTATACTCGAGAATACATATAAGTATTCACAAAAAAGACAACGGACAAAGAATTCGACTTTCTACGATAATGATATATATATATATATATATATATATATATATATATATATATATATATATATATATATATATATATATAGGTCTTCATAGATGCTTTGGGGCATGGTGATGAAGGATAGTCTGTAAATTGTGACCATTATTTTTTTACATAATTTTTTGAGCAAACATTTAATTTCACATTATTTTTAAAGCGAATGTGTCATATATACCCGGTACAATTTTCATTAATTTTTCTCCAGGATTGCGTTAGCAGTATCCATTGAAAGTTGAAAAATGTTCAGTTGGCCAACGGAAACGATGGAGGTAACACTTGATGCTGCATTGAAATTGTGCTTAAACTTGAATATATCGTAATCCGAGTCCTAGGTAATTCCGCAGAAGACTCATGAAGATGGAGAGTCTGCTCTTTCTTCATCAGAAGCTAATGCTATAATTTCAAATGTTTAAAGAGGGGAGACAATCAATCTCAAAGGAAGGTGGACACGGGGCTACGGTAACTGCTCCTACGGAAGTAAACATTGACCCCACCGCTGCAGCCATTAGAAAGATAAGATCGTACAATAACTTTAGGAGAACAATAGCAGAACTGTTGAAAGTTTCATTGGCTTCCACCCACACGTTGGCTAGAGAAAAATATGCACATGGGGAATGTTTGCGTACAGTAGGTTCCGCGAAACCTGGAGCAGAAATCTCGCGACATTTTCTCGCAAAAATGAATGTTAAATATGTTTCTCATCCTCTCTCTAGTGCAGATCTAGAAACACCTCACTTTTTCTATCAATCATTTTGAATGAACACCTTTGTGGGAAGTGTTTTCGATTATCATAAACCGGCGCAAATGAGCTGAACGTTTAAATTGCAATGGCTCCAGCACAGGCTACGAGGTCGTGCACTAGAGGGAAGCCAATTGAACTTGGAAGCAAATGGAAGATTAAACTTCAAACAGCGTTAAATAAAATAATTTTTATGCAAAATGAATTATACGATAAAAATTAAATGTGGTAAATTTCCTCTTGTCGTTAGTTAACTTACTAAATGTATAAATATATGACTCCAATAAAATGTGTTTTAAGCTAACATTTAGCGGAAATAAAAACAAAGTTATACTCAGCATCTTTCTTTTGAGATAAATTCTCTAACATATTAAGAAAACCCTTCAGTTAAGATATGGGGAGTTTGGATGCTATTGAATTTGAATTAAAGAAGGTTTGAAAAAGTATCCTGAAAAAGACATTAAGCTCTGGTAGAAGAGATTAGAAGACTACGGAGGAGATGCATTCGTATATTGTGGGGCAACGCTGATTTGAAGAAAAATGTCGAAGGGAAGATTTTAAGTTATCAGAATAAAGTGGGAAATAGTGTATTAAAAACTATCCGAAAGAGACAAGCGAATAAAATTACCAAAAGGAAACGAATAAAGAAATGTCATTTACTTTTGACTATATTCTTTTCACTGACTTAAGCAGTCAGCATGTACTAAAGAAAAAGCATTTTCTCTTCTCTCGTTAGCCCTCTCTTTCATTATTAGGAGTCCCTGCACTTCGCCATATACTTTGGATCTTCAAAGAACGATTTCCTTCGGTCAGTCTCCCTTTGTAGGATCCCAGGATTTGCCCTTAACAATATTAGCGAAGAACTCTTCGCGTCCCCCGTAGGTGGCTCGTGAGTTGGATTGTTCCATATTTTCTTCTCTGGGTGACCGTTTTTCATTTCTTCTAAAACTCGAAAGTCCGGTTTCTTATCAGTCTCAGCTCGTTCTGGGATTCCTCCTCCGTATCCACCAAATCTCTATTGCCTCTAGTCGTTCCCTTCCCAACTGTCCAACTTCCACACCCACACATTTGTAGAGACCAAACGACCAAAAAGCCTTCGTTGTCTCAATGCCCATATTTTTGCTAATTGAGATACATTCCTATTTCTGGAGAGCTTGATTATCCAGTGATATTTGGTCCGAGTCTTTTGGTTATTTAAAAAATACACCTAATGCCCCCAACAGCAATGCTTCCCAAGTAACAAAATTGATGACTTGCTCAATTAAAGATGCCCCTAGCATTGTATATTCAACAGAGTTTTTGTATTTTTGTTTATTTCTAGAACATTTCTATTTATGTTCGATCTTTAATTTGAAATAATCTGAGTGCAGCCACCAGTGCCTTAAAAATCTTATTCTTGCCATTAACTGAATTTTCGACCAGTGTAATATCATGAGATAATCTGATGAAGTAAATGTGTTTTCCTTGATTTTTGACTCCCTTTTTTCTTTCAAGATAGCTACTCCTTCCAAAATAATAATCTATGATAAGCGCGGTCAACGAGAAATTCTTGCCTCGCTCGTTTCATTAAGTTTATTGCTCTCTTGTTCCTATTTACACGTGTCCAAGATGCACTGCTTCTTAAAGACATTATTTAATATTCTAGGTACACTGCTTTTTATAAGCATATTCCAAATAATTTTCTTGTCTTTTAAGTCTAGATGTACTCTCCGCATACATTTAAAACACAGATTTCAAGTTTATAATATCAAAGACCTTTTGAATTTTAATAAATTCCTTAACAGTTGCCCTCTTCACTTACAATCTTCTTTTCAAAGAATTAGCAATGTTGCTGCTCCTAATTCGAAATTATTCTCTATTTCAGACCGATCTATTTTCCGGTTGTTCATATTACTATTTTTTATTATGCTCAACAATACTTTGGACGTTTGCGATTAAAGGTAAATTGTTCTGTAGTTAATATCTTTGCCATTTTCAACCTCCCTGATATCTTGACGACTTTTTTATTTTTTATGCACTTAATTTTGACCTAGTTTTAATTCTAATTTATGCTTCCATGTTTTTACTCTTCTAAATTTATTACGTTCATCTATAAGGCCGCTGCCATCCAAGATTGTACTTTCTTCATCCTCAAAACCTCTTTTCCAACCTTAACGATCCTATCTTTCATTTTATTCCGCTTCCACTAATTCTCATCACACATCATCATTTGTTTTTTCTGCGGAAGTGTGTTAAGTTGGCTCATCCTTCAAATCATCCGCATTTCATTTTATCTTTAAGAAGATTGTTTTCTTGAAACCAATTAACGCTGAACTAAGCTATGAATAAGCTTTGATTTACTCCAAACAACAGGTTTAGGACTACGATTTGACTAATTTGATTCCTGTACCGTTGCTTACCCAACATTTAATCAATTCAGGGGAGAGTTAAAAAAAAAGATAGGATGGAAATTCCTCTACGTTCTGTTTCATTGGAATTAATCCAAATGTATTGACCTGGACGAAACCATCCCTTTTAAATTTTTCAATGACTGCAGGGGACGCATAGGATCGGAAGAAACGTAAATAACTGAAAGGAACGTGAAGGTCCGCAAGTAAGCCGCGTATTCAATTAAACATTAACTACGTAAACCACAGATAATTTATTCTATCATTTAAAATCTCCTCTACTGCTAGATAATTAAAATTTTATTATATTTTACATTCAATTACCAACACATGTTGAAAGACAATTACAGCAAGAATTTTTATATAAATTATCATTTGTATATTTTGAAGCTCGTTTCAGAAGCTTAACTACCTGGATATATTACGTTGAGGTCAATTCTGTATGATGACCAAACAATATAGCTCAGTACGTTATGCTAGGAATGCTCAATAAGCTTGAGTTTACGAGTATGTTCTTTTGGATACCCAGAAACACACGCAGCTCGGGTTTTCTCGACGATCATGATGATGTTGTGGCTAATGCGCCGGCTTCTCATCTCTGAGGAACCGGGTTCTAATCCCGGCGGTGGCAGTACTTTTCAGAGTAAACTCGATCCCTACGTGCTTACGTTGCTAAGTGAAGAACACTTCAAGTCGATGACGCCGTCCGTCCAATGGAGTATTAAATTGTGGATCTCTCGGCACCTTTCCCCAAGAGTAGGTTAATGTCGAAACCTGAGTTCCCTACGCCCTTCCTCACTCATTCCCTGGTATCCCTCCCTTGCCAAATATATTCACCCCCACATAAATGTGCATAAAACTTGAGCTTTCGGTCGTCCCCTCCCTAGTAACTGTTAATACTGAGGTTATCGGCAAGGATAAGCATGGGTATGATATGGATTTTCACACTCCGCTCTGAAAACAGACCCTCTTCTATGAGGTTGGATTCTCCAGAAATACTCAAAATAAGATCTTTACTCCATATTTCCTGCGTAAGACCTAGCGTTTCATAATTTGTGTGTATTATTAAGATTTGGAATAAGTTAATCATTAAAATTTTCCTTAAACAAGGGCATTGAATTTCCTTCTGAGGTGAAATGCGTCAACTAAGTAATACCACTATGAATCTCCGCAGAGAACTGGGTGTGTCGTCGTTAACTCTCTCCCTCCACTTGCGTATGCAATAATATGCAAATAAAATACTCTCATTCTCTTCATCTTTAGATCCACTAAGCACCACGTGAAATCAATGCCAGCGTCATAGTTCTTTCCTATCTGTATTTTGGGGTCTCTCTGAATCAGAGTCATTTCTACTTTCGTCTTTGGGAAATAAGATGTTTCCATTGCTTCCTGCTTGGGGAATAGTTAATGTACATATCTATCCTAGCATATTACTATAAGTTTGACAATCAATAAGAAAAGTTAGTTTATTGAAGAAAAATTGAAACTTTTACTGGTCGTATAGTCAAGTGTTGAAGTCATTCGACTATTTCCTGGCATATTTTAACGTCTTACAACGAGTCCATTCCCATTAACTTGTGCGCACACGATGAATTCTAGGCGCAGACATTTTCTAACGCCTCCAAACCCCACTCGCCTCCCCCTCTCTTTTCAGTCTGAATAATAATGAGCTCGAACTTTGTGAGCCGAGATTTGTAGAGGAAGGGATTAGCAGGAGCATTAGAGCGGGTAACAAATCGCGGAGCGCCGTGCAGAGTGAGGCGGGGACCGGGAGGGTGCCCTCGAAATGAAAAACGGACGGGGGGTGTTCAAAGAGGACTTGGGGGAATATGAGGGCAGAGACGGACTAGTGGGACCACTGAATGGGAAAGAAGATGGAAGGAGGGAGAGACGATGGTGAGGCGCGGGAGAAAATTATAGCTATCAAAGGGGTTTGGAAAATGTAGGAGGTGGTTCTTCCTTCCCTTGTGGCGAATATTTTGAGGGAAAAGTAAGAAGGTGGCAGTAGTGTGTGGAGGGAGGGGGAGCTGTGTCAGAGAGAGTTGGGCAGTTTGGCAGGAGACGGGGAGGGACCAAAATTTGAATGAGCGGAAGTAGTTAGGACAGAAGAAATACGAAGAACAAGAGGATGAGTCAAATGTTCCACTCCCTCATTGCAAGCCATCTGAATTACAGCTGACAAAATCACGGGGTACGCATGACTAGAAGTAGATGATTTCCTCTCTGGAGAATGTCTGGGATATAAATACATTCAAAATGGAACGTATGCAGCTTGAATTCGTAATTCATTTTTTCGAGTACAGGTAAATAAAATAAATAGAATTTAAAACTAAACACACTCATTAAAATGTTCAGGTACATGAATATGTTATTTCGTCTCGGAATCTAACTTTTTTGCCGATATTTCCGTCCTTAAAGTAATTAACATTAAAAACTTATTAATTAGCTTTGTATTTAAAAATTAAATAATCATCCATAGATCATAGGAGACTCGAATTATAGTTCAAAGAAAAATAATGAATCAGTATAACCTTAGCATTTAGATCGATATTCATAACTGGCAATGATACTTCAAGTAGTTCAATCGTTCACCACAAAGCCATTATTTTATCAAAACATGGCTCACTGAAAAAACTAATTTAGGATTTAGATGAAATATCTAACAATTTTCAATAAAACTAGTTAACATCCTCAGTTATAATAATCTCATGATTACAGTGGGTTATGAATCGAATGATTGGCCTGCAGCATATGTCCCTTCCATCTCCTCTCCCAAGCCGCCAAAATCTTCGTTCCCTCCCAATAGCTCGTTGCGTCAATATTTTCCATGAACTGATTCTCGTAGTTCATTTGGTTCCTAGGTCTTCCTCTGTTTTTATGCCCCTCCATAGTTCCTTCTATAATAGTCTACAGCGAAAAACGTTTCAAAGCTTACAACGATGTGATGCATCTTTTTTCAATTGACCCGCGCATAAGTGCATTTCAAAAAGAAGACAACAATGCTCACATGAGAAACAAGTTTCTTAATGTAAATTAAAGTCCAGAAAGGTTCTTTTCTTCGCGTGGCATGAAATGTCGTCTTGTTCCACATGGATTCCAAAAAACAAGCGCTAAATATTGTGACATCGGCGCTTAATTGGTAAGTGAACTGCAATGAAACTGAAGAGTTGAACTTGAGAGCGAGAATTTAGAGGAAAGAGGATGGGAAGAAGGAAGGTAATTGGATTCAGTCGCTGGAAACGCAGGACGGGAGGGATTTTTGCCCCGGGGGATGCGGGAAGGGAGAGAGAATGGGTCGCGGGGATGCTGTCGAGGGAGCGGGAGGAACGGCGGTGTGTGGCGGACGAGGGTCGGATAAAGAAGTTGAATGTGGCGAATTGCAATAATAAATAGTGCCGATTAATCCCCTTTTCCGAGGCATTTGATAAAGGAAGAAAGAGACATCGAGAGAGAAGGAACAGAATGTTCGGCTGAGTAGAAAGAGAGATAAGGAGAGAGAGAGCAAAAGGTTTTTATGATAGGGGAACGATGCGGTGTTTTCAAATTTTATTTTCAACAGAAGATATGAACTGTCTATCACGACGATTTATAACTTTTTCTTAGTGACGTGCATGTGAGCACACGAACGCATTCGGGCAGCAAATAAACACTTAACAAAGTGGTGAGATTCTAGAAAGGAATGAAGGTTTAAACAATTATAAATATAGAAAAGATTTAATAATAATAAATATATCAATTTTTCCCATGACAGTCGAGCAAAAGAGAATCAGAAGAATCTGCCACTTGTACACATCAACACTTTGAATCAAAATCTGTTCTTTAGGGGTCTCTAATTCCAATTATCCGTGTCAACTTTTCATTTCAGGACACGTTTGAAGTAGGTATAAACTCGAATCTCCTTTAATTGAACGTCTCTAACGCTTAATAGATGCTCACGTAATTCAGATGTATCGTGCATTTTCATCTAAAATTGTTTACACTCTTCTGTCTTCCATAAAGTTGAAATGCTCGTAGAATATAAAGGGTTTTCAGCTTCCAAAAACTCTCCGTCGACGCATCTAATATGTTGATGGTTGCACGCTATATTTCCATGCATAAGCCAGACATAAATACTGGCAAATGAACTAAAATTCAATGCTAATGCTCCACTGCCAAAAAATATTACAAGAGAGCGGGCACTGCATCGAAAAAATATCGGAAAATCCTGAGAACAAGGCGTTAAGACGGAGGAAATGGGTGGAAGTAGACCTCAAAAGGTCATTAAAAATACGAGAAAGGAAGAAACAAGTAAGCTGCAAGATTCAAGGATGGATGAAGGAGGATGGGAAGGAGGCATATGAGGGGGCGAGGGGAGGTAGGAGGGTAGTGGGGAGTGAGAGGGTAGACAAAAGAAATAGTAGATGAAAGTACTATGGAGGATTCCATGAAGGGAGAAAGGAGGGTAGACGGGAGGAAGAGGAAGAAAAGGGGTGAGGAGAAAAGGAAGTGAAGGCCGGGGAGTCTGGAATTGGAGAAGGCGGCCGTCGGTTGGTCAGCAACGGAGGGCGGCGGCGACGGATGGCGCTTGAGCCAGGAGCGTTACTTTGGCAGGAGAGAGAGAGCTCCGATTGAACGAGATTACGGCGTGAGGGAGGCCAGGGACACGGGGGATTGCACGCGCGAGTGTGGGTGGTAAGACGTATGGCGAGCAACCACATTAGGGTGTTTGCTGATGTGAAAACATAGGACGAGGAGTGGTCTGCAGTGAATGTTAAAGTCTGAGGAAAATGACTGACCGGCAAGACATGACTGACGCCAAAGATGGAAATACTGCGGAACATGGCTCCACCTGATTACGTACATGGTATCCATTCATGTCTTCACATTACTACCATGTCATCATAGTCTTCTTATTCTCATCAAATGGCTAAGTCTTAGCTTTTACCTCTGAAAACAATAGTATGGAAAGCAAGAATATAAATAACTTCACCACTATGATTTTTTTTACATTTCCCTCAATGTCAGTGTCTTAAATTCAACGACGTCATCAGCCACGATTAAAGGGACACGAATGGTCAATGCAAAAATTTGAGAGTTCAAATTGGTTGCAAGAAATTGACTACACTCGGTAAAACTGACTAAATTATCAAGTAAATACGGTTATAACTTATATTAATATGAAATTAAAGGACTGACTTGTGTGACAAGATCCAGTTTGAAATGAAATTTCAGTTACCTAGCTACATTGTCTCAATGACGTTCGAAAATGAATACACCAACTCCAATGAAAAGATTGAAATATTTCATATAATAATGGACAGTATCATCCCAAAGACGCATTTATACCAAAGAAATACTTATTAAATATTTCGTCTATGAACATCTATTTCAGATCAAGCATGCAAAAAATTCGGGAAATTAAACATTCCTTAAAAGACAATATATAATTCGCCTGCTCTAATTTGTAAATAGGTTTTCTCCCTGCCACGAATAGCGGAATGAAATATAAATTACATGTAGCGGAAGCAAATTTAGTTAGGGAATCATTTGAGTTGTTTTACGTCTGCAGTCGAGTGAAGGACTTAATATTCAAAATTAAAAAACCGTTATACAACAATATGTATAATAGTCAAGAAGCTCTTAAAATAAATACTCGTTCACCATCAATACGATCACTAAATAGGCAGAAATTTATTCGAAAGACTTCTACGTTTTAATTGAGTAACGCGAGCACAAGAACTATCTTTATGTACCATATCACAATAATATCATCTCAGAGAAAAATTGGCCTCAGAATCGTAGAGAAACGATGGCACTGCGATGATTAAACTCCAAACCACGTGGAGCCAAGATTGCACCAAGAAAAACCGTGGTATCAATATCTACTCAAACGTAGAGAATCGCACATGCGAGCGAGGAAAGCAGAAGTAGAATGAACATTATCAAAGAGACGGCGGGGCGGGTGGGGGTGCTGAAGAAGCGGGGGGAGAGGATGGAGGCCGGGAAGGGGGCGTGGTTTGGGAGGGGCACAAGGCCGCACCCGCGGTCCGACTGGAAGGGGGAATAATGATTTGATATGCAGGAGGGCGTAAAGCAGTCTTAACGTACGGCTCTGAAATGAAGAGCTGGAGAAAACTTTCGGGTCAAGGTATAAATAGTACAGAAGTCGGCGAGCGGGCTGGCCTCGGCCGGGACTCGAGGAAGGAACGAAAGGGGGGCATCGGGGGGAAAGTTCGCGGAGGAATCGCGGCTGCTAATTGAAAAATAAATAACAGAAAAACTAGGGGAAATTAAAAAAAGGGCGGAGCAGGAGGGAAAGTACCAATGAGCTGGCGGACGGGCAATGAGAGTAGAGCAGGAGGAGAGGGGAGAGAGATTGAGGTGCGGAGAAAGCATTACTCCTCTTCATTTTTTCTCCTCTCCCGGGGAAAGTGGAGGAGGGCAGAACAGAAATAAATGGGAGGAAGATGGCGATGCAGGCTAAGGCGGCCAGTGTTCCGTAGCGCATGGAGTGATTTCTTCCCGGGCGTGTTCTTTCCTCGTCTGGAGGTGGAAAGGGGGGGAGGAGTGGGGGAAGGATGAAAGAAGAGGGAAGGAGAAGAAACGTAGGTTGTAAAAATGCAGGGAAAGATTTAATTCGTTCATTTTTTGGTCGCGTTGTTTCTCCATTCTTTAGTTTTATTTCCAGGTAAAACTGCACTGAAAATTCCAAGGGAGCATTACTTGGCTGGAGAGGAGACACAGTTGAGGTTGAAAACGGGGTTTTCTTATTTTTAGGATCGAGTGGGGAAGAAGGAGAGCGGGGGGAGGGGAGGAGGGCGGTGGCGTGAGAATTTGGAGTGGCGAACGGTGTGGAAGAATTGGAGGATGAGATGCTGGGGTCCAGGGGGGGTAACTGAGGGTGAGAAGGCGAAGGTGGAATGGGGGGAAAGCAAAAGAGAGGAGAGGGTTTCGGTGGAGAAGGAACGAGGTAAATTTTTCCTGAATTCCTCAAAAATACGAGAAAGACAGAGAGAGAGAGAGAGGGAGAGAGAGAAAGAGGGGAAAGCGCAGGGGTGGGAAAATATAGAGAGGGGGATATTGTGTAGATTTTTGGAGTAGGTTATGTGAAAGAGGATTAAAAAACATTTTTTACCCGTTCCACGTCGACTTATTCATTCCCCCCCACTGTCTCAACCCACCTCCCTCCCCCAGATCTCTCCGCGAGCACCGTTACGTAATTTTTTCCCTCTTGCATTTCAGAGGAAAAGGAATTTTTTGAAAGAAAGAAATATCCAAAGTGTGGGAGACAAAGAGAAATTACGTATTTGAGATGGTGAAAACATGGGTTAGAGGGGCTGAGAGTGGTGAGTATAGTGGGTGTTGGGCGCGGGAGACGAATTGCAGGCAAGGGGGAGGGAAAGATGGGGAGGGGATGGGGGGCATGAGACGAAACACAGGGGAGGGAGACAGAAAGGTCACACGGAAAGAGGATTTGGAATGGCTGAAGTGTTCTCCTTAATAATGACAACTGCTGGTTGGGAGAGAAGCTGACAGCAGGAGAAAGCTCGTAGCATGAGCTGAAGAAAGGAGAGGCGGAAAGGGAGAAACCAGAGAAGAGCGTAAAGTTGGTAAAATCGTGCAGGAATCACGACATGCGGACGCATGGAGTTGTCAATTTCATTGGCCTAACACATGGAATATCAACGCGAGAGGAATGAAAATCTCCCTAAGAGACTCCACCGTCATATCAAAAATACGCTTCTTTTATCATCGCCGACCATGGATGGACCAGGGGCACATTATATTCATACAATTCGAAAGATCTAGTGGCATAAGAGTTTATTTATCTAAGAGCGCATCTGTAGAACTAAATACTTTGTCGACCCTTGCTCGTTGTCCATTCGCGAATAAAATGGGTTAGGCATGACATTTTGTGCGTAAGATGTTTTTTTTAAACTTAGGTCTTTTAATAATTATATTGACCATTTACGTATTGCTTTGAAAGAATCATTGACATTCAGAAGGAAGACATTCTTTTCCGAAAGAGACAGGATGATATTTAAAGCTGCCAGAGAAAGGACCCGCCTCAAGTATTCCAGTCAAATTAAGTGACTGAATATTAAAAGAAATGAATTTGCAATGTCATTTAAATGCACGGACTGACAATTAAGAGTAAAAATAAATCAAAAGTAATGGGTGGCGTATCATATTTTAATGTTACCAAAGTCTTCCTACTCTCTCTCTCTTTCACCCATAATCTAATGTTTAATCAAAACTTTTTTCTTCCTATTATTGATCGCTATTCCGGTAGAATAACATAAAATGAGCACTTAAGGTTTTCTGCAAAATAATTAAGATATTTTATATTCCTTTTAACTTGTGAGACAGGAAACATCTGGAAGATATATTTAATACTTATTATTATTGGATTCGGTGATTTTTCCCTTTTTGTAATAAGAAAAAAATACACAATTATTATATGCACATAACAGCTATAACATAAACAGAGTGAACTTGAAAATAACTTTAAAATGAATGTGATAGAGAGAAAATAAGGAATATATGCTTATATTCATATCTGATGACACAATTTATGTTTTTCACAAGAATTGATCGTCACATTTTAAAAATGCCGCAATTATTTCTGACAAAGAACAATTCAGTAAGTAAGAAGTCGGTATACTCATGTACGAGTTAACCCGTTATCCATAAAGGAGCGTCAGCAAATTTTAAACACCAACACATCCAAAAACAATTATATATACATAACTCATTCTATAATGCTCTTAGTCGATTTATAAAAATGGCAATCTCTGATTGCCATCTCTTCGATTTCACAAGGTAGCACCATAAATTGGTGTTTGGGTATAAAGGGTAAAAATTCAATTATTATGGTTTTTAATTGACTACAGCGCCTTTAACATTTCTCAAATAAAGTTTCGATCTGATCCAAGCCATCCCATTTTTATGCTCATGTGACACATCATGACGTCTTCTCGTTACTCAAAAGTTTTTGAATTTTCCACGCCACATACACTAAACACAAAGAAATTAATTCCTCTGCAGAATTATTTTAAACATGCGCGACAGGATTATTAAGCAGAACGGTAATCTTTGGTGTGGCTAGGACAGTTAAAAGGTACCATGAAAGAAAAAATTAAATGTTTGGTAATTCAAATCGGCTTGTATGTATGTTTAATACTATCAGTACACCAGGAAGGGATAACGGGGATTAAATCCAAATTCTCGTATACCTGATGATGCCCTAACGGATACCCTAATTAAGAAAACATTTTTTGTGGAACTTTACAAAATCTAATTCGACAATTCTGAAGACCTACATTTCCTAAGTGTAATCTTACTTAAGTCATTAATTAGAGGAACCATTTACAATACATTATACAATATTTTTTAAATATTAAAAACACTGTTTTTTAAATAAAAACAGAAATTTATAAAATTCGATACCATTAAACAATTTGTTAAAAACGCCTTCACACTTGAAATAGTGTTTCAATTCTATAAAGGCAAACCGATTTCAAAACAGTAAATTTTGATGCATTTGCCCTGTTGCCACGATGAAAACGAAACGATAGTCCATTTCTCTAACAGCTTTCTGGAACACTCGCATGAATGTTTCAGATTTTAGTTTTTAAAATTTTCAATAACTTTATTCAGCTAAAGACATGTCCACATTTTGTACCCCCAGGAGAATTACCAAATGAATTCAAATCCTTGTTGCGGATTAATTGTTGCAAAAGAAAAGAAGAACAGCCATTAAAAATTATAAAGACCAAGGATCGTAAATTATAATCAGGATTCAAAGATTTCACAACCAAGAGAGGAATGACCTTGAGGTCCCTTATTGGAAAAGTTTCCTACCGGCCACTTAAGATAAAGAAAATGACGTTACTGCATCGCCATATTCCCCTAAAATACTCAATAAGCATAATTGTGTGTAAATTAGAGAGAGAAATTGTAGTAGGTAAATGTTTATTAAAATCAAGCCGTAAAAATAAGCTGGAGATTAATTTGCAAAGGGGCGTCGCGAGCGAGTGATTCTCGAGGCATAGAAGGCAGTCTTCCGAGTCGAGCAGTTTCTTCTCGCCGGTGCCAGAAAAAAGAGTGGAGAAGGGGGAAAGGGGTGCCTTACGTTTAAGGGTTCAAGACACGTAGGGACCTTTGAGAGCGGTCAGCTACAAATTGTCCCCACCCCCGCTCACCCCCACCGCCTCCACACACTCCTTACTCCCATAAATGCGCGGGAGTGGTGGATGAGGGAAAACCACTTTTCCGCAAAAAGCAGAACTCTGGGACGGAGTAAATGAGAAATGATGAAAAGCTGTGAAAAGCGTAAATAGTTATTCGCAAAGACGGGTTGAAAATCATCCAGAAATGTATGAAAAGTGCTTGTTGTCAAAAATTTACATTCCAGCGCTCCCGCTTTTTTCTTCGTAACTCTTCATTATATACTATTGTCTCACTGTATCCATACGCGTCAGACTCATATGGGGCCTATCCCCATATTTTATGACTTACTCCATATTTGCTGACAAGATGAACTCCTTTGACGATCCAAACGTTCGATGACTAACCTTATACTTACCTAGAGTCGTAAACATAATTGCGATTATAACTTTTCAAAGTAAATAAAATATTGTAAAAACTAAACTTCATTTAGTTATTTTTATTGACAACTGAGATATACCTTTTTAGGTAAAAATACTAATACATTTAAGGAAAAAGTTATAGCTCATTATATATAAAATGTTTGCACTGCAACGAGCAGAGGGCAAGGAAGAATGAAGTGGCATACCCTTCTTTACTGAGGTATTATTTTTTTCAAAATACGTTAAATCTATTGTTATATTCTTTATCAATAGTTGGATAATACAATATAAGTAATTTCCCGGCAGTAGTTAATAAATAGGTGCTTAACTTTCAGTGAGGAAACTAGTTAAATCTAACATGAAAGTGTCTATAGGATACTTATACATCATCTTTAGCACAACCAAGCGTTGGTTTATTCAAAAATTAATATTAGGTAATTAATCGCACTAATTTACACCGAAGAGAGTCCAGTAATTGATTTTACCAATTTGATCTACCTTTACCCATTAGAAGCGAACATTTAGGTTTTGACAAGTTAAAGACATCTCCGCTGTGACCTCTGGTTAAAAGCCAATGGAGAAAAGATCCTCGAAAGAAATTCTCTTTTATCTGCCTACTTAATCAGGTCGTTCAAATTTTCTGGACTTATTTCAAGCGCGTTAGAGTGCGGAACCTCAAAAAGTTTGCCGAGCGACGAACTTACCAATTCGTTTCCTTTCGGAGCCCGGGCGGAAGCATCGAGTGAATATTCAAAGCTTTGGGGCACGCATGTCAAACAGCACATTATTTTCTCATCTCTGGAATTTCCTCCTCCTCCGGGTCAAGAAATACAAAAATATACATTCCCAGGATTCAATTTTCCTCCTATCAACACTGAGAGAGTGGAAAACTTGGAATTGAGTCCATTGCGTCGCCATCGGGGGATATTTTCCAACTCGCAGCCAGTCCGGAAGAAGAGCGCCTCCGCACTGAGAATTCGATCGGGGAATATAAACAGGCAGAAGGAAGTGTGGGGAAAGGGAGGGGGAATGGAAGGAATGGGTCCAAGAAGGAGTGGAGGAGCGACGGCGATTGGTCGCCCGATCGAGTAAGGTCCCTATAATAAGAGTTAACTTTCGCTCGAGTTTACAACGATAAATGAGAGAAATTCGTAGAAAAACGTGGGAAAAATCCATAGCTTTTCAATATTGATGAACTGGGACAAGTTTAACTGATATTTTTTAGTCAATTTTCAACTTTTTGACGCAAGAATGTCATAAAGTGCCGCTTTACCCAATCGATGATTAGTCAATATAAATTGCCCTTACTAAGTTTTAAGCCTGTATATCCTGGTCAATCATGATTGAGATAATCAGCTATACGAGACTACAGATCTCTTCCCCGAGTACCGACGCTTAAACTGTTTACTCATTAAGCATTACCTGATACTACACAGGAAACTGGTTGTGCTAGTGCTGACATCTGGCGGTGATTCTTAGAACTATTCGAACTACACTCGTACTTGTGACATACTTAAATCTGACTAATATTACTCAAAGGCCAAGGATTATTTTTGAATAGGTATCAGTACAAATATTCAATGAAAACATTTTAAAAGGCTTATTTATAGTTCAAATTTGACAAATAAATGGTGAATTTTTGACGCTATCAGTTGGATGTCATTGCTTCCGGCTTTTTTAAAATTACTAGATAAATTTTCCTAGAACTTTCCTGGGAAAATGTTAAGAAACGATTTAGTATTTTAAGTATGATGATATTGATATATATCATGATCACTCAGAAGGAAGAATCAAAATACTTTGCGTTGCCATAGGATAGAATTTATTGCTGTCAACTACTTTTGCTACACTTTAACATCATCTGGACTGAAATGAGTTTAAATTATACAAAGCGTAGCAAAATTAGTCGGCAGCAATAAATTCTATCTTGAGGAAACGCAAAGTATTTTGATTTTCTCTGATCAATTTCTATGGAATTCCACAAAAATAGCAACTATCTCTCAAATGTCATAATCGTTCCTTTTTCCCTTAAACGGATGAAATCGTTTATCGTAGAAAAATTCTTCCTTTTTCGGATTTTTTATACTAAATTCAATTAATAATTATATACTGCAGATCAGGCAGGGAAGTGCTAAAAACAGGTTCAGCTAGATTATATTATAGATGCTCTTAGTTGCACATGCCTACGAAAAAAGTGACTTCTAACGAGGGGGCATAATGTGGTGCATTATTATTTTTGGGAAATAAAGTCATGAATGAAAATGGGGAGAATTTTGAATGCTCAAAGGAAGAGTCCCAGATGTGTGTACCAATAAAGATGGATGTAGAGAGGAATTTCTCCGGAATCCTTTCTTTTGAAAAAACATAAATGCACTTGGAGGAGCGATCCCAGCGGAATGCGGAAGGTTTTGAGCATCAGGCCGCCGAGGGAGGGAGGGCCCGAAAGAGGGTCTCCACAGGACACGCTATCTCTACTATATAAATAAGGCCGCTCTACGACGCGGTTCATACATAATCTATGAAAAAGTTTGAGCGAGAAATGGGGAAAACCGAATCAGTAACTTTAAAAAACTTTATGTCCCTACGACAACTCTCCCGAGTTGAATAACTTTTGAGCCCCATAGCCACCACCATCCGGACAGAGGTAAGAGTTCTGACTCAGTCCCAAAAAAAACTCCTCTTCTGTCCGGTGCAATATTTCAACCAGAAGCTCCAGATAGATTTTTGTTCGTGTAACCATAAGAACGACCCAAGGATGAATGACGACCCTCGCGTTAGTTGTGTGCACAGTGCCACATAATCCACGATTTCAGTTCCGTTGAGAACCGAATCTCGGATCCGGCGTATCGGCATTTTATTTCCACCATTAGTTTACCACTTGAATTCATTTTAAGAGAGATGTAAGAAAATTTTTGAAAACTAAATTTACAAATTTAAACTGTAAATACGTAAAAAAAGGTCTCTACAAATATATTGGTTGTAATTGTATCGATATTATTCCTATTTAGAATATAAATTACCCAAAACACCGAGGTGTTACTAATCGAATGGAATAGAACGGAATAAAAAAATAGCAAACATATTTAAAAAGCTTTAGATAAGGATACAGCCTCAACTCAGCAGTCAACTTATGTGCGGAACAGGTGATACACAAAGAACGAGGAAGAAGATACAGAAGAATCAAAGTGAACGTTTTAGAAATTGTCACACTTCATTTCGTATGTGGCATCGCAGTGATAGCAGAGAATCCAGAAGACATGTTGCATCACTTAAGAGTAAAGACCATGTTCTTTAGAGAAAAAACCTGATTAATGGGAAAGAGATGCTATATATAGTAGATGGTGCATAAAGGAAGGAGGTTTTAAAACAGTCTGAACCTTTCAACTGACTAAGAAACAGACATGGAACGTAAGGACCTCCGCGGATATCCACCATTAAGATTCAAATACTGACTATTAATAATATAATATTTGCTAAAAAGAAAAAATTAAGTTAAATTATTCGCGTGTGGAGTGTCGCTCTAACAATTAGATACCTGAAACACTGGAAAAGTAGATCAGAGATGAAGAGGAGCCTTCAAAACCCGGTGTTGGAAGCGGATGTTGAAGATTATATGGAAAGGTGGGGTGAACACAAAGATGTACCGATGAGAATAGATGAGGAAAAGGACGGTATGTTTTGCGCGGTAAGGGAATCATGAGAGCAGAGAGATTGCAGATAGATCGCTGAAGTCAGAAAGGGATGGGTAGGCGCCAAGATAGAGGACGGAGCCAGCAGTTGACGTAGGCAAGTCATTGTGAATGACTAAGACGAAAGACCAAAGCGTACCCAAGTTAGTTCGCATTGGATAAGAGAAGAGTGGATATCAATCACTTTTGAAGTTATAAATGATATATAACTCTTAAGTTTTTCATTCCAGGGCAAAACTCAAGGAAAATATACGAAAAAGTGACCGAATACCAATAGAACCACAAGTTTTCATTTAAGACTTTTAAAAATGGGAAAAAGAAAGAGAGCATTTTCAAATGCACCCATGCCCTAGAAAAAAATGTTGATTGGTGCTTAGTTGGAATATATTCTTCATTCAGTGGATAACGCGGAAGGTTTTGCATACTCCGGTGCTAAAGAATGCTTCATCACCTTCTTAGACAAATAAAGGGTACATGCAGTGGAAGTATCAAATAACGTCTGTATCACGGGTTTCAACATAAAATAAATTTTGATAACATCGGTTTCTCTCTCATCGAATGCCATCGTAAGTTTCAACGATCTCTCCAAGCTTCAAAGTGCACTTCCGTGAACTAGGACTTAGTTATTCCTTAGAGAAAATTTTGCTCAAATCTATAGCTCTAAAATTTTACTCCTTATTACTATTTGAATAGTCGATAGTGTTGGCCCAATATTCCCACATATTTATACTTTCTAACATGAAAGGAAATATGTCACTTTTGAGAAATGAGAAATTTCGAGATGGAAAAAAGTTGGTGAAAAGTTTGTATTTAACGAAGACTATTGAAAACTTCCTAAGCAGCTCTAATTAAAAATCCACGATAGGAAACAAAGTTTATTACAAAGCCGAATCTATTTTATGAAGTATGTCATTAGTCACCGATGAATTTTCCGTTTTCTTTCTTAAAATAATACATTACAGTAAAATTAAAAAATAAGGCAATTTTAAATGCTGATTTACAGCAGGGTTACAAAACAAGAAATTCCGCAAACAAAAATACGCAGTGAAAGTATTGTACTACCAGCTTGTCACTTCTCTAATATTTTTACATTTAATGTACACTCATTAGTATTTAAGTTTGGTATTTTTTGGTATCTTTCTTAATTTATCCCCGACTTGGTTTTCTTTTAGCTTTCTGTTCATAAATCATGCAGTATCTATATCATAAGCACTATTCTCAGCTATCGAATATTATATATTGTAGAAAATTTTATTGAAGCTGAATTACGTAATTAATAATGCAAATAATTCGAAATCATGAATTTACGCTATTACATTTGAACACAGAGACTGCATATCAAAAATATAGCTATGACTAAGTAAAACCATATGGGCTAACAGGGTGGAAATCCTTCATGATGGAAGAAGACACATAGAATTCTATGTGGAAAAACAATGTATGTTCTTTCATTCCAATTACATGCATAACACTTCAATGAAATGCGTCTTAAAAATGAGTACTGAACCAGCTGAACTAGTGGCAGTATTTACACAGTTAGATAGATCAAGTGTAATCTGAATCTTCGCCCCTTTACCCATTCCAACCTTAAGATTGACGACAAATCGGAATTCGGAGGGGCGCAAAATGTCGTCCCCGAGCGAGAGGCATTCAGGCGGCGGGCAACTTGCCGGGGAGAGGGAGTGCATCGTCCGACCGGAGGAGGCTCCTCTTCTCGGGTACGCACCTGCCTCCCCCTCCACCTGGCGCCTTCATTTGTCCGCCCGCGAAATCCCTTCGGCCCAACGACTGCGGCACACTTTCGAGGGGGAGGGCCGGAGGAGGGGGGGAGAGGGCTGAAGACAGGCGGTAGGGGATGAGGAGGAGGAGTAGGCACACTCTTAACCCCAAAACGCTTACTTCCAACACACAAAACCGTTCCTTACCCGAAACTTTAATTAAAGCCGTAAATTAGTTCCCGTAAACGGGGTGGGTAAGAGGTCTTTCCTGGATCTCAGTGACCCACTGTGTCAAGGAAAGCCGAGGACGGGGGTGGAATGGATGAAGGGAGGAACAAACCCTGGAATTCCATGCTAAAACGACTAATCTTTGCTCCTCCATTTGCATGGCTAGACTCCTCCCCCTGCGAGCGCGTCTTCAGGAGCCGCCGGCGCTAAAGGAAAAGGATTTCGGAGACACGATGGGTTGCGGGAGTCCGACGTGAATGGGAAAAACAATCGTGTGTTATCCATTTGGTTTCACGGTGATTAGCTTTCCGAGATTGCCTGCCGCATCCCCGTGATCCGCACGAACACGAATAAGCAAAGGTCCCAACGCACGGAATAAAGTCGAGCGAGGAACAATACGACACACAGTTACTTTAAGAAAGCATTTGGTTAAAAAGATAAGTCATGCACTTAATAGTAAGTCATTTCTGCATTACTTGAAGAAAATTAATCGTATGAAGAGGAATTGTTTCACTCCAAGTAATTTCATGATGTATTCGTGCCGAATTAAGAAATATTTTTT